>CAMZMU010000103.1:19816534-20326371 GCA_947311845.1 Poa pratensis
ATCTGCAGGCCTCTTAGGCCATAATTTGGTTCTTGTTGTTTAGAACAACACACTCGGATTCCGCATGTTGTAATGTTGGGTCTGTGACCTCTGGTTGTCATTTGCTATCTTTCTATATTATAAGAGTTGAACTATTATGAATTGTGTCGTAGAGTCTGTGATGTGCCAGTTGTTCCACAAGTCTTGATATCTCTATTATGCATTGATAGTTGAGCCTGTGTTAAGGCATCAATCGGGGTGTTGCGTTGCCGGTGGTCAATTCCGAGCAACGCCTGCCAAAGGTTTTGGCCGGGGATTGGTAAACCCGTAATTTCCGGTTGTATCGCTTAACCGGTGACACTCAGCATCACTGTATAGCAGTCAGGTCGGGGCGCCACAACTATAAAGGTGTCTTACAGGTATCTCCGAAAGTACTTGTTGATTTGCATGTATCAAGACTGGGATTTGTCCCTCTGTGTGACGGAGAAATATACTCTGGGCCCACTCGGTAATGCACATTCGGTATCGCTTGCAAGCACGTGACTAAAGAGTTAGCCTAATGGAATGTTGTATTATGGAACGAGTAAAGAGTACTTACTAGTAACGAGATTGAGCTAGGTATGGTGATACCGCCGATCAGATCTCGGGTAAGTAAAATATCGTGACAGAAAGGAAATGGAATACGTTGACATTGTGGTTCACACCGATAACGATCTTCGTTGAACTTGTGGGAGTCATTATGGGCATCCAGGTCCCGCTAATGGTTATTGATCGTAGAGGAGTCTCGATCATGTCCACTTGTTCTCGAACCCGTAGGGTCACACACTTAAAGTTCGGTAACGCTAGAGTAGCTTTGGGATAATTATAATGGTGAGATCGAAGGTTGTTCAGAGTCCCGGATAGGATTCGGGATATCACGAGGAGCTCCGGAAGAGTCCGGAGATAAAGTTTCATATATAGGAATGTGGGTTTTGGGTTCCGAAAAGGTTCAGGAATTAACCGATATTGTATCGGGTTTTTTCCTGAAATGTTCCGGTGGGTCCCATGGTGGTGCCCACTATCCCGAACGTCCCACTTAGGATATTTGGCAGCCAAGTTCCTTCCTTGAGAAGTCTTGGCAGATAGGTTCCTTCCTGGGAAGCCTTGGAGACGGGTTCCTTCCTGGGGAAGCCTTGGGGACGGGTTCCTTCCTGGGGAAGCCTTGGAGGCTGGTTCCTTGGTTGAGAAGCCTTGGAGGCTTAGCAACCAAGTCTCCCCATGGGCCCGCCAGCTCCAAGCTTAGGAGGCAAGCCTCACAGCTCCTCCCCACGTCCTACATAAGGAGGGTACCATTTGGGGAAAGATAAGGATTGATTCCTAAGCCGGTACACTTCCTCTTACTCCTTTCTCTGGTGGTCTTGTCTTGGCGAAGCCCCGCCCGCGTGAGAGCTCACCGAACCACCACACCGTCGTGCTGCTGGTTTGGATCCCATCTACTTCTCCTTCAAGCTTGCTGGATCAAGAAGAGGAGACGTTGCTGAGCCGTACGTGTGCAAATCTCGGAGGCACCGCTCGTTGTGGTGCTAATCGGAGTGAACCGCATCAAGGTCATCACCAAGCTACGTTGTGATTAACGTCCAACGCACGTGTTCTTCGAGGGTATGTTGATTGCCCTCTCCGTTACTTGCATCTCCTTAGATAAGATCTTTGGGTGTTGCTTCCGCATGTGAGAGAAAATTTTGATTTTCTGTCGCGCATTTCCCTACAACAAATACAACAACAGCGCCAATAATAAACTCACGAAATATTAACCAACAAAAGTAGGAGGAGATGATTCGAGGACAAACAAGATCATACATTATAGGATTCTCGAGTTACAATTAGCATAAACAAAAATACACTCTCAAAATGTCGTACATCAAGATATTTTTTGCACCACAACGTTCTACAATCCCAATATATATATTAAGCATACAAAAATGGACTAGGCTCATTTATAATGTACGCACGACACGATACATCAAAACCGTACACATTAATAGAAAGATGATGTGTATTGTTGTTATTCTTTTTTAGCACCTCGGCGAAGCAGTGTAAGACTAGAGATTTTAGGCTCAATATGGATGTAAAATTTCAATGATGGACGGTAGCAATATATGACAAAGAATGTTGTATTTTAAATTTAGCAACGACAGATAGATGGTTAGGCCTATTATTTGTGATTAAAAATAGTTAATATTGTGCATTAAACGTTGCATTGCAATCAAATACCCACATTAGGTGATTGAGTTATAAGGAAGTAAAATAAACTAATATAATTAAATATAGTCTACATAAGTGTCACTACAAGAAATATGTCAACTAGTGACTCACAAATTTGGTCACTAAAAGGTCATAATTTTCATCTATGACCTTTTTATGACCAAAATCTGAAGGTCACATACGGAGAGTCTCAAACGGTCATATGTGACCTTTTTTTTCGAATTGGTCATAACCATCTATGACCAAATTTGATGGTCATAACTCTTATGACCAATTTTTTTGGTCACGCGTTGTCTGGCATAGCCACGTCAGATCCTACGTGGCCAATCCTACGTGGCAAATTTGTGACCAAATGAGAAGGTCATAGTACAGAATCAGCCCAGTCCACGGTGGTCATCTAAATGGGCCAAGGCCAACAGTGCAGCCCATTTATATTTGTTTTCCTAATTTGTTGTCTGATTTACTTCTCCTTTATATGGGCCAGCCCAAAATTTCGGTCCATTTTGGTTTTTTCTCTAAATTCTGGACGGATTAACATCATTTCAGCCATTTTATTTACGGGCCTTGCCCTTTCTACAGTGCACATATTTCGTCTGGGCCCAAGGCCTCTTTAACTCGGTTGCATGGCTGCAGCCCAAATTGAAATTAGTATAAACAGGAATTCACATTTGAACTCAAAATTAATTTGAATTCCAGCACATATTCCAGGAATTTAAATCAACACATCATCCCATAACTCAATCACATGTTCTTCCAGGTTCAAATCACAGAAAAAATTACAGATTCATCATCACATACACATTATAAGCTACCATATTCCAGGAATTCAAATCAAGGCTTGGCCAAGCAGAGCCCCGCCAAGTGCGGCAGCTGCTTCGCTGACGTCAACACCAGGTAGTTGTTCAACGAGATGTCATTCACCTGCGCCAAAAGAAACACCCGGCCGCCACAGGCCGTGGTTAGTCAGCAGCTAACACAGCATAATTAACAGGCAACTAAAGCTTGATACAAGATAGTATTCATAGTTGGGCTGGGTAAGGTGATAAAGAAAAACATAAATTGTGGAGTTAGAAACCATATGCAGGATAATCATCAAACATAACCGTTGATTTATTGTGTGGATATATGATAAATAATCTTTCGAGTTAATAGCAGCAAAAGATCTTAATTTAGACTTTGGAAAGTATGATCGATAGCATTACTGTTTTAATTTTCCTTCAATACAGAAATGCAATTGCAATATGTTGCTAGTACAAGTCCTTAACGATACAAGGTGCATGAAACTTAACAGACGAAAATAGGTTGTGGATTTGCAGATAAATAAGAGAAGATACTTACTAGAGGAAAAAGGCTAAGAGTTCCTAAGTGACAGATTTATTTTAAAACTTTCTTTGAATTCACATAAGATATAAAATTCATCATACAAGCTGAAGGTTAAATCATTAAGTTGGTTCCTGGTAAAGTAGCTTGATTAACTATATGGACATGGAACAACAATCACAATGACAGTACTGAGATCACTCAAGCAATCATAACAAGCCACGAACCTCGACAATGTTGCCAACAAGGTAGGGGAGCTACTTGTTGAGCTCGATCTTCTCCTGGATCTCTTTGATCTTGTCCTAACCCACCGCATCTGGCAGACAACACAAATGAGAGTACTTCACTACTAGGACTACTTCCGGCATTATAGAACATAGCCCATGGTCAATCAGCATTAAAACAATGTTCCCTCATCAAGCCAATAATAACCTGATGTTGTTCTACTACACTACTAACCTGATGTTGTTTACTACACCATTCAAGCCAATGTTAGCGACCAACAATACTAAGCATCAAAACCTATAGAACAACCATGCAAAAAATGAGAGTGATTTCACATGGTATGAGTACAGATTCATCAGCCATTAAGAGTAGCTAATAAAATCACAGGCAACAATTCATAGCGTTCTGATCAAGTCTCACGCATATTACAATACTGTGCTCACCTGAAACTTGCTACCCTAAAGCAGAGCACCTGAGGGTTAGCAGATCAACTCAAGATGAAGCCGCAACAACTTGATCAAGTAAATCACCGTGTAGATACAAGATGCTGCGACAGGGCACACAAAAATGGGTATTCATCATTCATCTTATCAAGAGAAGAATAATATACCTGCACAAAGGAAAAAATTACTGAAGTAGAGATCTGAGCTCAACTAGTAGCAAGTGCAAAGGCCAAGCAGCAGTACAAGCAGATAGAAAGCATTTTACATAGACCAAGCAGTGGTTACCATAAAGTATAACTTCATAGAATCAACCTGATGCCAACACAAAATTATTCAGACCATAGCCTATCAACCAAGTAACAGTTCTGCGAAGATACAAAGTATGGAGAGAGCATTTAGTGCATCGATGCTAACAAAATCATTTGGAAGTGGCACATAGGCAGTACCACATCTGTTAACCCCATTCTGCGACTGATAGAAAGGTGATTACAAGTTCAGCAACACAGGGGCATCTTGCCTCTAGCCATTTGAATTACTAAATTACATCCCCAGATGCTTGTACATTGCACATAAAACGATCTCAATCATTGCCTAGTGAAACTAAGGTCCTACATGCGGAGCATACAAATTTAGCACCAAACAGATTGATGACGGACAACCAATTATATCCTCATAGTCATATACGCTATTAAGGATAAATAGCTTAATTCCTAGGCAGGGGAACTGAACTTTCAAAGAAATCATGAGTGCCGAGTGCGAATGTAGCATTATTTATAAAAATCAAGACTAACTAATATGCAACTGAGGCACGTGGTCATCAAGAGACGGAACAGGATGAACTAATCAAAGTCTGATGCATAGGGGTATGTTGACTTCGTGTTAACATCAAATTATCAAGAATTTAGTTTCTTATAAGCATGTTTAACAACATAGGCTGTACAATTTCCCCATGGGCTAGCACTAGCTTTACCTTATAGGTTGGCTTAGTTACAGGTGCATAAGACAGAATGCCTAACAAGAAATCGTAACAAGCAACACAACGCAATGACAGTACTGCCTCCAATCCTTACAAGCCGAAATTATAACCCAAAGCACGAAACATATTTGATTCCTCCACAATGAAAACATAAGGGCATGGGCAGATCGAGGAAAAGCCAGCAGAAATATGAACAAAAGGGGATCCGGCGGAGGAGACGTACCTGCGACCTGTCTGCGTGACGGAGCGCGATCCTGGAGACGGGGAGGGGCGTGTTGTAGACGATGGCGCGGTTGACGCACTGGTTGTGGATGAATCTGGAGAGGACGCGGCCGTCAGCGGTGAACCTCGCGTGGTCGAGGTTGGAGACGCTGGATACGTGCTGGGCACCACTCCTTGATGTGCGCCATGGCGTGGTCGTCGTAGAGCTCGGCGGTTAGCTCGAAATCATCGTCGTCGAAGGACTCCATCGCCTTGCACTCCAGATCGGACGCGGTGGCGGCCATGGCGGGTTGCACCGTGCTCCTGCTCTCCACCAACCGAAAGACATGTCCAGGACGAATCATGATTTGAGAGATGCTTGCGGTTCAGAAAGAAAGAGAGGAAGGGACTCGCGGTGGCTCGACCTGCAGATGGGCGACTGCTCGAAGACGACGTCGAGGACGAACGCGCAGCCGGAGGAGTCGGAGCCGCCCATCACTGCAGCGCAGGACGTGCGGCCAGGACGGCATATCCGGCGTTGTCGGCCGTGGATCGATGCTCGCGCGTGCCGGAGAGCCAGCCGGCCGCGACGTCGTGGCTGCTGGGCGGCACTGCATCAGTCGCCGGTGAGGTTGGGCGGCGTGCGCTGCTGTCGGAGGATGAAGGGAACGAGTGGGGCAGGAGGTGGTGGTGGAATGGAGGATTGACGGGGCTGGGGTAGGAGTGGGAGGGGCGGCGTCGGCTGGACTTGACGGCGAGGTGAGAGAGTTGAGGTCGTCGATCTGGATAGGGGAGAGGCAGAGACAGGGGGCGGCGGCGGGGTCGAGGGAGGAGTGCGTCGCGACTGGGGAAAGAATGGCTAGGGTTAGCGAATCGGGTGGGGTTATTTCGTGGTCAGGGTAAAATCACTAAATTGCCCCCGGTTATTCGCGAGCGCCACTCGGGATTTCTGGGACTGATTCGGTCATTTCGTGCCTGGAAAATGGAGGCGGGAGAATTGCCGCCGTGCACGAAATTTTCAGTTTAATTTGGGCGGGTACTTTGGGGGACTTTGGGAGGGAAGTTTTGGTTCAATATTTTCAGGTTTTTGCCCCGCCAAAAAATGTAAGTAAATGTGTACTAATATTTTTTGTATATTTGTTTGAAACGGGTAGTAAATCACAAAATATTAAGTTAAATGAATATTATGAACTACCCATCTATATCTCACTTTTCATTCACATAAGTAATCATGCCTGCCATTTTGAACGTATTTGAAATCGACATGACAAATTAAAAAAAAAACGTTTTCATTGAGTCACTATATGTGGCATATTTTACAAGAAAAAATACAAACTTGGAATAATGCAAATAATTTTAAAAAGTGTTCTCATAAATGAGTTAAAATGTACGGAGATTCATGTATTTTAAACCGAATGTCCAATGTCATGGCCACCTTTATGGAATAGTTTGTGCAAACGATCTCATCTTATGCACAAGCGTGCATCTTGGAAAGGCGAACAATGTTGCCGAAGAAAGTTTTCATTTTATTTTCACAAAAAAATCATTTTTCATTTTTCGAATGAGAAAAATGGGGTTTTTTGTGAAGCACCTACCAAAACTATGTTGCAAAATTGGAGAAATACGTTTTTTTAAAACACTAGACCACATTTTATCAACAAATATCCAAATGTTGTGTCTGTAAGGGTTTTCATCCACCTCTCGTAAAAAAGACAAATTTCTGTGGATTCAGCAGGAAGCGGGTCAAATTTGAACTGCAAGTGCTTCGTAGTTTTCTCATAATTTTTTTTAAAAATCATTTTTAGATACAAAAGTACATATTTCATCAAAGATATACCAAGATTCTTGCAGGATTCGACACCTAGGTATGAACGGTCATGTCCATCGTTTTGACCGTATTTTGAAATCGGCATCAGAAATTCAAAAAAAATCAAAAATTTGGAAATCCTTCACGATGTGTCATTGCATGTGACCTAGTTTCGAGAACAAAATATAAACTTGGAATACATCAATTATTTTTTTAAAGTGTTCAAAGAAATGACCTATCATGTATGAAGATTCACACCTTTCAGGGCAAATGACAGATGTTATGGCCACTTTCATGGCATAGTTTGTTTAAATGATCTCATCTTTTGCACAAATGTGCACCTTGGAGTGGAGAACAATGTTGCCAAAGAAAGTTTTTATTTTCTTTGCACGAAAAATTCATTTTTTTTAGAGTGCAAAAAATGAGGTTCTTTGTGAAGGACCTACCAAATATTTATTGCAAAATTGGGTCACAGCATTTAAAAAACATATTAGACCGCATGATATGTACAAATAACCAAATGGTTGGGTGTATAAAGGTTTCCATCCACCTCTCTTAAAAAGACAAATTTCTGCCGATTCAGCAGGAAGCGGGTCAAATTTGAACTGCAATTGCTTCGTAGTTTTCTCATAATTTTTTTTAAAAATCAATTTTAGATACAAAAGTACCTATTTCATCAGAGATATACCAAGATTCTTGCAGGATTCGACACCTAGGTATGAACGGTCATGTCCGTCGTTTTGACTGTATTTTGAAATCGGCATCAGAAATTCAAAAAAAAATCAAAAAATAGGAAATCCTTCGCGATGTGTCGTTGTATGTGACCTAGTTTCGAGAAAAAAATATAAACTTGGAATACATCAAATAGTTTTAAAAAGTGTTCACAGAAATGAGCTATCATCTACGAAGATTCATAGCTTTGAGGCCAAATGACGAATGTTATTGCCACATTCATTGCATAGTTTGTTCAAATGTTCCCATATTGGGCACAAACGTTCATCTTGGAACCGCGAACAATGTTGCCGAATAAAGTTTTCATTTTCCTTTCACAAAAAAATCATTTTTCATTTTCCGAATGCGAAAAGTGGGTTTTTTTGTGAAGCACCTACCAAAACTATGTTGCAAAATTGAAGCAATAAATTTTCTAAAAATACAAGACCACATCGTATCTACAAATATCCAAATGTTGTGTCTCAAAGTGTTTCCATTCACCTCTCGTGAAAAAGACAATTTTTTGTGGATTCAGCAGGAAGCGGGTCAAATTTGAACTACAACCGCCTCGTAGTTTGCTCATGATTTTTTTTAAATCACTTTTGGGTGCACAAGTACCTATTTCATCAGAGATACAACAATAGTTTCACCATATTCAACCCCTAGATACGAACGGTCATGTCAATTTTAAAATAGGTTTTTAATAAAATCATTTGTGACTTATTAAAATTAAATAAAATTACCACAAATGTAAATATTGAAAATAAGTGATTTTAAACTTATTTGTTTTTCAAATAAATATAATTGAATCAAAACATTTTTTAAATAGAATATGCTTTAAATAATTTAAAACACTTTGCAAATATGGTTTTAGGTTTTTAATAAATAGCCAAAAGTTAAATATTTACAATCAAATACTTGGAATAAACATTTTATGAGATGAAGGTGTCTTTGAGAAATTTTAAATCATTTTAAATAAATTGGGGTTATTGAAATACCTTGGATAAAAGAAATTAAACTAAACTCCAATTTTGAATTAATGATTACTTGGATATTAAAACTATTAAAGTTTTTTTGAAGATGCCAAATGTCTCCTATTATTTGATTTCTATTATAATTTTAATGTTTTCTTTTTAACAAAAATAAAAGTTTTAATTTTTAGTGATTTTGAAACATTCCAGAATATTGGGATGTTACACCCACTTGTCATGCCGGGGTGGGATCCGAACCCACATGTCATGTGGGCGTGGTGGGTCCCGCATGTCATGCGAGGTGGGGGTGGGTCCCACTTGTCAGGTGGGGCCGGGCGGGTCCCACTTGTCATATTTGTGGGTCCCACTTGACAGATTTGTCAACAGTCAACACCTCATGTCAACAGGTCCCACATGTCAGTGTGTCATGTCTCTGCTACATGATGTAGTTAGTCTTGACATAGTAGACGAGTTTGCTGGCCCAGTCCAAGGTCAGGTTTGAATATAGGTCGACACAATTCGAAAGCTATGACTCGACCCATTTGGTGAAGAAAAAATGGCAGGTGCGCAACTACAGGAAGAAAGGGATAGTTGGATAGGAGATGAACTTAGAGGAGTGAGCTAATAATAATACCATTTGATAGCTTCATTTGGTTGAACACCTTCTCAACTGGCTTTTTCCAGTATGCCTATGGCCGTAGATCCATGGGTGGCACTGCAATATGAACGAATGTGATATGTCATGTTGTGCTTCCATTTTTTAATGGGCGTCTGTTGTGGTCCTATTTGGGCTATGCTTTATTTTATGGCGAACAGAATTAGGGCCTTTTTGTCTTCAAGGGGGAAAAGGCTAGGGGCCTTGATCGGCATTGTGGCCAACAAATGTACACGGCATGCATGTGTTAGGAAGGATGGGCCTGCTATGGCGTGCACCAAGCACTTTGTAAATTTGTAATTTGGGTCATTTCATACCATGACTAGGTGTATTGTACCAGATTTATCTATCCAAATTAGTTTGCTTCATTATCCACGTCTTGAATCACCTTTACATAGAAGTTTACCCCTTATCGTGCATTGATCCGAAGATGTGTCGATCCACGTCCCGTGAATTTATTCCATGACTCATCTGACACAAGTTCATGGAAAATGTGATTTTGGTGCTTCATCTCACAATACAATGTCGTACCGTCAAGGCTATTATCCACCACAAGCTCTAACTTCACCTCCTACACATGTCGATGAACATGAAATGTTTTTGGATAAATCATGACAGCGCTCGCCGCGGCGTGTGATCTCGAACTTGATATTGGAAATTTTCTTCATCTATGGTCTTTCAGAATTTGGGGGTGTCTCTCAATTGCACATAGGAGTTTTGGTGATGAATCGGTGCATTTGTTTGTTTATGGAAGTTGTTGGCGCGCAATTTGTTATTAGTTGTCAAATATTTCATAAATTATAATAAGATTCACTAGAGACTAAAGTGAAATTTTTATTCGTCTTGCGATGGGTCCATGAATTTTTCCGTGTCATTTGTTCTGATTTAGTGCTTAATCTTGAAAAGAGTTTCGAAAGGTTAATTTCTAACAAGTGCATAATCCAGAAAAAGACCAGTCGTGATCAGTATTAATCTACGATGGTTATACTTTTATAACCCCATGCATGGATGCAAGTTGATATGGATAATTATATTGCTAGTTATGTTAGCCCTCTTGATTCCGGTCATGTATGTTTGTTTTGTTATGCATTGAAGGATCAAATTCACAATATGAAACATAACAATGTTTAATTAGTATAGTTAAAAAAATTCATAGCAATGCAATTTCTATTTAATATTGTCCATGTTGACTATTAATCTAATAATGTGCAGATAGTACTTTTAATTCTCGTACTATTCTATTTAGTATTTTTCATCTTAATCAGACAATCTTGTTAGATTGTGCATTAATCTTACTAGTACGATGCATTGAAGATTCAAAATTGAGTGAATTTGATCCTTGTGCTGGCCCACATGAAATATATACTACGTCTATACCAAAGTTAAATGAGATTTTCTCATGTTTAAGTCAAGCCTCGGTTGATTCCGGATTAGCAAAACCAGTTAGATACTCCTACCACGCAATACTAAAATCGACTAGAAGACCGAGCACTGCCACAACATGAGCACTGTCTTTTTCTTAGGTCTATCTAATATAAATAAATAAAATTGTTACCACGGATTAATACAGGCCAACATACAATGAAACAAAAGACTTGTGATATGGTAAAAAAAGCAAAGACTTGTGATATGAAAAAGAACTTTTTGATATAAAAGGAGTAGAACTTTCTGTTACCACGGCCTCTGCATCGACAATGCATGTATACAACAGTTTGATTGTCTTGTATCAAATGGTGAATAATCGAATCAGATGTATATATGCTAAATCAGTAATGTATTAACCAAGATGTAGGAATAAATAAATACAACCGGCAGAAGCAGTAATACATTAGAATAGATACAAATACAACAACAGGGACAATATAGTATTGTATCAATCAAACAAGTGTATCAACAGCTCTGTCTCGCCATGATCCATGCGAAGCTTTCTCAATGTTGTGTTAGCGAAAGAAGACCGTTTCCGAAAGACTTGTGATATAAAATACTTCCTCCGATTGAAAATGGTTGACACAGATTTATCTAAATAGATACATACGAGTAGAACTTTTGGTTATCACGGCCTCAGCATCGATAATGCATGTATACAACATTTTTATTGTTTTGTATCAAATCAGCAGTCTATATTCTAAAATAGTAGTAATGTATTGACCAAGATGTAGGAACAAATAAATACAACCGGCAGAAGCAGTAATACATCAGAACAGATACAAATACAACAACAGCGACAATATAATATCAATCAAACAACTGTATCAGCAGCTCTGTCTCGCCATGATCCATGCAAAGGTTTTCTCGGTGCTGGCTTAGCGAGAGAAGAGCTCAGGGAGGTCTTGCTTCATGCCGCGGGAGAACTCCTCGGAGTGCTCCTTGGTGACGCAGCTGGCGAGGATCCTGGTGCCGTCGAGCGGCACCGGCGCCTTGAGGATGACGACGGATGCGATGAAGTCGTTGTTGACGAGCGGGCCGGCAAACATGGGCGGGCCAAAGCCATAGTCCACGTCGGAGAAGCCGAGCTTGCTCCAGTCGGAGACGTAGATGGACTCGTAGTTGAAGGTCATCTGGAAGGGGTCCTGCTGCGTCTCCTCCTTGGCGAACTGGAAGAACTCCACCGCCATCCTCTGCTTGGCCTCCCGGATCATGTCGATCACCTCCATCACCGACGACTCCAGCACCTGCTTGCTCGTCCCGGACATCTTCACGGGGAAGATGGAGTTGCCGTAGTAGCCCGCGTCGAGCTTCAGCAGGTGGCGCACGCTGGCGAAGAAGCAGAGCTTCACCGTGGCGTCGGGCTCCAGGTTGAGCGCCCGGGTGCGGCACTGCCAGAGCTTGGCCGTCAGCACGTCGAAGCCGGAGCAGAACTTGCCGCTGTGTGCCTTGTACTGGGTCTTGAGCCCGTCGATGTAGGTGGTGGGGAAGTCGAGCACGATGTAGTCCAGCGCCAGCACAGGGAGCTCCGGGAGAGGGCCCGGCTTGATGCTCGGGTTCGGGAACTTCTCCCTGTCCCACACCGGCTTCACTGTCGGCTCCGGCAGGCCCCGTGCCATGTCGCCCACGGCCTTGATGAACTGCGCGGCGCCCATGCCGTCCGCCGACGCGTGGTTGAACCGGAGGCCCATCACGAACCCGCCACAGGTGAATTTGGTGATCTGAAACCATGAAAGTTACGAATTTGATATCAGCACTGAATTTGAGTCATGTGTCACAGTATTCCAGTACTTCATTCCCCATTCCATAATTAATTGGTTTTTTACTTGTCCTAATCTCCTATAAACGCTCCCATGATTCTCTTAGGCTGTCCTCATCGAAAGGACGAATTAACAATCTTGAGGAAACTGGCACTTTCTGCTCAATCATACCTTCCACGGTATGGTCGACAGGGATAAAACACCAAAACAGAGTGCGTGAGAATGCAATCTGATCATCATCACAAAGTACTCCAGCACTAACAGACATCCTCTTCAACAAACTCACTGACCACCTGCCGGTGGGCAAAAGCAGAAAACGAAGCTACGGAAAGCCGAAAACCTTAGCGTAGAAGCAAGACATACACTCAGACAGACACCAGCTATCTATCTGGCAAGGACAAGATAGCAATCTGGTAGGCCAGGCGAGATGGCACATCTCTGTCATCGCATGCAACGCCTGAAACTAATCCTGATCAAGACCACGGCTAGCCAGACCGACCTACATCTACAGCAGATCAATGGCAGGCGAGATCGCCGTCAGGGAGGCAATACAATCCAAGTTCAGTACTCCGGCCTAACACCGAGTGGTCAATCACTTTCAGCACCGGAATGATGGGAATCCTCTGCATACGGGTGCACATCTACCTAACCTTCCTTGACCGCTGGACGAAGCAAAGTCGCGCTTGGTGGCACGTACCGTCGCAGGCAGGCGGCGGGCAGAGCAACGGTGGCGTTTTGCAGGTCGCTCGCAACAGAACAAAGTGCAGTGATGCAGGCCGCGCCACGGACGAACTGTCCGTGTCCGGCCGGCTCGCCTGAAACGCCAAGAAAACGCCGCGACCTTCTGCCCGCGGATCTGCACGGATTCGTCTCGCCGACCGGCGCCTTCGGCATCCCTATCGGTTCCAGCGCGCCGCCAGCGTCACCGGCGAACGATCACTAGCTCGCTCGGCGACGGGGCGGCCTCAACT
The DNA here is from genome assembly GCA_947311845.1 of Poa pratensis. Taxonomy (NCBI): domain Eukaryota; kingdom Viridiplantae; phylum Streptophyta; class Magnoliopsida; order Poales; family Poaceae; genus Poa; species Poa pratensis. The sequence goes on from CAMZMU010000103.1 coordinate 19,830,220, forward strand.
CAACTGAAGATGACGAACTCGGTTTACTAGTGAAACTAGGGGAGAAATTCTACGAAATTTTTGGCCTCGTCAAGCTCCGGGTGGCCGTTAATTACTCCACATGCAATGCCGTAATCTGTCATGACCCCCTTTACGCTACACTGACGGTTGATGATGATGACGAGGAGACGCTGGGTGGGGCCCACGTGTCGTCCTCCTCGACCGACACTCCCAGCAACAACTACGAACAGGTCTACTCAATTCGACGACTGCCTCTCTGACGCGACAAAACGAGCGAGAAGCGAAAAAGAAATGAGAAGCTTCCCACTCCCACGACGACATCCATTCCATTCTCCACGCAAGCTTAGCTAGCTTTTGACCTCTGCCTCTGTAATAATACGCTCCCCAGATCTAAACCCCGCGCGCGCGCGGATCTAGCACTACTCTCCGCAACCGGATTAACAAGATTCGCACACAGGATGCCCACTGGAAGCTTGGCTAATTAGCTTATGGATCACGGCCGCCGGAGCCGGCGGCGGCGTGCACGGGAACATACAGTACTTAAGTGTTTGTAGCGTAGTTACCTGCATCATCATGATGGTGTTGTGTGGCTCGACGCCCCAGAGGTCGTCGGCGGGGTAGGGGACGAGGTCCTCCTTGGGGAGCAGCAGCGGGCGCTCCAGGAACCGCACGTCCTCCAGGCTGCAGTCCGCCTCGGCCTCCGCGAAGTACACGCCGTCCGCCGTGCACCGGATGGCGGGGCGCCCCTGCTCCGGCTGCTCCACGATGCGCCCGGACAGCGGGTAGAAGAACGTCAGAGCCTTCGCCAGCGCCTCGCGGATCACGCCGGGGGCGGCGTCGGCGCCGGACCGGAAGATGTGCATCGACTCCACCAGGCCGCGGTGGGTCGGGTACCGGTCTATCCAGGCCAGCGGGAGGGTGTGGTCGGGGGTCTCCGACGCCGGCTTCACCGGGCCCTCGGAGATCCGCTTCACCTTGAAGCTCGACGTCGCCATGGCGGCTCTGCTCTGTCTCGGTTCTTTCGTGGGTGGAGCTCTCTGGGACGAAGGCAGCTCTGAAGCTTGAGCTGGTTGGTTCGTACTTAAATGGAGTTATGTTAGAGTGGGTGGCTGGTGCGTGGGGCCCACAGGCGGGCCTTCGAGGTGGGGTCACGGGAGCGCGTTGAACTGGTCGTTTCGGTGGCAGGCTGTTGACAGCTTAGATTGGGTGCCACATGGGGGTGTTTGACGTAGGTTCCGCTAGCCGTTCAAACGCACATGGTGTCCGTTCCGCTAGCATTTTCTTCAAAAGAAAATGCATAGTACTACTCATATTATTTTTCTTGAACATGTGCCCTCTAGAATCTTGGTGTTTGATCAATGGGGAAATTTTCTGGGGGCGTTCGCCTTTGAGCGTAGCCGATGAAGAAGGAAGGATAATGTGCTTTGGTAGGGAAGAAGAAAGGAGGAGGAGAAATAATGAGGAGAAGACGAATGGAACAACTATCGGCAATGGCGGTAGCGTAACGACACACGTTTAAGAGGGTTCCTTTGGGTAGCAATGCCCCGACAGCTGAAGGTAGCAACAGTGGGCGAGGAACGTGATGATAGCCCTAGGAGAGAGGGAGAGTCGAAAGAGATAAAGACTGCATGAGGAGAGGACAAGAGGAGGCCCAAGGGTTGCAGCAGTGATACCAACAAGGCAAGAGATGTGTCAACAAGAGCATGCCTGCTCAAGCAAGAGCAATAGGAGGTGTTTGCGTGATCAGGCAATGGCCCAATTGGCATCCTAACATTATACTTTGATCAATTCTATTACAAGAAAATAAGACCACGTTTATCCGATCAAAGTATATAAATGGTTCATGTTTATTCATTTTAATCCTAACTAAAGAAGGCAAATAATGCAAACCCTTTGTTATAAACTTTTGTCGCGACCCACAAACAATGATATAGAAGGTTCTCAAGTGAAAAAGGAGGAGAGGAAAGAGTGAGAAGGGAGATGAAGGCGAAGGAGGGGCGGAGGGGCGACCACCGGTGTGCCGGGGACCGTGAAAATAATGCACACTGTGTGTTTGACAAGTAACTACCGGATACGCTAGAGTTATCCCTTAACTATGGGCACACATTGATGCCCTTATGTTATTTTTCCATGGAGATGACAGGGCATGTGGCGAAGTGAGAAGACATGGATGATGAGAATATTGACTTAGGTGTCTACTACACGCTTCTATTCTTATAGACTTGTTGGGCCTCCAAGTGCATAAGTTTGTAGGACAATAACAAATTTCCGTTAAGTGAATGACCAAAGGTTTATCGAGCATAGGGAGGTGTAGGTTGAATTTATCCCTCTTGAACAATCCTGAAACTAGGATACAAAAAGTCTCTTGTTGAAAGGGCATGGCGCCCCATGTGTGGTTTTGGTAATTAATGACAATCTCTATGGACTAATGGTTGCATTGAGTTGTACTTGTAGTGTTTGTCCATAGACCATGTTTGAACTCCATATGTTGGATTCAAGGTTGATGCCATGAATATATTGATATAATGAAGTATTTGGCATCAAGATCATCGAGGTGTATGGATATATACTTGATATGATCAAGAAGAAGAGTATGTGATGACCAAGTTGGTATTCGAGGAGTTATCCGATGATTGGTCATATGTGAGTTGAGCATATCGCAAGTATGTCTTGAAGAAAAGGATTATGTGATCATTCATGGTTATCTTCAAGACATCATCTATTGAAAAGAGAAGAAAAGATACAAGGTTGATGATCAAGATATTGATCAACACACAAAGCTATAAGATGTACCAAGTGGGATCATGTATCTCTTGGTATGGTAAGCAATTGTCCATATAGCTTTGTGAACTAACCCATGATATGTGTGTAACATTTCTATGTGTGATTATGTATCTTTCTATGGGTTTGCATCAAATGAAGATTTCATATAGCCCATGAACGATGACGTCAAGTGGTGATCATCATCATTGTTGAGAAGCGCAAGTTCAAGAGGAGCATCTCGAAGAAATCCTAGGCTTGAAGCTTGCCACCCATTTAGAGATAATGTTCATGTGAAGATGTGCCTAAGAGAGGCTCTCCCATAGTGGATTATGGGGGAGCAATGTTTGAGTCTTCACCAAGCGAAGCGCAATCAAGAAAGGTGGTCCACTTGAAGAGATCAAGATCGACGTCATCTAGCTCAAGTGGAATGCGCAAGGCAAAGGTATGATGTTGATAGGATTTCTATTTTACCGGTCTCTTGGTGGGAGACCGGGTTATAGGATAGTTACCGTACTATCAAGAGGGGCTCTCATTGAGCTTTAGCGTATCAGTTGGAGAGAGATCAAACCTTTGCATACTTGCCTTCATCATCTTTCTTGGTTCTTATTTGGATTTTCTCTGTGTGGGTTTTTGGTGCTTGTTGTGATCTTCATAATAAGCCCAAGTTCTCCGAAAACGGATTTCGTATGGAAAACTTGTTGCGTTTTTGGGTTGGAAATATTATCGGTTTATCCGTGAGGAAAGTTCCACACCTTCCCATGTGTGAGGAAATATTATCGGTTTATCCGTGAGGAAAGCTCTTGTCGTTACCTTTCCAACAAAATTGGTTTCACCTGTTTTGGAGTTCGAACGAGAAAGATATTGCACTTCAGGTTTTGCTATTTCTGTCCGTTTTGCTCAAGCAGGGGAATCGGATTATCCGGTCCCAGATGACTCGGATTATCCGATTCTCAAGTTTGCTCGAAATCGGCTAAGGACTTCTTGCAACCAGTTTTGTGGCGCACTGGAGTATTCCGGAATATCCGAAATGGTCTGAATCGGACTATCCGACAGTGTCGGATTATCCGGTACTCACTTGTGTCGGAATATCCGATTCTCAGGGTTTGCTCATATTCGGCTAAGGACTTTAAAAGCAACCAGTTCTGGGGAGTACTGAAGTTTTCCGGAATATCCGATTCTAGCTGATTCGGATTATCCGGTGGAGTCGGATTATCCGATCCCTACTTATATCAGAATATCCGATTCCCCTGTCTGCAACGGCTATTTTTCTGGGAGGGGTATAAATACCCCTCCACCTACCTCCAGCCAGCTAACTCTGCAGCTCGTGTTCTTCGCCATTGTTGACCTTGTTGAGCTTTGCTAACTCTCTATCCCTCCATGATTCTTGCCTCCATTTAGTGGGAAAAGAGAGAGGAGATCTAGATCCACCATTCCACCAATCAATCTCTCCTCTAAGTGGGGAAGCTTTTTGGATCTAGATCTTGGAGGATTTGGTGTTCCTCTTTGTTCTTCCTCTCTTCTCCCCCCAATAGCATTAGTTGCTTTGGTGGGATTTGAGAGTGAAGGATTTTGAGCACTTCTTGTGTTCTTGCCCATTGCATCGGTTTGAGTTCTCCACGGTGATACGTGGAAATTGAAGTTGAGAAGCTTGTTACTCTTGGCTACTTGGGGTGCCCTTGAGCTTGTCCTCTTGGGTACTTGGAGTGCCCTAGACTGTCCTTGTTGATCTCGGAATTTTGGTGGCTCGTGGGATAGTTGGGAACCTCCAATTAAGTTGTGGAGTTGCGCCCCAACCTTGTGATTCTTGTGGCTTTGGGAGCCGCGGGAATTCGGTGAGAGCTTCCAATTATGTTGTGGAGTGTGTCTCATCCTTGTACGGGTTCGGTGACCACCCTCAAGTGTCCCATAGTAGTTCGTGGCACTCCGCATTGGTGGAGGCACGAAGGAGTTTACGGTGTGCCATTTGACGGCTATTCGGGGATCACTTTGTGACTCCGCACCGCTCCAACGGAGACTAGCTTCCATTGGGAAGTGAACTTGGGGATAAATCATCGTCTCCAAGTGACTCGGTATTTCTATACCCGAGCTTCTTACTTATGCAATTTACTTTGTGATAGCCATCGAGCTTCAAGTAATATATCTTGCTATCACATAGTTGTATATCTTGTTTAGCATAAGTTGTTGGTGCACATAGGTAAACCTAGCTTGTTTAGGTTTTGCGCTTGATAAATTAACCGCTAGTTTTATTTCGCATTTATTCAAGCCTAAACCGTAAAGAATTTTAAATCGCCTATTCACCCCCCCCCCCCTCTAGGCGACATCCGTGTCCTTTCAATTGTGTCCCCAACACACCTAATACAATGTTAATACAATGGTTAATTGTATAGGTACACTAGTTGGACAAAGAGATGGTACAAGGCGAGTAATATTAATGATAAAAGTAAGTATTTGTAATCTGAAATAAAAATGTCAGCAAGCTAACAAGTAGTAAAAATGCTTATAAACAGCAACAACAAATGTAAAAGATGGTCCAGGATCCATAGGTTCACTAGAGGCATCTCTCCAAACAATAAAAACAAGTATTGGGTGAACAAATTACAGTTGAGTAATTGACAGAATTGAACTAACTCGTTAACAAGAATATTCATGTCATGATTCGTATAGGAATTATGTCAAAATACATAGACCGCACACCGGCACCGCATCTATAACTAATACTCCACTTCGAGTGCGCTTCTATGCTTACCAATCTATGAATTAAGTTACCGAAACAACATAGTATTGTCTAAAGCATAACTGATGCATGTAAAATGCATACATGAACTTTGCACTTTAATTGCTTATATTCCAATCATATTTGCATCATATAAGGGTTATATCAATGTTTTATCATGATTTTGGGAATACTTCATAGTTTTCCCATTTATTTGGAATTAACCCTGCACAGGCAGAAAACCCTAGTTTTGTATTTTAATGTTTCAGGGACCCAAACGTCAACGAAATCACCTGGAAATTTACGGGCGTCAATATTTGGAAGGAAGAAGGACTACGGAAAAAGGAAGCAAGCAAACGGAGACCCGAGGGCCAAATAGGCATGGCCCACGTGGCCACAGTACCAGGCCGCGTGGGACCCACCCGTTCGGGCCTCGTTGCTCCGTTGCCTTCGATCTCTTCTCCACCGACATCGTCTTGACCTAAAAACGCCTATAAAAAAGGTCCCCCGACGTTCTCTGGAAGGAGCGCCGCACAAACACAGAAACACCGAAACGGAGATCAGGAGCTGCAGATTGGAGGGGGAAAACTCCGGCGGGGCGCTGCCGGCGTGGTCTCCATCTTCTCCATCGACTTCTCCACCGTCTCCATGATGAAGAGGGAGTAGTCCACCTCTGGACTATGGGTTTGTGGAAGTAACTTATGTATCTCTCCTCTCTTGAGCTTCACTAATTAGCACCGTATGAGCTGCTGAATATGATTACGGTCATATTTGTAATACCTTTGTGGTGGATCTTTATGAGTTAATATATGTTTGAGATTGCAATGTTTGTTTCAGTTATGAGTATAGATGCATATTATGTACCCCGTTCTTGTCTACTTGTTTTGATCAAGCATGTTTATGAGAGCGTGTGTGGGGGAACGTGTGCATTAGTTGGAGTAACGGGGAGTGGTGAGTGCGGTAAGCTGACAACTTAATATCGCGATCCACTTGGGTGTTTACCTTACTTTGTTACCTCACTAGGGATAAACTAAAATACCATGCTACCGGGGATGTGGGCGTGACCATTGCCACTACTCCATGACTAGATCTAGCATGTTCTTATTTTCACTTCATGTCATGATACTTAATGCTATACTCTGAGTTGTCTTAATTACTGAGGTGTTATGATTTAGTTCGCATCTTGGTGGAGTATAAGAGAGGTTAATAACCAAAAGATCTCTATGTTAGGACGTGATGCCCATATATCTAAGTAATTTGTTATCAACCCCTGTGTTGCAATCTCATATGTTAACTGTGTGTGTTCCATTGTCTACCACTTTATAAAGAGAGAGTGCATTTGTGAAACCATGAACCCCAGTCCATTTTTAATCATAAGAAACACCTTTCCAACACCATATACCACTTTTCTATTTTCAGCCATCATTAAATCCGAAAATACAAAAATACTTTTCATCTTGCATACATCATTTAAAAACCCAAAAATATCATTTATCATTGCATCCACCACCATTGCATATTTATTTCTTATTTGCATTGCATAACTATCCTGATATCATTCTTACACCTTGTGCTTGACAACCACAGGTGAGGTTGAGGACCAAAACATTTAACCTTGTTTTGTAGGTAACCAAAAGAAGGATAAGAAGATAAATCTACCACTGCAGATTCCCCGAGAGTTCGATATTAAACCCTCGAGTCACCCCTCGTGGGGAAAACTATCTTCCACTATACTATACACTCTGCACTTGGAGTCTCAACCTAAATCCCGTTATTTGTGCAGGCATCAAGACTTGCTCTTCGGGATCATCAAGACGTTTTCTGGCGCCGTTGCCGGGGAGATAGAAGCAACACCGCAATATATTCCCTCGTCAACTTAGCGCTCTGCAAGTGTTTTCTGGCGCCGTTGCCGGGGAATCGTAGCTGAGAGATTTATCCAAGGGTGTGCATCATCGCATTCATCTCACAACAAAGTCAACGTCACCAACTTGTGCTAACACCTAAGCTTGGGGAGGTTGCACCTGTGAGCACCATCTTATCCATCTTTACTTACAAAGCAATTTATTTGTTTTGTTAGTGTCATTGCATATCATATCATATTTATTTCAGTTTTGCATAAAAAATTAAAAATACCAAAAAAACTTGCTAAAATGGGAGAAAAGCCCATTGCCACACCTGAGAGAAAAGCCAAAAATTATTGATGCTTCGACTATGGCTTTTATGAATCATGCACCGCTGCACCTTGCTTTATATGAAAGTGCTTATGCCACTACTGCTAAAGTGGTTGAAACTACTGTGTCTGAGGTACCTAAAGTGGGATATAAAATTCCCATTGGCCATGTTAAAAGAGTTATGAAAAATCCATTTACAGGGGATGGAACTAAGTCTGCATGTGAACACATAGAAACAATTGATGAAATATGTGGTTTATTTAGGCTTCCTGGTATTTCTGATGATCAAATAAAAAGGAAGCTATTATATTTGTCTTTATCTGGTAATGCTCGTGATTGGTACATGTCTTTGGATGAAGAAGTGAAAACTGATTGGAGTATTTTGATGGAGGTTTTTCTTAAATATTTTACTCCCCAAGAAAGTACTAATATTTTGCAGGAAAAAGATGATGAACACATAAGCTTGGAAGAGGAAGAATGTGAAGAAGAGGATAAAAACCTAAGCTTGGGGATGCCCATGCAATCTCAAGAAGATGCTGAAAAAGATGAACAACTGGAGAATGAAGAGTTGGATCTCCCAACTTCACCTTCAACAAATGATAGTAACACTCAAACTCAAAAATCCTTTGTTATATATGATAACCCATGCTATTATGATGAAACTAATAATGCTACTAGTAAACTCATTGATGATAATGAGGAGTGTTGCTTAAATGAGCTATATGATAATGCTTTAGATGATGGTCCTATGCTTATTGATAATCCTACATGTTTGGAAGTTGTTACTTCTCTATGTGAGGATAAAAATGATATACTTGCTGTTTGTGACAATACTCTCACCATGAGAGTCCCACTTTGTTCTTGAATTCTCCTAATAACACCATAGAGGAGAAATTTGCTTATGTTGAGAAATACTTATGTGGTTTGCAATTATCTTTAGTTCCAAATCTTTGTTGCAACCATGATATTAAACTTGATATTGATCTTAACAACTATTTTGAAAGAGGGAAGCATGCTAATAAATTCCAAAATAAATTTAATGACTTCTTTATGTTCCCAAATTATCTAAGTTGGAAGATTCTATTGGTTACGTGATTAAATACACTTCTACTACTTGCAACTATTATGAGAGAGGAGGTTATGAAACCCTCTTTATGCTACTAATAATTATGGGCTGCAAGTAACTTTTGTTAATATGCATTGGAAAACTTCATTCATATACAAAATGCCAATGCATAGAAAGAAAGTTAGACTTCGTTGTTATTACTTTTGTGTTCTATTTTTCTCTCAACCAGGTTTCAACTTGACTATTATTTTGATCGGTTTGAGAGCAACATGGGACCCTGGTATTATGCATGGAACACTTCCCAAGGAAGAGGGGAACAACATTCAAGCTCCCTCATGAGCTTCATCTTCAATAAAACAACAAGTAAGAAGCCTAGCTATATGGCTATAAAGAAAGCGCTTTGCGGGAGGCAACCCGGTTATTTTTGTGTGTGATTTTTCTTTGTGTCCTCTTGCTGTAACAAGAGATTTTGTGTCTAGTTAGGTTCTGGAGTTTTTAATAAAGTGCCAAGTTTTACCCTTTTTGGTTTGAAAAAGTTGCTTATAGCGTTCGGAGATTTTATTCCTGCACAAGTCAGTGCACGGTATGATTTTTAATTCTTATTCTGTAACTCCGAATGAGCTCATATTTGAACTGTAGTTGCAACTTTTCATCCTCTGTATGCATGAATTTTTTCGGAATTTTTCGAGAAAGTTTGGTAGGGTAGAAAAATACGTTTTGCTGCTGCTGTTTTTCTGGACAGATTCTGTCCCATTTTGTTTGATGCATGCTTTGAGCTTTTAAGTTGAATCTTTTTGATCCAATTGAGTTTATGAGTAGGCATACAACATTATATACTTTCTGGACATGTCATATGAATTTTTGTTCAAGGATTATATGCAGCAAGGAACCTATTTGTTTATCACTATTAATGCACCCCACAGAAAAGAGATGGGAGAAACGGTGTTTTGAAGTTTTTTCACAGGGATTGGAGGAGATGCACCAAGAGCTATCCAAGGATGGTGAAGACCATAAGCTTGGGGATGTGAAGACAACCCCGCTGGACCTACACACTCTCGGTTTGCACACGTCCAACTTCTGTTTTTCGATCGAAACACTTTATCGCATAAACTTGGAGCGTCGTTTTTTGTTTTTGTTTGAGTCTTGAGAGACCACCACACTATCAATTATATATGAGAGAGCTACTGGAAATATGGGTTGAAATATGTTGGATGCTTTTATAAGATTGGGAAAAGGGATGTTTGATTGATTTTTAATGATACATATAGTTGCATGATTCATGAGCTTGTTTATGAGTAATAGTTTGCAAATTCTTTTTGTAGAGCTATCACTTATTCATGTTTTGGTGCTGATTGTTATTTTACTTGGTTTAACATGGATTAGTTAGTTCTATGGACACTCATGCATGCATCTAGATGGTCAACTTTCTCCCTTTTGCTAGCCCAAAAACTCCAACAAGCAAAAACTTGTTTCCAACACCTTCAACCAAAGTTATTCCAGTGAGTCCACCATATCTACCTATTGGCTTTATGCTATTCCGAGTATGTTCATCATGATATTTGTGTTATCTTACCTCTGAATGAAAATGTTTATGTTATTGATTGCAATGGAAAAAAGTTGGTTATATAGCTCTCACGAACTTGATGCACATTTTACTATCATTGCAATAAATAAAACATGACCCATTGTGATTAAGATTATGATGCTAGTGGCTTGATAAATGTTCGAGGTTGGGAGTTAGCCCATATGTGCTGTCACATGCAAAGCTTTCAACATGCTCCTTCATCTCATTTAGTTGATATCATGTACTTTTGTTTATGGATGCCTATCATGGTGAAATGAGGTGGAAATGAAGTAGTTCAAATGAGTTTGTATAAATGGTTAGAGAGACGCCTGGGCCGCTAATCTAAGCCATGCATTATTCATGGTGGAAATTTACTTACATGCTATGGTGAATTATCTATGACACACCTTACAATAAAAAGCTATTCCAATGGTAAATAAAAAGGGTGTTGAGGTTTTTCATTTTTTTGTTTGTCTTGTCATTTTGATATGGGCTTGTTCCATATCCTGGGACAAGAGGTACCCCAGTTGACGCTCTTGATGATACTATTATTACTTACAATGATATATAACTTGAACTTGCTTTGTTTCCTAAGTTGAGTAATCATGGTGTAGGTACTTGTATTCAAGGGGCATGAGACATCCAACCTTTACTTTATCAAGCACACTACTCATATTTGCTTTCACTTTAACCTTAATCATTCAAGATGCTATGATAGGGGCAATGAGAGCTTGACACCAATGAATACCTTATTGCAATCATTAACTTAAGTAGAAGAGTTTGGAAGTTGGATGAAACTTATGCATGCTTTACCTCTACTCACATATACATCTTTCCAAAGTGTACACCTATCATATTCAGATTTTCATCTACACTCTATGACCATTGTAGGATGTTCTACTTATCATTATGCATACATGTGTTCCATATTACTTGCTACCATGTTACACTTTGTGAACTATCAATGAACATCCTTGCATCATATAAGGGTTATATCAATGTTTTATCATGATTTTGGGAATACTTCATAGTTTTCCCATTTATTTGGAATTAACCCTGCACAGGCAGAAAACCCTAGTTTTGTATTTTAATATTTCAGGGACCCAAACGTCAACGAAATCACCTGGAAATTTATGGGCGTCAATATTTGGAAGGAAGAAGGACTACGGAAAAAGGAAGCAAGCAAACGGAGACCCGAGGGCCAAACAGGCATGGCCCACGCGGCCACAGTACCAAGCCGCGTGGGACCCACCCGTTCGGGCCTCGTGGCTCCGCTGCCTTCGATCTCTTCTCCACCGACATCGTCTTGACCTAAAAACGCCTATAAAAAAGGTCCCCCGACGTTCTCTGGAAGGAGCGCCGCACAAATACAGAAACACCGAAACGGAGATCAGGAGCTGCAGATTGGAGGGGGAAAACTCCGGCGGGGCGCTGCCGGCGTGGTCTCCATCTTCTCCATCGACTTCTCCACCGTCTCCATGATGAAGAGGGAGTAGTCCACCTCTGGACTATGGGTTTGTGGAAGTAACTTATGTATCTCTCCTCTCTTGAGCTTCACTAATTAGCACCGTATGAGCTGCTGAACATGATTACGGTCATATTTGTAATACCTTTGTGGTGGATCTTTATGAGTTAATATATGTTTGAGATTGCAATGTTTGTTTCAGTTATGAGTATAGATGCATATTATGTACCCCGTTCTTGTCTACTTGTTTTGATCAAGCATGTTTATGAGAGCGTGTGTGGGGGAACGTGTGCATTAGTTGGAGTAACGGGGAGTGGTGAGTGCGGTAAGCTGACAACTTAATATCGCGATCCACTTGGGTGTTTACCTTACTTTGTTACCTCACTAGGGATAAACTAAAATACCATGCTACCGGGGATGTGGGCGTGACCATTGCCACCACTCCATGACTAGATCTAGCATGTTCTTATTTTCACTTCATGTCATGATATTTAATGCTATACTCTGAGTTGTCTTAATTACTGAGGTGTTATGATTTAGTTCGCATCTTGGTGGAGTATAAGAGAGGTTAATAACCAAAAGATCTCTATGTTAGGACGTGATGCCCATATATCTAAGTAACTTGTTATCAAACCCTGTGTTGCAATCTCATATGTTAACTGTGTGTGTTTCATTGTCTACCACTTTATAAAGAGAGAGTGCATTTGTGAAACCATGAACCCCAGTCCATTTTTAATCATAAGAAACACCTTTCCAACACCATATACCACTTTTCTATTTTCAGCCATCATTAAATCCGAAAATACAAAAATACTTTTCATCTTGCATACATCATTTAAAAACCCAAAAATATCATTTATCATTGCATCCACCACCATTGCATATTTATTTCTTGTTTGCATTGCATAACTATCCTGATATCATTCTTACACCTTGTGCTTGACAACCACAGGTGAGGTTGAGGACCAAAACATTTAACCTTGTTTTGTAGGTAACCAAAAGAAGGATAAGAAGATAAATCTACCACTGCAGATTCCCCGAGAGTTCGATATTAAACCCTCGAGTCACCCCTCGTGGGGAAAACTGTCTTCCACTATACTATACACTCTGCACTTGGAGTCTCAACCTAAATCCCGTTATTTGTGCAGGCATCAAGACTTGCTCTTCGGGATCATCAAGACGTTTTCTGGCGCCGTTGCCGGGGAGATAGAAGCAACACCGCAATATATTCCCTCGTCAACTTAGCGCTCAGCAATAACGCATAATGTAAGCAACATTTATTATCGAAAGTATAAATAAACACCGTTATTTTACCCTTAGTAGAAACCGCACATCATCACCCTTAGTTGTTTATGTCAACTTGAGCCCAGGATGAAGCGAGGCAACGCTCCCTCTTGGAGATCTCAACAATTAAAAGCATCATAGGACAATAAAAAATAATTAATGTGGGAGAGGCCACTTCTAACATGCTTTTAGTTACGTACTTGTGATTACATGTACTTATGATTGGAACATTAGCAAGCTATCCTCAAATACTAAATATTCATTAAGGCAAACCCAACCATAGCTTTAAAGTAAATAAAATGTCCTTCTTCATCACCATAGGATGAAACAATAGATTGGTGCTTAGGTTTCTGTCACTCCGGCAGCACTACCCTCTAGCATTCTCAACATACTACAACACCCTAAGATGTTTATCCATTAACCTTTAGATCGGAGAGCATGTAAGACTATAAATCATGCTGCAAAGAAGCAAAATATCTCATGAATAAATCGATCATAATGTAACAATCCATCATATCCCAACAAACGCAACACCGATTACATCTGATGGATCTCAATCATGTAGGCCAGTTCATGAGATCATTGTATTGAAAAACATGGGAGGGATGCTACCATCTAGGTACTGCAATGAACCCATAGTCCATAGGGAAACGACTCACACATCATCATGGAGGCGGCACGGTGGATGAAGATAGCTTCAGAGGTGGATCCCCGTTCAGGCAGGGTGCCGGAACATGAAATTCTAGTCCCCGAACGAGTGTTTCAGGGTTGACGACGGCTCTGTTTTGAGTTTGGAAAAATCCTCCGGGTTGCGTCGTTTTAAGCTCAGGACGGATTTTATAGGCGATGACCCGTCGGGAAGCGGTAACCGAGGCTGCCTCGTGGCCGTGGGCCGCGGCCACCCTCTGGCCTGCGGTTGGGACCTGTGTGGGAGCTGTGGGTCCCCCCGGGGTTGCCCTTTGGTCTCCAGTCTTCTTTCGTGTGATAAAAAATCTCCGTACTCAGCCTTTTTCGACGATATTTATTTTCTAGCTTTTCTGAAATAAAAAACAACAGAAAACATGAATTGACACTTGGCATCTTGTTAATAGGTTAGTCCAATAAAATATCACAAAATGATATAAAATCATGATAAAAAATATAGCAATGACATAAAAGTAGCATCAAACAATAAAAAAATTATAGATACGCTTTGAGCGTATCAGCGTGGTTGTCACAGCGTGGGGTGACGCGAACACCGCGGCATGCGGTCGGGTTCGGTGGTTGGCAGTGAAGGCACGCTGCTCGACTAGCTTCTCCTTAGCCTAGGTTCTTGAGTGGGGTTTGGCGGTGGAGATCGCACTCCGTGCGAAAGCCTTGCACTTAGGTGTAGACGGCGGCGGCGCGATAGGGTGTCGTTCTCCTTCTTATTTGCGTCGCTCGGGAGCCTCGATCCTCTACCAACGTGAGCGGATCATGTGTCTCCGGGTGAAAATCTAATCTCTTCTTGAGCGGGCGATGGCGACACGTCGTTACCTTCTTGGAGCTGTCGCCTTGGAGTTTCCAAACCCTCGCGGTTCGATGGGTTCGCGGTTGTCCTATGGGGTGGCTCCATTGTCCAGGCCGTGGATGCCGAGGCGACGGCCTCGGTTGGTGGATGTGCGCCGAGACGGCGGCCTCAGGAGTCTCGGCGCCTCAGGAGGCGTGACGATCATGGGTCTACGAGGCAGGGTCGTGATTTTTGCAACACATGGGTGCCGAATTAGTGCCACCAGGGTGGCTGGTTCGTCACCTTGGTTATTTTTATTGCCTCTCTTTTTTCTGTTTGTTCCGGACGTAGGAGTAATTTAGTCCGGGCGATGGTGTAAGTTTCCCTCGGCTAATTAATGAAAAGTCATAATTTGCTAGAGCTTAAAAAAAACTAATCTCTACTACTAATAAAAGAGCAAACATATTCATCGCTAAGCACACCCCGCCTACCGTACCCACAACAACACGGATCAATAAGAGCCTCACGATCAGGCCTGCAAATTGGAATCTAACCGTCAAAGGAAATAACTGACCCACACCGTGTGTACATAGCAAATTTGAGTGGCGGACGAAAACTCTGCCGTCCCCACGTACGCACGCGCTACATGAAAAAAAAACAAGGCGCAATCAACCGGATAGGCATCAATACACGATCAATTCTCAATCGCATGCTCAACGCCGTTAATTCCTCTCCTCTCCCGATTTGTTCTTTGTAGTCCTCGCGCGACCCCCACCTAATCCCAGCAACGCCATTCATGGCTGCCGCGGCCTCCATATCCCTCTTCAGCTCCACCTTTGCCGGCCTCCTCATGCCACTGTAGGCCCCCTCGCCACGCTGCCGGCGGCGGCGCCGAGGGCCCGCCCCTGCTCGATGACTCCGACGACGCCCAAATCCAAGCCGTACGCGCTGCTAAGCTGCCCCCTCCGCTCTCAAGTTTGGAAGCCTCTAGAGTAGCTGGTTGATTCGTTGTTTGCTCTCCAGGTGACCTCGGCCGGGCGACACGGTGTACGAGTCGGCGACGACCTTAGAGGACGTGAGCCTCACGCCCGAGCTGCTCAAGGGGCTGCGCGAGGAGATGGGCTTCAGCCGCCCCAGCAAGATCCAGGCCATCACGCTCCCCATGATCCTCACGCCGCCCCACAAGGACCTCGTCGCGCAGGCGCACAACGGCTCCGGCAAGACCACCTGCTTCGTCCTTGGCATGCTCAGCCGCGTCGACCCCAGAACCTAATCTATGTGCTCGACGGCGCGTCGGGCTCGCTCTCGCCTCATCCTCTTCTCCACTCCGGCCAAGCGCGGCGGTGGCCGGACGCCCTTAGCGATCGCCACGGTGGCGCCGCGTACATCACCACCGGGCACGACCGCTACCGCGCGCAGTCGGCCGCCGCCGGCTCTGCACTACTCCAGCGAAACGCCTCCCTGCCACGGTCCTTCAGTGCCGAGGCATGCTGCATGCACTGGCTGTCTGCCTCAACTATGGCTAGCCATGTTGCTTCTGCTACTGCTCTGGTCGCGGATGCGCTGGTCCCTGGTCGCCATCTACATCGAGGCATCTCACATCTTGGACGACTGCCTAGCCTAACTGCCACTCTAGAGTCTAGAGTCCAGAAACTAATTGTGGAATTGATTGTTCGTACGCCGGCGCGTGGCTTCTTCCCGAAGTTCAGGTAGCTACAGAAAATTCATCTCCCACGCCAAGATTGCTCAGCCATATTTTTTTCAGATCAACAGCTTGCTCAACCATCTACCTCAGGCCTCAACATTGGTCGGGAACTCCAGCGCCCTCTGCTCTACTTCATGTAGGCAAGCATCGAATCTCCTCCCTGCCAAGTTTACTATATTAGAGCAGCTACTGTTTTTACCCCAAGGAGAGGCTAGGAGCACATTGTCGTGACAACTGACCACCACTGATTGATATACCACACAGAAGCAGCGCATGCAAATTGATCTCTGTACCAGAGAAATTTTACTAATATGTACCATCTTGGCCTCATGTTTTGCTTCTGTAAAAGTATTAAATAGTCTGTTTGCAACCTGCTCCCTTTCAGTTAAAGACATTGGGAACACATGCTATTCAATTATGGTGTTATGCAGATGATAAACATTATTATGGATAAAACAATGCAAATAGGATTCAATCATATTATTTCGGTTTCTCTTGTTCTGTGGATTTTCCGTGCCACGTGTGTTTGGTTCCATTACTCAGGCTATAGATCAGCTTAGTCCAGCTATGCCAGCTTGCGGTGGCATAATGAATCGATGACAATAATCGTTTTTTCATACCAAAAATATCTACAAATTGGATTTTTTAAATGCGGGCCAAAAGAGATTTGAGATGTACATGAAAACAAATATTTTTTCTATGGAGTTTGGAGTTATGTAATCTTATGCACCCAGCGAATCAAATCTATAAATGCAGCCGTCCATGAAATTATCTCTCTCTCCATGTAGGGAATCATGTGGTACAAAATGAGCATACAACTCCGTGCAAGGTGAGTGATTAGCTAGAATGATCACAAATCCAAACTAATCTTTGATTTATGAATTAGTTGACACTTTCGAAATAGTAGTTCCAATGATTTTTCATGATGTTGAATTTCAGTGTACAAGATAATTTTGTTTCCTTACCGAGACTTTTGTGATATGTATCTTCAATTAGTGGTGATGAGATTGATATATAGTTTTGTATACACATTTACTTTGGTTGTTCCTTAACTACTGAATGATGTTGGATCCATATATACATGTAGTTTAGCTGTGAAATGTGTTCCTCTACAAGCTCGAAAGAGGTCAATATGCCCGGCTAGATTACGACGTGCATGGCACGTGCTCGATTACTAGTGACGTCAAATAATTCAATAATCGCACGCATGTAGTGCTTCTCCACAAAGTGATGTCCGAGTCAGAGACTGTTATTACCAGCTTAATTATAGGATCCAACGGCAGCTGGCCTTTCACCCGTCTATTTGAAAATGGTATATATGCGACGGGAATATGCACGATGACAGGGACAATGGTAACTTGTTTAAGTTCGTATAAAGTTTCTTGGGCTTTGCTCCGACCTTTGTTTTGTTTTCTTATAGAGCCAATGGCTTCTATACCATTGACAAAGTCTACAATGGCTCATTTGCCATCCAACAAAGCTGTAGCTCTTATATACCAAACACAAACGAATTGTAATGCTTATTTGCCACTGGCCGTTAGTCTAGTGTTAACTCATTCTAGTAAGAGGCCAAAATGTCTTTCTTGCCCTCGGTGGCAAATAAGCAACAATTGTAAAATATGTCTACAAAAAAATTGGCAGTGTTTCGCCTCTATTTTTCAGCATTTCAGCAAAACAAGTGACAATATATATCCATTTCAGCAAAACAAGTGACAATATATATCCATTTCAGCAATGGAATAAAACAAGTAATATCAAGTGCACATCATCTAGAACCATTTAACAATCACCATTTTCAATCTTACACAATCCAGAATCAATACAAGCAAGCAAATCCCTCATGTTTGAGCTAGTACCCTCAGTAATCTGCCAACTGAATGTTGAATCCCCATTGATTTCGGATCCACAACTACAACCTTTCACATCTATTGTGTAAGTACAAGATTGGATCATCCTGTATATGATCCTGTATATGATGTAATCATGTCAATTGGCCATTTTTCTACCCAAAACTGCAGCAAAAATAGAGAAAATCCTCCTCGTAGGGCATGGAAATCTGGGGCAGAGGAGTTGCTGTATCAACTGCGGCCACAGAAGAGTTGATTTTGAGGAGGGCCTCGGCGACCGCGCCTCTGCCCCGCTTTCCACCTCGCCGGAATCACCCTGCCGCTGGGAGAGGTCGGCGCAGCTAGCCTTGTGCGGAGGCCGTCGAAGACGGGGTGGTCGAGAGAGCAAAAGGAGCGGCGACGGAAACATGCGGTAGGGGCTGGAGGAGCGCCGGCGGTGGTTACGCCATGAGGCATCGCGTGGAGAGGGTCGAAGCTGCAGCGGACGAGATGCTTGGAGGTGCAGCCGCACCGAGAATCTTCGGCACCGGCGGGGGTTGGGGAGCGGCGGCAGGTGGCTGCGCCGGCGGCCGTTCCGTCATGAGGCTCGCTGGAGGCCGGCGGCGGTAGCGCGTGCGTGTGTGGAAATTGGGCGTGGTCTGGTCTGTGCCTGCGTGAGTTGAGTTTTCTCTTCTTTTTCTGAACTGAGGGTAAAATTGGAATTTTAGAATAGACTGACAGGAAAACGAAGACTCAGTAACGGAAGACTAACGTCAATGGCAAATAAGCAATAGAATTTGTTCGTGTCCGGTATATAAGCACTATGGCTTTGTTGGATGGTAAATAAGCCATTGCAGATGTTGTCAATTTTATATAAGCAATTTTCTCTTTCTTATAGGGTCCCTTTCACTGCTGTAGTTTGTGCCAGCAGTACGAGCAGTGACAGATCTAGGAATTTAATTTTGGGTGTTCAAATTTCAACCAACGGAAACATAAAATTGAAAATGTGAAAATGGTCCATGCCTTTGCGCCAATAAAAGTACATATTGACCATTGTAACAACAATATTTCAGAAACTTATGAAACTTGTAAAATAATTTCATAAAACTATACGGCCATATGATAATTTCCACGATCTCCATTATCCATCCCCGCCGACGTCTTCATGCCTGCTCTTCTCTACTTGGCCCGGCGCCATCCGACTCGCTACGGCCACACAATAATTTCCACGCTCTCCATCATCCATCCCCGCTGCCGATGCCTTCATGCATGCTCTCCTCTGCTTAGCCCGGCGCCAGCCGCCTCGCTGGCTCGCCGGCGTCGCCGCTCCTACTCGATTTGGGCCATCTGGTCATAGGTCGCTGACTCGCTGCCCTGTTTATTTTAGACAGATTTGCTGTTCTTTTAAGCATATCTGATAAACAAACTTGCTGTCGTGTACGAGCTACTCGCTGGATTTTTTTTTTGAGGCAAACCTCCTCGCTGGATTCATGGATCGCTAGGTGCGTCTCGAGCTTCGACTGCTCGGCTCGGTTGCGGTTGGGCTAAAAGCTTGTTGGGCCGTAAACACCAGCCATTTCTTTGCTAATTGGAAGTTTGACCCCATTTGGACGAGAAAACATACCTATAGGTGCTGATAATTACCACTAGCATACATATGTTCCTATAAATTATACATATGGTTTTTTTTTTGCAGAAAATTTTGGGTGTTCAGCTGCACACCCATGAACCATAGCAGATCCGTCCATGAGTACGAGTGAGGATAAATGGCTCCCGAGATTCAGGAAGCTCGTTTTTGAAAAATTCAAAAACTACATTTTTACGTTTCAAAAAGTTCGGTAAAAAATTCCTATGTGCAGATAATGTCAAGATATACCCTTGTGCAAAATCACAATGAAAAACTCGTCGTTTCTGCCATGGAGCTCGGCCTCCAAACGCAGCTCCGGCCACGCATAAACTTAAACTATATATAAAAAAAGGGAACGTCCAAAATTCAACCAAGACCTGCTGGGTCACTTTGTCAAGGACAGCAAATAAATACACCTCTTATTCACAATATTCAAGTTCCATTGATACATGTCCTACAGATTAAGTTCAATTGTCGCATTTAACTTTTGAATTATTTGCAAACCGTTTAAATTGCCCTCTATATATGACTAAGAAGAAGAATAAATGGCTCGTGGTGTGCGTGACTACATGTGCGACCACGACTCTTCTTTATAGACAGAATGTTCAATGAGCCCGATTTTAAATTAATGAACACCAAACAACCATATAACACATACAAAGTGCTGATTAGACAGCTTATAAGGGAATAAACACAAAGCAAACATAAAACGTTAAAACATACCATGTAGCTTGTAGTCGGCAAAGCCCTTAACTGATTTATCAATGACGAGAGTGAAACAAAGCATAATAGGAATGACAGAATGCGAGACATTAGAGTGTCACACCCTCGTCTACTTTAAAGAAGGACAAATATCGACGCATACTCAATCGTCACCACGCCGAAGAGGAAACCATGCCCACTGGCCCTGACTCGAAGGGCGCCACACCATCGGCGAACAGAGAAGCTCACCCAAGAGCGGATCAAGACGACAAATAACAAGATCATCGAGAAAGGAAGACAATGTGCCTTGACCCAACACTGAAGACGAGAATACACGACACACCTCTGATGCCAATGGCTTCATGCGTCGTACCGACCTGTGGAAGAAGACATCGTACGAAAGGTACAATGAAGACGCCTCCAACAAGGTAATCATGCAGTAGTGCCACTAACACCCCGTCCGACAAGTTATACTTAGGGTTTTCACCATGAACCCGATGAAGGTGAACATGGGCCCTCGACGATGCCTCCAGGGAGGTAAATGACATCCAAGAACATTGCTATCGTTGGCACCGACGCAGTATGGCAAGGCTTTCTCCCGAGCACCATGAAACCTATCCATCTAAAGGCCTCGGACTACACCACCCAACAAGGGGAGGTCACTGAACGACAATGCCCATGACACCATGATCTAGAAAGGAGAGGTTGCGACCGATGACACTCATACCACGACCGATCCCTTGCCAAGCACCTACTGTCCTAACAGCCAAGGCAGCTGGCCAACACTCTAGGGCACAATGCCCGCCTTTAGGATAGTGCTACGACCACCATCCAAGGCTGCCACCTCGGCTTCCAAAACCCCCTGCATTGACAACCATAACAGATCAAGAGGCCTCCACCTTCGCATCTAGGATACCAAACAACAACCAATGAATCCCCAATGTGCGACACCACCAGCAAACCTAGATCTAGACTCTGGCGTTGTCATCCGAGCACAAAAGAACGAGCTTATCGTCATGTGTGGATCAATGGGCATCTAACCAACACAACCGGGGGGGGGGGGGGGGGGGTAGGTGAGCACTTCTTAGCCACCTCTCATTGGGAGATGTCATGCCCTTGCATTGTCCCCCGAGTCAGGGTCCCCGGCCCGCAAGAGCCACCAGGATTGGAACCGCCCGACCCCGACAACCTGGAGGAAACTAGGCATGTTGTGAACTTCCCATCTGGCCAAGTCAGAGGCCGCCAGCCACGAGCGCGCTACCCACCATTGTCGTCCTCGTTCTTCTCGAGGGCTTTCCCGACGACGATTAGGCGACGGTGTGGCACTTAGAGGAGGAGGTTCGGTGGTTAGGTTTAGCTCGCCTCCCTTGTCAATTGTCATCCTGGAAGGAGTGACTCAGGGGCAGCGAAACGGTCTTACCGAGGTTCTGCTATTGGTGTTTCTTGGAGTTTGGACCATTTGTAGTTGGTGTCGTTTACCATGTTAATTCCCATGTTAACTAGTTAGTACAGTACAACCAAACTCGGTGACATGATACTTGTTTGATATATATCTTGGGCGATACTACACCTTTAGATCGAACGGGTGTTACACTTCATAAATGCATTCTACACGGAGCAATATGGCGCGCCATCGTCGTCGCCGAGCTTTTATTCACATCATGTGCAAAGTTACATGCACACAGTACTAACACACTAGGTTTTTGTTGTTGGGGAAAGTTTTTTTTTAACAAGGTAAAAGATTTCTCATTTTTCATTAAATAAGAAGTTTTTGAACAAGTGCCTAGGAAAAGTCCTAGGTCTTCAAAAGTAAGGGATTACTCTCCTAGAATAATACAATCTTAGAATTTTGCATCGGCCAAAACCAAGATTTTGCTTCGTCTTTGACCCTATTGATGATCATGGTGGCGGAAGAGGCGTGGTGACTGAATCCTCTAGCCTCACGTTCCATCCAAATCGATCCCCCAAGAGACGAGCATGAGCAAGGATGCTATAGCCTTCCGAGGTCGATTATTATCCAACATAATCTTCATTCACCAATATTTAATGGAAGTCTAATTTATCCAAAATGTCGTGGGACACTTGAAAAGGAGGGTAACCGTCCAAATCCTTTTAGTGAAGCGACACTCGAAAATAACGTGTGACGCTGATTCTTGGACTTGATACATAAAGGGAAAAAACCCACAATTCGGCCATCCTCTTCAATTCTTCATTGTAGGGGTCTTATTTTGCAAAATCAGCCATGCGAATAACTTGCATTTGTGGAAAGTTAACACACTAAGTCACTAAGTTAGAGCAAGGCTTGGTGGGTCGTTGGCTTGTCTTTATCGAAGCCTTCGTCACCTAGCTTAAGTATGCGAGATAGATACATAGATCATTGATGCATGGGGTCTTAGCGTACAGCTGAGAATTAATTATCAAATATCTCGAAAGTCAGGGCCATGCACCTTCGCATGCAACACGCGGGCGTTCTGCCATGACCCGCCTCTTGTTAGGTTGCAGCAACACTGAGGCAGACAGGTACTCGCTCACTAAAAGGGGATCATGCATGGGTGATGCCATGTAGCTTTTGGCCGCAGCCGCTGCTGGTAGACGGTAGCTAGCTACCTCTGCACTGATTATTCACGCCATGCATTCACTCCTTCATCAGCTCTGTGGATAATCTCGGTAGTATCCGTCGCCGCGCCCCAAGACCGTAATGTTGTCCTTCTCGTTTAATGGAACAAACTAGTTGGAGCCTCAAACTGAAAACCATCAACATTTACAATACTATATTAGTTTTTGAAACGATACAATACTAAATTAGTATCATCATATCCATTTAATATTTTGTTTATTTCAGCGGAGTTGATTTTTTTCTATAAACTTTGCCAAAGATGAAAAGTTTGATTTAAAAAAAAAAGCCAATACACCTTATAAAAAAATAACGGAGGGAGTATCAATTTATTGTTGGATGATGGGACTTCGGCAGGCGGTGACCATCCGCGTGGCGGAGGCCGGCAGTTATACATGGCGCCCGCCGTGCAGGTACAGGGCACAGCCAACCCCATGGTGGGCGCCGGGGCTGGAGCGGAGCACGACGAGCGTGCCGGAGCGGCACCGGCATGGGAGCGCGTCCGCGGCCCAAGGGGATCCTGAAGGAGCAGCGAGCCTCCTGCCCGGATGCCGTGCAAGGCATGGGTGTCCATCAACCTGCAGGACAACGAGATCTCCCTAGACAGGAGCGGCACGCTCGGCGACGGCGGCGGCACGAGCAGCCCGAGAGGCAAGAGGCTGCCGTCGTCGGGGCCTGGACGCGGCACGGCGGCAGAGCGTGGAGGAGGTGCTCCGGGAGACGGGCGCCGACTCGGGCTCCAAAACGTGCGCGCGGAGGAGGAGCACGGGATGCCGCCGCTGTCGGCGTCGGACCTCGCTACCGTCCTGGGCTGGGCATACGTGTGCAGTTGCCGGGTGAGGCTGCGGCCAAAAGATTGGAATTTTTTTTACTTGATTGGGCTGGCGTGTGCGGGTGAGAACCGGGTGTGAACTAAGCTAGAATCGGACTTGTTCGCACCCGTACCTAACCATACCTAACTGTTTTGTACGAGCAACCAAATTGAACCAACCTGTTGGCTAAGTGGACCCATTTAAACCCGAACCAAACAAACCCATGAGGCAAAACTGACCCAGCACACCCGGTTTACACGAAACCATTCTCAGATTTACGTACTCACAGATCCGGCCATCGGGGTGGCCGTCAATTACTCCATTCAATTGCTCCGTTGTTCTTGTTTGCACCGGGATTCTGCTCGTGGGGTCGTCTGGAGTTTGTACCATGTGTGGTTGGTGTACTTTGGCATGTTAATTTCCACATTAGTTAATTAATTAATCCAGTACGACCAAACGCTGTCTGTCAGATGGTGCATCTAAGCAATCAGGTCGTAAAAAATATTCCCCAAGGTGGTTGTGCCCATCGGCGTCGTGGTCGAGCTTTCATTCATGCACCAAGCTACATGCATGCATGCATGATAACAGATTAAGGGTTGCTGCCGTTTTAATTAAGCTGCAGATCGGTCATCGCTCGAGTTGGTCGAAGCCGTTGACAACGAGCTTACGCTGTTACGCAGGCAATTAAGCTAGGGATAGACAGAAGGGTCTTAGCACAAAGGGAGGAATTAAATATAAATGTCTGAAAAAAGTCAGGGGCATGCACCTTTGCGTGCAACACGCGCAGCCGCCCTTGCAACGACTCTCCTCACGAAAATGGGATTAGCAGCAGTATAGTCTAGTTGCATTGCTTGTGTGTCCTTGTCTAATCACGATCAAATATCGAGCGAAGGATCTAACTGATCCATATATATGGAGACAATGAAGCGCAGAGAGATGACGATGTGTAATATGTGTGCACTCCATTCGGATACCACACTCGTGCGATGCAAGGGAATATCATCGGCATTGGCTACTGTTGATTATAGATGGTGCTTCTTTTGCATGGGTTCAGCAGTGGTCGAAGCATATGCATGGCTGTTGACCATCTGTCTTGTCGCATGCAAGGTCAACCGCACAGTTTTTTTTTGAGGATAGGTCAACCGCACAGCTAGTCCTGTCTGCCGATGTTCATCGCCGTTAGTTTTGTGGGCCATAACTGCTTTCTGGGTCAGTGGCCGGCCCGTTATCTGCTTGGCTGAGAAGACTCCAGATGAAGTGTTCCTAGGAAACGGGCCATATCCAGTTTAGCGTACAGAAATACCATGCGTTTTTCCTTTCCCCTTAAAAAATATATACATGTGTTTTTATTACATTTTTAGATTGTTTCCCTTGTGTTTTATATGCCGTGTACCTTTATACTTTCAAAATTTATAATATCATATTTTTATTTCTTAGGTTTCGTATGTTTTTAATCAAAAATATTTTCAGTTGATTTTTTAAAATTCATGAGATATACTTTTTTTCTTTAGTAGTACAAGTTCCTACGATTTTTTTACCAAAAATGTCATGTTCACCCAAAGATATTTATCAGTTGGAAAGTATGTATATTTTATGAGATATTCAACTGAAAATCGGGAGGTTATTTCCTTCAGAATAAGAGGCAAGTGGTGTGGTGCATATCTTCTACAATTTGTGTAAGTGTATTCCTTGATTGTACCCTCTCTCCAAGAAGTTCCTTCATGCCGACGTTTGATGCCGATGTGGGGTGATGGCCAGAAATCATGGTAGGAAAAAACTATAGTAAGAAAAAAAGCATGCAAAAAAAGTTTGGTTCCATTATATTGTTAGCATATAATTCAGTTAGCATGCACATCAATGTTTTCTAGTAAAGGAAAACTACGCATCTGTCCATTTTTTGTTAGCTTTGGATGTGAGATAAAGTAAGATATATATTGTCTCCTCCTCCAACCAACATCATAATTTGGTATATACTAGTACAATTGCACGTGCAACGCACGTCTATATAATGTTGGCTTTACGATTGTAGTAATTTATACCTACGCTGACGAAAATAAATCCGTATGTGTAATTTATGTGGATAAAGATGAGATTCTATGTTGCCGGTTTTTCACAATTTAATTGCAGTTTATCTCCACAAACTTGTGATACAACATTCAAATTTTGGTATACATCTTTTTCAAAAATCATTGTCAATCTTATGTACAGGTCAGCGGGATAAAATAGTTGAGACAGAACAACATATTTACATGACTTTGTTGTAAGTAATATAAAAATGTGCCCTGTCAAGTCAGTTCCCATATAAAACGCGTGTATTAGTATTGCACAGGGGCTTACTTTTCTTATTTCCTCTCAAATCACAAACAATTAGGACCAAAATTTGAACCGAAACCACAAACAATGCCATCCCAGATTTTCGCTCTCATAGCTAGCGGCATTCAAAGTGCAAAGCTACGCGCTGCATACATTCCATCAAGTTCAAGTTCAGCGTACTACACGTCAAAATAAAAAATTCAGATTATTAGACGTGATTCAGAGTGCTGAAGCTCATGGCACTACACGCAGCAAGGAAATCGAATCCCCACTACCAATTATCACAAACTACCAATTATCAGCTATCCAATTTTAACAGCACACAGAGCGACCATCTATGGAGTTAGCCGTACCTTGGGTAGAGCAGGTCTGACAGAGTTCCAGAGATTAACGGCAAGACGGCAGCAATGTGAGCGCACGGCGGAACCGTGAAATTGGAAGCTTTGGGCGTGGCTGACGACTTTCTTCTCTGTATTCGATGTTCCCGACTTCTGGTTTATACTTCTCTGCTATTGGGTTGTGCTTTTCGTCATGATGATGAAGCGCCAGATTCTGCATATGGTCCAAGTCAAATACGTGCCTTTCATCATCGGGGGAGAAGCAGGTTAGTTTCAGCGTGTGCTGTTGAGTTATGTTTGTTCACTGAGTGTCATCTGCTTAAGATCAATTATTGTGGGCATCATGGGAGTGCTCAACCATACCTTTCAGCGTCTGCTCGTCGGTTATGTTTAGCAATTACCCCAAGATGAAAGAGCTTCTCTTCAGGTTTCTGAAATGTGACAAGGTCCAGTGTTGTGTGTGCGCGGGTGTGCAGGCCTGACATGGCTGTGCTGATCTTCTTCCAAGAACCTGAGAATTGTGTTCATGGAGTACTCTCTGAAGCTGTCGAGCATCATCCGCCGCCGCAAGGCCGAGATCGTGCCGGGGCGAGCCAGCGTCAATCAAGCAAGAGAAGGTGTAGTACGCACAACATTATCGTCAAGCTGTCAATCTCTGGTCTGCAAACTCCATGGATCTGGTGTGCAGATCAAGCACGGCATCCTGTCGCGGTTCATCGAGATGGGAGAGGCTGGCGGCGACCATGGCGGCAGCCTACGGGGACGACAAGGGCCTCCACGACGTGGTGATCGCCGGGTGGGAAATGACGACGACGACACTGTCATGGTTTACTGTCGCGGTTTATCGAGCTGGGCGAGGCTGGCGGCGACGACGGCGGCAGCATGTTCCCGGACGGCGCCCCCCGCTAGAGCGGACTGTCCCTCCGGATCTCATCGTCGTCCGGGCCAGCGCGGAGTAGATGCGGAGGGAGCAGTCAGAGACCGTGACAAGAGCTAGCTGGAGCGTGTAGGCGGCCACTGTCTTCCTTGCCGAAATCCTTTGACGGCCCCACTGGTTCCGACGGCAGGCTGCGTCTTTGGCGGCAAATAATTCTCTGGGACCGGGCCGCGACGTCCTCTTCCTAGGGCCCCTCCTTAGATATTGACATCTCGTTCTCAGCGCGAATTCCAAAGCATCTCTTAATACCCCTTCCCAGCTGCTAACGGAAGCGTACGTCGGCCGGAATTTTAGGCGCACGATCAGTGCCTTGCAACTGCTGGTGGTGAAGCGAGAACAATGGCGACCGGTGACTGTCCGTCGACACCCCCCTTCGCCGTTTGGCACACCGACGACGCCACAGTCATGAGGTGTTCAATGGCGTGACGAATGCCTCGGACGTCCAGCACACCGCCAACGCTACCGCCGGCAGCGCCCTGCCGGCGACGAGATGATCACAGGGCCACAACCGGTTCCTTTATTTTCAGTCGAGAGCTGCAAGCAGAAGGTCGAGGCCTTTGGACTCGCCGCGAGTGGGAGCTGGGAGGTGCCCACCAGTTCCAGCTGGAGCAAGGCGAGTCCGTGGTTACGGCGGCGTCGGTGGTCGTGCTGCTGATGGCATGCGGCTCGTACAGGGGCTGGTGTCCAGCGGCCGAGGCGGTGGCGTACGGGCGCGTGCAAGACGCGGTGCTGCTGCGCGCCCGTGCAATGGCACGGCGTTCCAGCTCGTCGCGTCGTGCTTCATGCAGGACCACGTCGACCGTCTCTCGCCCTCGCGCACCTGCCATCGTTGGTGGACCTTTGCATGACGAATTGACGATGGGTCTTGCCGCGGCCACCAGTGGCGCACACTGCTCTATGTACTCGCCGTTCGTGTCGTCAGCAAGCCGGCGCGCGTGTGCGGCGCTTGCGTCGGAGCATGCCTGGACACCATGAGAGCGCGAGCTCGAGGCGTCCGCGGAGGAGATAGGGATTTGATTCGGGTTGTTAACATCATGATGATGATTTTCGAAAAAAAACATCATGACGAGTATGACTTGCTTTGGTATTCGCGCTGAGGATGAGGTGTTAACATCTAAAGAAGGGGCCTCAGACTGGTCACACTGGAAGTAACTTAGGTGGTAACATCACACATTTCAAGACAAGTTTGTTTATGTGGCATGTAGTTAATGAGGAGGGAGGTGTTTGTGGTAACTTAGCTAGTTATCGTAACATCACACTTATCGAGACAAAATGAGTCTATAGACTAATAAATAAGACATCACACATATGTTACTCCTCATTGTAGAGGTAGTAACATAGACTAGTAACATGATCATGTTACTACTCTATGTTACTCCTCATTGTGAGCAGCCTTTCCGTCTTTGGCGGGGGTGTTCCGGCAACATGCAGGCCGCAGGCGAGGAGTACGGAATGGCTAAGGTTTCAATTATTTTTACCATCGAGATTTGTATACGAATGGAACTGGAAAAACTGTTGGACCAGTCAAAGTTGTTTGGTGCTCGACATCAGGATAATCTGAATCGTTTATTGAAATTGAACGGACAAAATTTAAAGCGTTTGGTGCTCGACATCAGGACAATCTAGATCGTTTATTGAAAATTGAACGGACAAGATTTAAATTATCCCTACATGTTTGCTTTTTTAATAGTATAGTATAGAAAATGTATGTTCACGTAATTTTGTGAACACCATTCGGACTCAAAAAGTACTCTATGGGCAATTTTGTGTTGCTAAATTGCATGTGATCAGTATAATCTCACCATCACATGACACAAGAGGCTTCAATCATACACAAAATTTAATCACCCGAACCACATCTCATCCTAATAGAGAGCCAACTCATCCACCTAAACTCACTATATAAGAAGGGATATCTCCCCAACCATGTAGACGTGGGATATCTCCAACCATCTCTTTTGCACTCAAATCAAATGCACCTTGCTCACAACTAGAGTACTAGACACTTGATTCGGTGGTCTGCAACAAATTTTTCTTTGCCACTTTGTACGTGAACCCTTTCTTGTCGTCAGAGGCATCAATGGAGATTGTAGAGCCTTCACCAACTTCTCCATTGAGCAACATCTTCGAGATAGTGGTCATTATATTCTTTTCTAGCCACCTTTTTATGGGCCTTGCACCGTACATCTACGAAACGCAAAAAGTTTAATTATTTGAAGAGGTGATGCAGATGGTACGATTATTTGAACTTACTGAACTTACTGGGTTGTATGATTCCGACAGAATGACATCCGACACATCGTCACTTAGAACTAGAGATATGCCCTTCCGAGTTAATCTAGCAATGACGCTCTTCATTTGGATATTCACTACCTCCTTCAATTGGTGGTGAGAAAGTGGTTCAAATACGACAGTCTCACTTAGCCTGTTGAGAAGCTCAGGCTTGAAACATTTGTGAACCTGCACCAATAAACATAAACAATGGCGAATCAGTAGGTGGTTACTCAAGTCTACGGGGTCCTATTTGTGATTTTTATACCTTTTTCATGAGAAGGTCACATGCGGTTTTCATTGAGTTTTCTCCATCCATTCCTACGTCTAGGTGCTCCGCCCCCAGATTTGAGGTCATAAATGATGATTGTATTCTTGAAATCTACGGTCCGTCCTTTACCGTCAGTCAACACACCGTCATCAAGCAGTTGAAGAAAAACATTCAACACCATGGGATGTGCTTTCTCCACCTCATCAAAAAGGAGAACGCTATATGGGCGTGTCCTAACTTTCTCTGTGAGTTGTCCACCATCTTCATAACCAATATAGCTATGTGATGTCATCTATATCAGTAAAAACTAGAGATAAAGGGTTACATGATAATGTAATGTTCAAGATATGGACATATTACAAAACTAAACCTGGGGGATGCTCCAATGAGACGCGACACTGACTGAGGACTAACATACTCAGGCATGTCAAAGCGAAGCAGCATCTTCTCGCTGTCAAATAGTTGCTCTGTAAGAGCTTTTGCAAGCTCCGTCTTTCCAACACCGGTAGAGCCTAGAAAGAGGAATGAACCTATTGGTTGGTCAGGCAGATGAAGTCCAACTCTCGATCGCAAAATTGTATCTGCGACTAAATTGACTGCTTCACTCTGGCCAACTACTCTTGCATGCAACCTGTCCGCTAAGTTGATTAACTTGAGCTTCTTGTGGAGGTTATGCCGAACGGGTATACCTGCCACGTTGGATAAAACGTGGCCCACCAAGGAGGCCCATCAGATAAAGCAGAGGGCTTAATGGAGAAGGCCTCATGGGCTTAGGCGCAAGGATAAGCTCTGGGCTGGCTTAGTGAAGTCCAAGACGAAGGCCGGCCGTTCGCCTTAGGGAGCAAGTTAGGGTTTGTTACCGTGTTAGTCTAGGACTCGTGATCTAGGTCGGTTAAGGCTTTCCTTGTAGGGGAAGGCTTGGCGCCTTTATAAGCCAGCCTTCCAGCAGCCTTAGGGCACGCATACAATCTCATTGTAACCTGTACACATATTCTCCTTGAGTGAATTATAGCAGCACGTAGGATCTCGCCACCGTCGTGAGATCCGAAGCTGGGTAAGATCGTGTGTGCAATCCCGTCACTGGAACCCTCTACGTTCTTCCCCACCTCCTCTACGGTACGTATGAATCCATATAGTAGTTCCGCGTTACCAATACCTCGACAGTTGGCGCCCACCGTGGGGCCCAAGGCGTCGGGAGTTTTGTTTCAGGCGGGAGCATTGGGCGAGATCGGCAAGACTATGGCGGTTGGTCGCGCCCGCATCATCAACAACTTTGGGTGCATCGAAGACGACGGGTCCTACGTCCCAGCAAACGACGCACTGGTGTCAAGCTTCGTCGTCCCCTTCGGCACCATCAACATCTTCATGGGTTTTACGGCTGAGGCGTATGGATTCCCCAGGGGATCCGCCGCCTTTTGGCCCACCCACCACCCCATCGATTATGCAATCGAGCAACAACACAGATCGGATCAGGCCTTTGTCTATCGCGATCTGAGTGACTCTGATACCCAAAGCGATTCTGACTCCAGCTCTTATGAGCTTATGGAGCCCGCCTCTCGCTTTGTCGGTGTCATTGACGCATCTGGCCCTAAGCCGGCCGAATCTGACCCTGAGTCAATATTACCTGCCTTACAGACAGGAGCAGACTCAGAAGCCGGATCTGATGGCACCGCTCCAATGGCGGAAGATTCAGATCTCGATGAGCATAAGGAGGAAGACTTTGCAGCACAGGTTGCCGCGCGAGGCTATGGCTCATCCGATCCAAACGAAGTCTTAATGACTTTCCCGGCACAGATAGCTATGGAGGATGGTGCGGCCGCGGCTAAGCCAGACGAGGCTGAAGTTTCCTCTAGCATCAAACACATTGGTGACAAGGCGGAAAAGCCAGAGGATGTGCTGGACCCTAAAAGGCCTCCCCCGGCTACGCCTATTGAAGAAGACCTGGAACGGTCAAAGGAGGAACACATGCGCGCATTGGAGCTCTCAAAACACCTTTGGGACCAAATCCAACCGCGGTTGAACTTGAGGAAAGACGGAAAGCGCTCCTGGCTGAGACTGAAGTCAACATCAAGTATAAGTTGTCCCTCCTGAACAAGGAAAAAGAGTTAATCCTAGTTGGAAAGGCTCTAGAAGAGGAAGAGTACCAGCGTGAGCGCGATGTTGAGAAATTCCGCAAAATACGAAGTATACGTGACCCTCTTCTGCATCGGGATCTGCAGGGAAACTTCGAGAAGACTTCTGCCCAAAAGCCTTTAAAGCCTTGGCAGAAATACTCTTTCAGAGTTAACCCTGATGGAGTCATATTCTTCTCCACCCCGGCCAAAAACCTAGAGGCGGCCAGGGAAATCATGGGAGACGAAGCAGTCCAATTGAAGAGCGCCACCATTATTCTAAAATGCTCATCGAAAAGGCGGTAGAGCAGCAGGCTAAGGCGGACTCAAACTCAAAACTGGCGGACGACACGCGTCTTTGCAAGACAGCCGTTGCCGGCGGTGGGATCCAGAGGAACCAGCTGGTTCCAGTAGCCATGGCAATAAGGGTAAGGAACCTAGGAAGGACAAAGTTCCTGACAAGCACAGGGATGAGTCAAAGACTGGGTCCAATCGCCATAGTGACAAAGGCAAGGACGACCACCGGCAAAAGGATAACACACGCCATAAGAAGAATGATCCGCCTCGCCGTGAAAGAGATCAAGACAAGGGGAAGGACGCACGGCGTGGGAGTGACCGGCTTAACATGCCACCTCCGCCCGCAGCACGGGCAAGAGACGAAGGAAATAGGGGCAACAGAGATCCGCCTCAAAGGCGATCTCGCTCCCGCTCCCCTCATCGCCAAAGCCGTCAGGAGGAGCCAAGGCGTAGCCAATCCAACAAAGGGCCAGCCAGGGAAAACACTCATATCTCAGACGCCCGCATCCGTCTCGATGAGATTAAAGCGGCCAAAGAGGAGTCTTACCTGGGCCCTGTGTGCTTTGGACCGGCGATTCGCAAGGTGCAACTCCCATCCTCGCTAGGCAATGTCAAGAAAATTGTGGACAAGTACAATGGCATTGACAAACCGGACATATGGCTGCCTGATTACATCCACGCCGTTGGTATTAATGACGGTGATTACAATGCAGCTGTACGTTTTCTTCCACTCATGTTGGAGGGAACGGCCCGGTTATGGATCGACACTTTGCCAGAAAAGAGTATCCACAATTGGCAAGACATGCAGAAAACATTCATGCAACACTTCTCATGCACATACAAACGTCCAAAGGCTTACTCAGATCTACTAAAGTGCGCTCAAGTGGAGGGGGAGTCAAGCAGAGCTTTCATAGCTCGATGGACAGAGACAAAGAATGCATGCGAAGACGTTTCTGAGATCCAGGCCATACATGCTTTTATGAACAGCCTGAAGAAAGGCAACATGATGAGATATATGTTGGCCAGCCAAAACATCAAACACCTCGGCGAGCTCTTAGACAGCGCGAACAATTACGCTGCAGCAGAAGACGACGCTCGAGCTGACGACGGCGATCTGCGCATGGACATAGCTGTTAACCCGGAAAAGCGAAACAACAATCAAAGCCGGAAAAAGAAGGAAGCCAACGATGCGCCAGGACCATCAAAGGAGGTAGCCTTTGCCAATAAGAAGGGTGGCCAGAGCGGGGCTAGCAGATGGCAGAAGAAGAGCGATGACAGTCAAGGGTCAAGACCCATTAAAATCACCTATGACGACATCAAAGATGAACCTTGTGCCCATCATAGCAAGCTTGGCAAATGCACCCATACCAACAGGCAGTGCCGCCTTAACGATGATATCAAGAAGGATCCGACGCTGGCTTCAAGGCAAAACAGTTCAAGCGCAAGAACCGTAAAGACAAGAAAGAGCAGAAGGACAACGAGGAAAGTGCTTCGGAGCCGGAAGATCAGGAGCCAAAGCACAAGAGGAGCAACAAGTTTCCAAGGGTCGAAACAAGCCTTGTCACTTTCCTTGCCACTCCTTCGGCCAAAAAGGAAAAGGCAGCCTGGAGGGAACTCAATGCCACTATGCCAGCGGTTCCCCAGTATCTCAACTGGTCCGAGCACCCCATTACATGGGACCGCAACGATCATCCTGATCATATTCCACAGAACCCAGGGAATTACGCGCTCGTTGTAAACCCAATTGTGCAGCAATGCAGGCTTTCTAAGGTGCTTATGGATGGAGGGAGTAGCATCAACATCCTCTATCTTGAAACCTTAAAGCGCATGCGCCTTTCTGAGACACAGCTAAAACATAGCACAGTCAAGTTTCACGGCATAGTGCCAGGCAGGCAGGCCAGTTCTATGGGAACAATGTCTTAGACGTCACCTTCGGTGACGAAACAAACTATAGGACTGAGGAAGTTGCCTTTGAGGTGGTGGAATTCAAAAGTGCGTATCACGCAATCTTTGGCCGCCCAGCCTTTGCCAAATTCATGGCACGCCCGTGTTACATCTACAGCAAGCTCAAAATACCTGGACCAAACGGCGTCATCACGGTCAATGGCGACTTCAAGAAGGCGAAGGAATGCGAAGCAGGAAACGCCGTCTTAGCAGAAGCAGTCATCAGCAAGGAAGAGCTGGAGCAGTACAAGAAAGAAGTTAACACCAATGAAATGCCGGATGGTAAAAGCCTCCTTGCGCCTCGGATGTCACTTTCAAGGCCAGCTCAAACTCGAAGAAGATCGTGCTGGACAACGCGATGCAAGCAAGACGACGAACATAGGCGCGGACCTCAGTGACGCATAGGAAGGCGCGCTCGTCAAGTTCCTCCGTGAGCAACGGGATATTTTTGCATGGTCACCATCAGACATGCCAGGAGTACCCCGGGAACTTGCCGAGCACAGCCTTAATGTCGCCAAAGGTGCCAAGCCAGTAAAACAAGGTCTTCGTCGCTTCGGTCCAGAGAAGAAGAAAGCAATAGGAAAAGAGGTAGCTCGGCTTAGTGCCGCTAATTTCATTAGAGAGGTTATCCACACAGATTGGCTAGCAAATCCTGTATTAGTACCTAAGAAGGACGTGAAAGACTTGCGCATGTGCATAGATTTCACCGGCTTAAACAAAGCCTGTCCTAAAGACCCCTTCGCATTGCCGCGAATTGATCAGGTCGTAGATGCTGTATCAGGTTCTGAATTACTATGCTTTTTGGACGCTTACTCTGGCTACCACCAAATTAAGATGAAGGAGTCTGACCAAATTAAGACTTCCTTCATCACACCTTTCGGAACGTTTTGCTACATAACTATGCCTTTCGGGCTTAAAAACGCTGGCTCAACGTACCAACGGTGCATACAACGTTGCCTACACGATCAAATAGGCCGCAATGTTCACGCTTATGTCGATGACATTGCCGTTATGTCGCGAAAACGCGGCGATCTCATCGTTGACCTTCAAGAAACCTTTGATAACTTAAGAAAATATAACATGAAGCTAAATCCGGGAAAATGCTTTTTTGGCGTCCCAGCAGGAAAACTTTTAGGCTTCATTGTTTCAGAAAGAGGTCTTGAGGTTAACCCAGAAAAGATTCGAGCTATCATGGACATCAAAAAGCCTACTTGTCTTAAAGATGTCCAAAGGCTCACAGGATCTGCAGCAGCTGTAAGCCGATTTATTAGTAGGCTTGGGGATAAAGCTTTACCCCTATACAGGTTGTTGAAGAAAACTAAGACGTTCGTCTGGACTGAAGAGGCAGATGCAGCCTTAGCACAGTTAAAAGACGCCTTAGTTTCAGCACCAATATTAGCGTCTCCTCTACCACAAGAGCCGATGCTACTTTACATGGCGGCTACCAACCTAGTTATTAGTGCAGTGGTTGTTGTTGAACGAAAGGAAGAGGAAAGGAGCTACCGGAACAAAGGCCGGTATATTATATCAGCGAAGTCTTCTCCGAATCCAAACAACGATACCCTCACTATCAGAAGCTGGCTTATGGAGTTTTCTTCGCAGCCAGAAAATTACGCCATTATTTCCAAGAGCACCCAATCACGGTAGTCAGTAAGGCGCCATTGGGTGACATTATAAACAACACCGATGCCACTGGACGTGTGGCTAAGTGGGGAATTGAATTGGCAGCCTTCGACATCCAGTACAAGCCACGTACAGCCATCAAATCCCAGTCTTAGCTGATTTCATCGCAGACTGGACAGAAGCAATGGATGAACTTCCCCTCCCTGACGAGAATATTGGGTTATGCACTTTGACGGCTCCAAAATGTTGCAGGGATCGGGAGCTGGCGTGGTACTGAAGAACCCTAAAGGAGACAAGATGTGCTATGTCTTGCAGATACACTTCAATGCCACTAATAATGTTGCAGAATACGAGGCTCTGTTGCATGGATTGCACGTCGCAAAGGATTTGGGCATTAGCCGTCTTTTGTGCTATGGCGATTCAGACCTCGTTGTTCAACAATTAGAAGGGGCATGGGACGCGAAGAGCCCTACAATGGCTGAATACCGACGCACGGTAGACGAGTTTGGTCGGTGTTTTATCGGCTTAGAAGTCAAGCATATCAAAAGGGAGGAAAATGAAGCAGCGGACGCCTTAGCCAGAATGGGCTCGAAAAGATCGAAGGTGCCCTCCGATATATTTTTGGAGCACCTGTACGTGCCGTCTATTAAAGGCGGAGATGAGGATGACCCCATGGCTTCGCAGTCTGTTTCCGTCATGCTGGTGAAGCCAGATTGGACACAGCCCTACATAAATTTCCTCCTTAACAAGGAAGAGCCAGAGGATGAAGTATTAAGGCGGCAAGTTGTGCGCAGAGCTAAGGCATACACAATAATAAATGGAGAGCTATACAAGCGGAGTACCACAGGTGTATATCAACGATGCGTTTCGCCGGAAGAAGGACAGGAGATACTAGAAGAGATCCATGGTGGATGTTGCGGTCATCATGCCTCTGCCCGAGCAATTGTCGCCAAAGCTTTTAGACATGGATTCTACTGGCTCACAGCAAAGCAAGACGCAGAAGAACTCGTCAAGAAATGCGTTGGATGCCAAAAGTATGCAAGACAGCCAAAGATGCCAGCCCAGGAATTGCGCACCATTCCAATCACGTGGCCATTTGCGGTCTGGGGACTGGACATGGTAGGTCCATTCAGGACTGCGCGAGGCGGCGTCAAACATCTCTTAGTTGCGGTGGATAAATACACCAAGTGGGTTGAAGCTAAGCCCATAAAAAAGCTTGATGGGGCAACAGCCAAGAAGTTCGTCATTGAGGTTATAACGAGATTTGGCGTCCCCCACAGTATCATTACGGACAATGGGACAAACTTCGCCGTAGGAGAACTGGCAAAGTACTGTGGTGAAGTTGGTATTCGTTTGGACTTAGCATCTGTGGCTCATCCACAATCGAATGGCCAAGTTGAGCGAACCAACAGTATTCTACAGGGAATAAAGCCAAGATTAGAGTGCCTTTGCATAGAGCAGCTGGAGCATGGGTAGAAGAATTACCTGCTGTCTTATGGAGCATACGCACAACTCCAAGCAGTGCAACAGGCTACCCCTTTCTTTCTCATATATGGCGCTGAAGCGGTACTCCCAACAGATGTCCTGCACGACACACCTCGTGTAACAGCCTACGTTGAAGCAGACGCAGAAGAAGCCGACAGGATGGCTTAGACCTTCTCGAAGAAGAGCGTGAGATAGCGCTTCAGCGCTCCGCCATTTATCAGCAGAACATGCGGCGTTACCACAGTCGCAAGGTAAGACGGAGATCGTTTCGAGAAGGCGATTTGGTGCTTCGCCTTGTTCAGCAAAAGGAGCACAAACTATCTCCCATATGGGAAGGACCCTTCGTTATCAGCAAAGCGCTTAAGAACGGGGCATATTATCTTGTGGACCTCCGTGATATCGAGAAGAAGAAGAAAAGAGGCCGCAAAAGGAAAAGGAACGAAGAAGCAGTGCTCAAGGAGACGAAACGTCCTTGGAACATTGAGCAGCTACGTCCTTTTTACACTTAGCAATTCTATTGTAATCACACCATATATGATTATGAAATAAAAGTCTTTGGTTCCCTCAATTATTTTTATGCATGAGTTCTCGCCGTCTTTTATTTCCATTTGATCATATATTTCGATAAAAATATCAATGTTAACCCGAATTGGCTCGTGCTTGTGGTTACTCACATGATGCTTTTGCCTTAAGGCCTTACAAAAATTAAAATTGCATCCGTCTAAGAGTATTTATCTGATCGCGTATATGCTGGCTTGTCTTAGTAGATGCTTTACGCACCAAAAGCCGGCGCCGTTTCTGTGTTTAAACAGTTTGGTTACTAACCCTGTTGCCAGCGAAGTGTTCCGTGCTTAGGTTCTGCCAGCATACGAAAAGGCTAAAGCATATAAGCCAGAAAACTTGAAGACGGATAAGGAGCATAGTTTGCAAGCCTTTTAAAAATAAGTGCATGCGTTGCAAAACAAACATGTTCAACAGATAAAAAGGCTCCTGCCATTACAAAACATAAAACAAGTCTTTTGTGCCATCTTTCATGACACGCTTAATGCAAAGTTTTTCCTGCATCTTATGCAGGGGACTGAGGAGGCGAAGAGCAGGGGACTTGGATGGATCCAGCGTAGCTTCAGACTCGCCTTCTTCTTCTTCTTCATTTCCGTCTTCTGACTCATCGCCATTGCCAGTGGTGGGTGCTTCGGCTTCGTCATCAGACACGTCGTCAGGACGGGGAGGCACAGGCTTCTTGGAGAAGAAGATAGACAAGTCTACCATCTCAGCAACGGCTGAGGCAAAGCCAGAGACAGAGGCATAGACCTTTTCTTTGACGAGCTCGTTGCCGTCTCTGTCCTTGGCTGGGAAACACTTGATAACGCGCCACATGTTGACTTCGGGGTAGTGGCCGCGAACAAGTCCTAGAGCAAGTTTTGCTCCGCCTCTAGCTGCTGAGCGAAGACGCTCCACCACCTCTGGGACGCAGTTCTGAAGAAGTGGCAGCAAGTTGCTGGTGTTTGTCACTTGGGGCAGCTGTTTTGGGAAGATGTTGGCGACAACGTCTCTTCCCGCAGCATACAGCCCTGACACAATCTCGCCACACTCCAAGATAAGCTCCAGGCGCGTCTCAGAGGTAAGCCTTTCCCCAAACCCAGCTGGAACTGAGGAAGGGAGGAATGGAAAAAATTAAGGCGTACTGAAGTGTTGGAATAAAGGCGAAAAGTGACAGAAAGTGCGAGAAGTAAAAGAAGAAAGGCTTACTTAGCAGTTTCTCGTCAATGGCGGTGCTCTCATCAGCTTGGCGTTCAAGACGACCTTGTAAGCTCTGGATTAGGAGCCCATCCTTTTCAGCCTGTCGCTGCAGTTTCAGAAGTTCTGCCTTCATTGTCTTGCTTCAGCGGCGCTGTCTTGGACGGCTTTAAGATTGGCCTCGGCCGTCTTTCGGTTCTCCTCCAGTTGCTTAAACAAGGCGGCATTTTCCCGCCTCACAACTTCTATATCGCCAGTCTCGCTGACGATCTGTTTTGCCTTCGCCACAACAGCTGTGAAAACACATTGCATGTGTTGAGCATCTTATGCCTTAAAATGAACTAAAGTCACAATGCATGTGAAAGAACAACATTTACCTTTGTTCGCCTTATTTTCGGCGACGGCTTGCTTGAGCACTTGCCTTTGGTTACTCAGTGAGTACCATAGATCGCATGTAAGTTGCTCACTGCTCTGCTAGGCAAGGGTAGTAGTAAGTAAAAGGTAAAGACAATAAGTAAGCTACAAGGGCTTGGGGACTGAGTCTTTATCAACATTAAAGAAAGGCCATTACGTCGGCTTAGTCAAAGCACAACGTAATGCCCGGGGACTAGTATGTACATAAAGACGGAATATTTACCTGCATCATGGCCTTCAAGGCTTTGTAGCTCTTCTTCATTGTGACGTACAGCTCGTCACAATTATCTTCCAGTTCAAGATGGTCAATTTGGCCAACTGGCCTTAGCTTCGGAGGCGGCTCGTTGCGCTCCTTCTCATCGGCAAGCATGGCGGCGATGTTGGGTAAGATGTACCCCTCGTCGTCAAAAGCTCTTGCTTCACCATGTTGCGGATAGCTCACGAGTGATGGGCTCGTTCGGCTCTTCTGACTGAAGTACCGCCGCCTTCCCAGCAGCGGCAGCCCTGGCCAACTTTTCAGTTTCCGTCTTATCAGGAAAGACGGCTGAGTCCAAATCTATATGATGATCTTCAGATGGGCCTGGGGATGTCTCTTGTTGAACGGAGGGAGTGGGGGGAGCGATGGCGGAGAAGGCTCAGTCTTCTTTGCCTGGAAGAAATTACTTTCTTCCTCTTGAGAGGTGCAGTTGGTTTGATCCTGCAAATCACATACAAAATAAGATAACATTCATAGACATTGTTCGCCTTACTAAAGAAATTGAGGTTCGGCTTACTTCTGTACTGGAGCATTGAAGGCCGCATCTTCATCGTCCTCAATGTCGAGCACTTCGGCGTTAACAGGGATGGCTTTCTCACGCTTCCGCCTTTCTGCTGCTGAAGTTGCTGCAGTAGCTCCTGAAGCCTTTCGTTTCCGAGTCTTTGGGGGCTCGGGT
Source organism: Poa pratensis (assembly GCA_947311845.1). NCBI lineage: Eukaryota > Viridiplantae > Streptophyta > Magnoliopsida > Poales > Poaceae > Poa > Poa pratensis. Next base: position 19,870,673 of record CAMZMU010000103.1, read on the forward strand.
GCCGCTTCAGGCACGTAAAACAAAGGAGCCAGCAGATTATCCGGCAAAAGGGCGAGCTGAAATCAAAAGTGGTGTTAGTAAGGCAAACATTGTGGAAGTGTAAAAACAGTAATGGTAAATGCCTTACCTTGGAGCGGGTTGGCGGCTGTGTACATAGGACGCTGCTCTGTGAGCTGGATCCTTTCCTTGGCAATCCTCTTAAAGCGATACACAGGGCGTCGTGCGTAAGGTCACTCTCACTAACACGGAGGGGATCTTTCTTCTGGTCCGTGTAGTGGCAATGAGGCCTTTGCGATCTTTCAAAGGCTGGATTCGCCTTGACAACCAACATAGGATGGTGTCTGCGCCCGTGAGTTTGGGCACAGCAGTCTTTGTTAAGTACTCAATCCGCCTTTGCATGCGACGGAGGTTGTCAGGAAGGACCTTCAGCGGTTTTTCGCCCCAAGAGAGGCGGGGCTCCGCAGGCAAAGGAGAAAAGCGAGGAAGTCCTATGTCTTTGCCTACTGGCGCCATGTCTTTGCAGTAGAAGAAGGAGCTATTCCAGCCTTTAATGGAATCTATTTTTGGCGCCTTAGGATACCAGTCTCTGCCTCTACGAAGGTTGATGCTAACTGTTCCTAAGGAAAGCAGTTCTTCCTTCTCTGTTTGGCGCTTGCAAGTAAAGCAGTACTTGAAGAATTCTAAGCTGGGCTCTATGCCTAAGTATCCTTCGAATAAAGCCATAAAGCCAGCTATGTACAAGATACTATTGGGGCCTACGCTGTGAGGCTGAAGGCCATAGTAGTCTAAGACTGATTGGAAAAAAGGATGCGGAGGCAAAGACAAACCGCGGAGGAGATGTGAGACGAGGAGCACTCGTTCATCGCCGGCGGGATCTGGAGCAGGGTGGCCGTACGCTGACCGCCAGTGGCAGTTCTCCTTTGGTGGGAGGATGCCCTCCTTTTCCAGCTGCGTGAGGTCCGCGTCGGTGATGGTGGAAGCTGCCCAGTTGCGGGATGATGCTTCCTCTCCCTCCTCCTCTGCCTCCGCCGCATCGCCCTCGTCGGAGGGCTGGGCATTCTTCTCTGCTTCGATGGAGGTGGCCGCAGAACTTGTCGCCGCTGCCGCGCGAGATGCAGATGCATCCGCGGTGCTCGATCCCCTCATGGCCAGATCTTGTCCGCCGTCGCCGCCGACCCGCCGCCGTTGCCGCTCCCGCGGTCGCATCGGAGCTCTCCATGGGTGGGTGCGCAGGTGGTGGTGGTGGAGCTCGCCGGAGTTCGGATGGGATGGGCGCGAGGAGGAGATGAACAGGAAATGAACCGATGGAGAAAATCAGTTCCCCTTTTATGGGGGCCGTGCGCCGCGATTAGTGCGGTGAGATAACGTCCGCGCGATTTTCGCCACGCGTCCCGCAACGGTCAGATAATGGGCATCTTCTCCCGCACGCCTCGGAGATCGTGTGCGGAAAAATAGCAGTAATGGCGTCACAACGTCTTTGCTTGTCCAACTGTCGTGGACTGGCTTTGACTGTGGTGACGTCATGACAAGACTCGACGCTGACAGAATCTTTCTGCCAGATTGTTCAAAGTGCAGGAGAGTTCGGCTTAATCCTTAAGGCAGACTGAATGTCTCATTTTGGAATGCTCCAAGCTCTTCTGTCCGCCTTGCGCAAAGGCGAAAGCCCGTGTTTCACAAAGACGGCAAACGAAGAACTTAAACCTTTCCGGGGACTACTGTGGAGGTTATGCCGAACGGGTATACCTGCCACGGTGGATAAAACCTGGCCCACCAAGGAGGCCCATCAGATAAAGCCGGAGGGCTTAATGGAGAAGGCCTCATGGGCTTAGGCGCAAGGATAAGCTCTGGGCTGGCTTAGTGAAGTCCAAGACGAAGGCCTGGCTGCGTTCGCCTTAGGGAGCAAGTTAGGGTTTGTTACCGTGTTAGTCTAGGACTCGTGATCTAGGTCGGTTAAGGCTTTCCTTGTAGGGGAAGGCTTGGCGCCTTTATAAGCCAGCCTTCCAGCAGCCTTAGGGCACGCATACAATCTCATTGTAACCTGTACACATATTCTCCTTGAGTGAATTATAGCAGCACGTAGGATCTCGCCATCGTCGTGAGATCCGAAGCTGGGTAAGACCGTGTGTGCAATCCCGTCACTGGAACCCTCTACGTTCTTCCCCACCTCTTCTACGGTACGTATGAATCCATATAATAGTTTCGCGTTACCAATACCTCGACACTTCTCCTCTTGATCAAGCGTACTTACAGGAATTCCAGTCGATCGGCTCAAGACCTTCAAATAATAAGATTAGTTGAAACATATGCATGACAAGCACGTTCTGCTGAAAATATTAGACACGGCATACTAATTAACCAGACTACCTGTGCAACATGATCCGGACGAACTATCAGTTCTTCTCTTCCCTCTACGGTGGTACAAGCCTCGTCAATCAGATCAATTGCCTTGTCAGGGAACCGACGACCTATATATACAAATGAAACTGCAAGTTGGATTACAAGCAATCAAGTGAAGTAAAATTCTTCTTTTTACAAGCTAATCACCTGAGATATATCGGTCAGCAAGATGTACAGCAGCATCGATAGCAGCGTCTTGAATTTTCAGGCCATAGTGTTGTTGGTACCGGGGTTTAAGCCCTTGCAAGATGGCAATGGTAGCCTGCACGCTGGGCTCCTTGATGAGCACCTTCTGAAACCGCCGCTCGAGCGCGGCATCCTTCTCGATGTACCTCCGGTACTCGTTGTCAGTGGTGGCGCCTACACAACGGATACGCCCACGGGCCAGCGCCGGCTTCAGCACGTTGGCCGCGTCAGTGCGGCCACCTTCGCAAGCTCCTGCACCAAGCAGCATGTGCATCTCGTCGATGAACAAAATCACCTTGCCGTCCGCGGCCTCCACCTCCTTGATGACGTTCTTGAGGCGCTCCTCGAACATGCCGCGATACAAAGTCCCGGCCACCATGGCGGTGAGGTCAAGCTCCAGGACGCGCGCTCCCGACAGCGCGGGAGGCACCTTCCCGGCGGCGACGCGCTGGGCGAGGCCCTCGGCGATGGCCGTCTTGCCGACCCCGGCGGCGCCGACGAGCGCGGCGCAGTTTTTCGTCCGGCGGCAGAGGATGCGGACGATAAGGTCAATCTCGTCGTCGCGCCCGATCACCGGATCGGAATTGGCGGCCGACGCAGTCATGTCCCGGCTGTAGGTGGGCAGGCACGCGCGGTGTTTACGGTGCCGGATGTACATCCACGCCTGGGTGCACAGAGCTGCCACTGCTCCGGCGCAGACCAGAATTGCCACGTCTCCGGCCGACACCTCGATAGAGCGGCTAGACGAAGAAACGGCAGGTATGCGAGGGGAGACCGATAGGTCGGTCCCCGGCATTGGATCGTCAGCACGCGCACTCTTCGTAGTCTTGTCTCTCGCCGTGATCCCATCAAGCCATGACCATGGGATCGTTGGTTTCGGCTGCCGGCGCCTGTCTCCCCCCGGGATCCCATATTCCCATCAAGCCATGACGAAGACATGGTTGGTTTTCGCCGCCGGCGCCTAGCACGAGAGGCGAAACCGTGTTTTTCTTCTCTGTTAATTTCTATAATTCTCTCCTATCTTTTTTTTCCTTTTTTTAACGGACGCTCGCCCTTCCTTGACCTAGTATCTTGCTAATCAGAGCTCCTATCCAAAACGGTACATGCAATCGTATCGACTGATGACTATGATTCAGAGACTCGTACTAGATGAGGCTGGCTGCTATTTCCACGCAGGCGGCGGATAAGCAGCAAGGAAAGCAACGGTGGCATTTCGCAACTCGCTCGCAACAGAACAAATTGCAGTGACGCGGGTGGCGCCATGGACACGGACCATTGTCCTCGTTCGCCCGATACGCCATGAAAACAGCGGACGAGCTCCACCCCTGACTTCGCATCCATGCATATCGGCTCCAAGCTACTCCGTACGTAGCAGCAGCAGCGCCGCCGCGTGCGTCACCGGCGGCCACTCTCGCTCGCTCGGCGACGGGACCCCCTTACCTACCCGATAGCGCCGCTTTTAAGACACGGCGGCTGAACTCAACTACAGACGAAAGTGGAAAGCCTGCCATTGCTGATCACGGTATGCTTCAGGGGTGGCCGTCAATTACTCAATGCAATGGTCAATGGCTCCGTTGTTCTTGTGTGGATCTGCTCATCGAGTCGTTTGGAGTTTGCACCATGTGTGGTTGGTGTACTTTGGCATGTTAATTCCCATACTAATTAATCCAGTACGACCAAACGCTGTCATGTGGTGCATCTAAGCAAACGGCCGGCGGGCCGGGTCGTAACACTTCATGAAATATTCTCCAGAGTCGTTGTGCCCATCGTCGTCGTGGTCGAGCACTTTCATTCATGCACCAAGCTACATGCATGCATGCATGCATGTTAGTACGACTAGTAATCGTGCACGTGCAATGCACGTGTTTATAAATTTATAAAATTTAGTTACAAATTAAACTATAATAATTAATTTATCAAAATTCAACTGAAATATTATAATTGTAATAATCATGTACAGTGTACAAATTTTATGCAAAAACCCAACGAAAACGCTAGCCTTCACGGATCAATACGTTGCCCATTCCCCTGGCTCTATGTAGCAAATTCTCTGGCATTACATGAAAAAATCCACAGTATATCACAATAGGCCAAGAACTCAGGATGATGACGACTAAATAAAAAAAATGCATAGCCTGCTAGGCTACATGGGCCTTGTTCAGTTTTTCACATCCAATTGCACAAACCGGTTTTCCAACCAGCTAGAGTAATTATTTTCCTCAATCGGTTGATGGAACCAAATACATTGCTTGAAACCGGTTCTGCCATAGCTTGAAACCGCCGCATAGATGCTCCTATCGTCCAAGTGTCACTTCATCGGTTTCCTTGCTTTTGAAAGAAATTCAAGATCTAGAGAGACCATGACAGCGACGACTTGAGACCAGCGGTATTGCCTACACCTTCTCAATCTCCTCATGGACTTTCTGACGCATATGCATTTATTGAAGAAAATTCTAAGCGTGTCATTTTCGCAGGGCTCCATCAGTGCATCGACCAGATTAAAAAAAAAACATTCCCAACTCACCTCCACGGCAAACTCACGGGAAATTAACGGTTTCACATAAGTTTGAGGTGATTTTTTAATTGAAAATCAAAATCAAATTAGAGGACATTTTACAAAATTAAAATAGCTGGGAAGAGAGATGTGACTAAATTCCTGAAATTTTTAGACCACTGTAGTCTGAATCTGAATAACAACAAAAAAGAGAATTAAAGATCAGGATAATAGCAATTGTATTGCTATAGTACAGAACCATATAACATGTACCTTTTTAATACCAGTATAGACTACATCACAATACTCTCACTTCTATCGTCATATGCGAGAATGGACTTAATCTGAATCATTCCTTAGTAGACCGTTCTAAGCAAAAGAAAAATGTATTAAGAACTATAAAGAGAATGCCTAAACAAAGTAGCCTGCACTATAACACATCTGAGGCGAGCCCACGATTGAGAGCAGGAAGCAAAACCAGACATGGATGCCTGAACTTTGCTGCTATGATGCAAAATAAAAGTCCATAGTGCCTAGAATGGCAGATATTTATGACTTGTGAACCGAAAGCTCACAATAAACTATAACTGTCCCAACATATATATTATCAAAACTCCCAGGGAAACATGGTTTCCAGTTTTAAAGCTGTAACAGAACATTTGCTGCGACGAACTGCAACAAATGAATGATTGGGTTTAAAGCCTGGAAGAGTAGGTTTCACACAATTTCTTAAAGCCACGAATTTCTAGTGCAGATTATGTGCAAATGCAAGATATACAACAAAGTAGGTAACGGTGCTAGCAAAAGGAGGTTGAGATATACCACTTTCTAGAGTTCATCATTTTTGGAGTGGAAAGAAAGCATTGAATCAGGGCTAGCTTTAGTTTCCTTCTTCGTCGCTTAGATGGGAGTTTGTAATCTGAAAATGTATGACTGGGTGTTTTGCTGTCTGTCGGGAGTAGAAAATAAAACATCTGCTTCCTAGCACAGAGGACATGATCAGCAACGGAAAAGGCTCACTTTACGCATTTCCTAATGCAATCAAAACAAAATTTCAACAACTCTGGCAGTCCGCATACAAATACATGAACTGTGTCTTTGACAATGGCAGGGAGTTTTCAATGTATTATAGGGACTTCGAGGGAAGGTGCAGGAGCAGTTGGAGTGGAGCCGCTGAAGCGGCCGTCGACCCACCGCCACGGCGGCTTCGCGTTACGGCGTGCAGGTCGACCGGTCGCCACGGCCGGCCGGTGCAGGGGACGTGCAGGGCGGCGGCTTCGTGTGCCGGCGTTCAGGGCGCGAGAGGGGCAACTCTCTTGGGGGATCTCGTGCGGGAAGGCGGCCGGCTTGGCGTTAGGTCTGCGACGGCAGGTTTGGGCGGAGGGCAGTGGCGGCGGCAATGGGATGGACGTGGGCGTCGGGGATTCCGCTGCTGTGTTTCTGGGTGAATGGTTCGGGGATGGTGATTAGCGTTTTCGCTCTGCGTCGGGGGAGAGGTTTGCGAAGCGCTGCGCTCCGCCTTCATTTAGCGCAAATCACGGTTGCGTTGTTAATCGTTGGATTAGAGGGTTAAACGTCCACGATTTGTTGGATCTGCCACCTCTCTCTTTTTATATTAGTGGTGATGATAACAGATTAAGGGTTGTTGCCGTTTTAAGCTGCAGATCGGCCGTCGGTCGAGTTGGTTGGCTAGTCTTGGTCGAAGCCGTTGTCACCGAGCTTACGCATGCAAGCTAGGATAGACAGAAGGGTCTTAGCGCACAGGTAGGAATTAAATATAAATATCTGAAAAAGTCAGGGACATGCACCTTTGCATGCGACATGCGAGCATAAAGCCGCCCCTTGTTAGGTTGCAACGACTCCTCACGAAAAGGGAATAGCGAGGTAGCTTTCGGCAACAAGCAGCATCGTCATGAACATGAGTGATGCTCCTATAGCTTTCGGCAGCAGCCGGGCCGCTGGTAGACGGTAGCTCGCCGCTGGCTTGTGGCTGCACTCTGCATTCACTCGTTCAACAGCTCTGTGGAATATCTCGATCGATAGTGTGTGTGTCGTCCGTCCACAAGGCCACATTGTGTTGCCCTTCTCAACCGAGTCGGGGGGGAGACGTCACCTCGGCTTGTCATTAAGATAGAAGTGTGACTCGAACCCGTGACCTGGCGCTTCAGCCTACCGACCATCTGGCCGCGGAACAGTTCACTTGTTGCCCTTCTCGATCATAAGCATGAAAAACAATTGGAACTTGAAAGTTGAAACCAAAGACATGTGGGGCAGGTGTTTTAGCGCACAGTATAGTTTAGTTGCATTGCTTGTGTGTGTGGTCCTTGTCTAATCAAAATCAAACATCGAGTGAAGAATCTAATTGATCCATATGGAGACAATGAAGCGCAGAGAGAACGATGTGTAATATGTGTGCTCTCCATTCGGATGCCACACTCGTGCGATGCAAGGGAATATCATCGGCATTTGCTGTTGCTGAGTATAGATGCATGGTGGTTCTTTTGCATATGTTCTGCAATCTGCAGTGGTCGAAGAATATGCATCGCTGTTGAATGGTGACCGTCTGTACTCTGTGTCTGTCCCATGCACGGTCAACCGCAACGCTCGTCCTGTCTGTTTTTTTTTTTAGAATTGTCCTGTCTGCTGATGTTCATCGCCGTTAATTCTCTGAGCCATAACTGCTTTCTGGCTCAGTGGCCGGCCCGTTATCTGTTTGGGCTGAGAAGACTCCAGATGAAGTGTTCCTAGGAAACGGGCCATACCCAGTTGCACGACTTGGCACAAAGCACATAAATACCTGAGTACATGTTTTTTTATTATAGTTTTGTTTCTAGTTTATTTCGCTTGTTTTTATTTGTCATGTACCTATTTACTTTGCAATATATTTATTTGTTCAATTACTGTCAAAAAAAATTATTTGTTCCATTTATAATCTCATATTTTTATTTCTTCTGTTTCGTATGTTTTTAATCACAATTACTTTCAGTTACGATTCCACTACCACAAAGCTCGTACGAGAAAACAGCTCCCCCGATCCTTCTCCCTCCCGCGACCCGCGCCGCCCCCACGGCGGCCGGGCCGCGCCCTCCATTCCCCGCACCCGAGCCTCCCCTTCCTTCCTCCCTCCCGCCGTCGCCGGGGTGTGCGCCGGCTCTTGGCCGGGCACCGCCGCCGGTGGCGGCGGACTGCAGTTTTTTCCCTCCTGGTTCTAGGGCGGCGCGGGGCAGCCCTGGCCCTGGTGGTGCTCTTCGGCGGCGATGGTCCGGCGCGGCGGCGGGCTTCTCCTGGTGCAGCGCGGGTGGCCAAGGTGGTGGTGTGCTACCGTTGGTGGCTGGGGCAGCGGTGGTGAAGGTTCGGCCCTACAGGCCTAGATCTGGGCCCTTTGGGCCCGATGGCCCGATCTGGGTTAGGGCGGGTTTGCCTTGTTGACCCGGTTTGGCCTGCTGAGCGGCTCGCGACGGAGATGACAGCGGTGACGCCACCCTTGCTGCAGCGTGGCAGTGGGAGCTTCACGGGCCTAGCTGGGTCCGGCTGAGCCTAGGGACCGATCTTGAGGGCAGCGGCGGTGGCGGCCTACGTGCAGCAGCAAGGCGGCGGGGACTTTACGAGCACCCGGGTATGGTCTACCTGCTTGGCCTAGTGTGTCCCTGCTGCCGTGTATGGTCAGCACCCGCCGATGGCGGTGGAGGACGTCCTCCATGCGTGACAAGGATATACATCTCGGGTACCCTACCGTAAGGGTACCTGGTGCACGTGGCGACTAAGGCCCAATAGCGAAGAGCCTACTCGAAGCCCAAGACCAGAGGCCTAAGAAGATGGAGTACCCTCCAAGATTAGACATAGGCATAGTCGGTTTAAGGCTTTCCTTACGTGTAAACTAGGTCGGTTATGAACTCCCGAGACCCAGCCTATTTAAAGGCTGGGAGGGGTGCCGATCTAGGACCAAGCCATACTCGAACCACCAAAAGCCCTAGCAAGATCGACATCTCGCCGGAGCTCTCCTTGTAACCGCATAATCTCACACAATCAATATCAGACAAGCAGGAAGTAGGGTCTTTACCTCCACCCGAGGGGCCTGAACCTGGGTAAATCTTTGCCTCTGATTGTCAGCCGACGAAACTACCAGTACTACCACGTTCTCTCCCCATAATCTCAACCCTAGGTCCTAACCATGGGATTTGATGAGTTAACCCCTCGTCAATTGGCGCCGTCTGTGGGAAAGAATAGTGCTGGACTCACGGTTTCTTCGGTTCCATCGGAAAACGGCGACTCCCCGATCGGATCTATAAACGGCAACTCGCCGGCTGCATCAACAAACCAGAACTCGCCGACTCGGGCGGCACACGGCAACTCGCCGAATCACTCGACAAACGGCAGCACGCCAGCTTCACCTGCAAAAAGCACATCAGATCCTCTGATGGATTTTGAGCCACACTCGCCAGAATTCCAGGAGACCTTCTCCGATCTCGAGTCAGGTTTGGGTTTAACCGTTGGTTCGTTCAATTTTTTCGTCAACAAGCTTGGTGTGCAGGACTTGACAGATCCACGCCAACTCGCGACTTCCGCACCCGAGGCTCCATCGATTGCAGCTCCTTCGACTGCGGATCCATCAACTGCGTCCATACCATCGTCGATCCTCCAAGCTTGCTCGTCTGCAACAACCATGTCGACTCGAGAGATCCACGAGCACATTGAAGAACTCCAAGGTGAGGAGGCCGAATCAGCATACCGCACAAACGATCCCGAGCTCGATCTCCCACTCGATGATAGTTTCGACTGCGGGCTCTCCCTCAGCGACTTCGACGAGCCCGAAACTCATATCGACAACAACGTCGACTCCGAGATCTGCACCAACAACAACCTCGACTTTGAGATTCATAACAACTTCGCCGACGCCGAGATGAGCATAGGCGATGAAGGCATCGACAGCGAGATCCGTCCAGACGGACCACTCGATGGGCATATCGACTCCGACATGAGCCTTGATGACGACGTCGAGTCCATGACGGGACTCGAAAACACATACACATACCCTCGGGTGATACCCCAGCAGGTCTACGTTGCCTTCGCCGCAGAATCATCTGATGCTGCGACCAGTCGCAGGCCTGCAGAGTTCCTGTGCACGGTTACTATGTCGGACGGAGTCACAAATCTCACAATTACTGCTGAGATGGCAGCAAAAGCAGATAAAGTTATCAAGGAGTGCACAATGATGCCAGCAGATGCAACACGGGAGGAGATGCTGACCTTCCAATACTTCAACTGGCAGGAATCACTTCGGCTGCAGCAGATCAGAGCAACACTCGAAGAACGTAAAAAGCAAGCTAGCTTGTCAAGTGCGCGAAGAAGACAACTCTCCCTGAGCTCCACCGGGCGAGCGGACACAAGACCCAGATCAAGGCTGTCACACCTCGCACCAGATGAGAGGGCAGCACTCACCCGCAACCTAGGCAACTCTTTCATGACATACGACGAGGAAGGAGTGTCAGTACCCAAAACAGCTGCGGGTGCTCTCTTTACTGCTGCAACATACCTAGAGGCAATCAAGCCTCCAGCTGATGACCCTAACGCAAAGCTACATCGCCAACAGATCAAATCACTCGCCTTAGCGGCGAAGGCCATACGCCAAATCCCAAAAACTCCAGGAGGGAGTCGAGATCGTGCCATAGTTGACACGCGTCATGAAGAGCATAATCGCAGTGGTCGCCGCCACCACTCGAAGGAAAGAAGCGTCTCACGTCGGCGCAGGTCCAGGAACAGATCACGCAGATCTTACAGTAGCGACTCATACTCTGATCGAGAGACTGCGCCACACGGAGCTCTGTGCTTCACTCGACGCGTCCGCGAGACACGGATGCCCAAAGGGTTCAAACTTACATCTGAACAGCCCAAGTACACGGGTCGACATGAACCTTCAGGGTGGATGGAAGACTACAGGCTGGCTGTCGCGTGCCAGCGAGGCACAAACATCACAGCCATGCAATACATACGACTCATGCTCGAAGGCACAGCCCGCGACTGGCTCAAGGCTCTACCTCCATCAACATACGACTCGTGGGATCACTTCCGCACCCAAAAACGTTCGAGGAGCTGCGAGCTTGCGTTCAACGGTCAGACGAAACGTTGAGGTCATACATCAGACGATGGACTGAGATACGCAACTCAGTTGGAGTAATTTCAGAAGATATGGCCATGGATGCTTTCATCATGGGCCTCGCCAGGCGGGACTTCAAAGAAGCACTTGGTCGCCAAAAGCCAACCTCTGTGGCTAACCTCTTAAAGATCGCGACTGAGTGGGCAGACGGAGAAGACATGGCGCGCACACACGCGGGTCCTCACCCCGTGACAATCATGAAAGTTGCAGTCGGAGCCGCAGAGACTCATACAGAGACGACCGAAGGCGCAAGCGTTCAAAACGTCACTACGACGACGACAGACCCGAATTCATGGCGGCTGGGTTTTCCACACCCCGCAACGACCAAGACAGAAGCGACCGGCGGTCAGAAGATCGACGGGACAGTCGAGATGATCGACGGGACAGTCGAGACCGCGGCCAACGCAGTGATAGCTACAAGAGGAAAGACTGGCGCAAGTCACGATCCGGCGCACAATCCGAGCGATCATTCGAAGAAAAGATGGATGCTGATTGCAAACTCCACCTGTACAAGGGGGAAGACGGAAAATTACGCTCCAATCACTCCATGAGAAACTGCAGAGAATTCGATCAAATGGCGTCTGAATACGTCCAACTCAGAAAGGCAACTGCCACACATGCACCCGCACCTGCACCTGTGCCTCAGCCAAACAATGTGCCTGTTCTGATGGCACCACCTCCACCACCACAGCCTGCCGCAGGCAGAAATATCGCGGGTGCCATACAACCCATGCCTCGGGTGGACGAACCTCAGTACCCTCCGCCCCAAGGGCAGATGTACATGATACAGAAAGGTCGTCCTTCCAACAGTGAGCAAAAACTTCGCACTCGACAAGTAAACATGGCGGTCATGTCACCTCCTGCCGTAACTGAATTCTTGAAGGGATCCGAAACTGCAATAAGCTTCAGCAGAGAATACCACCCACCATCGGTCGTTCGTCCAGGGCACTCTACTCTGGTACTCGACGTACAAATTGGAGGCTACGCCATGTCCAAGATCTTCATGGATGGTGGCAGCGGCATAAACATCATCTTCGCAGATACGCTCCGCAAAATGAACAGGTCAGTCGAAAACCTGCCAAGATCTTCAAATACCTTTCACGGTATCGTCCCAGGCAAAGCAATAAGCCCAGAAGGCACCATACAACTCGACGTAACGTTCGGGACAAGAACCACTTCAGGACAGAGTCGATTGAGTTCGAAGTTGTCGACTGGAAGTCACAATACCATGCCATACTTGGACGCCCGACGTTCGCTCGATTCATGGCGGTGCCACACTACGCATACCTCCAGTTAAAGATGCCTGGACCAAAAGGAGTAATCACAGTCAAGGAAACTTCCAAAAGTCTGACTCTTGCGACCGAGAGTTTAGCAAAATCTCTGAGATGTTCGGCATGGAAACAACACTCGCCGATCTAGCGGTCTCCAACGATCGAACACTTATGCCGGAGCACAAAAAGGTGGCAGTCGACAGAGCATTCAATGCCACCAATGACATAAGATCGCATCAGGTGCACCCGACTGACCCGACCAAGACAGTCAATGTCTCGTCGAGTCTGCCTATCGCATAGGAAAGCGCGCTCGTCGAATTCCTCCGTGAGAACTGGGATATATTTGTGTGGTGTCCAGCCGACATGCCAGGTATTCCCAGGGAATTCGCCGAGCACTCTCTCCAATTTTTTCCAGATGCTAAACCAGTCAAGCAAACAATGCGCCGCATATCCGGCCCGAAAAGAACCGCAGTCGAAGCCGAAGTCGACAGACTACTCGCAGCAGGTTTTATCAGAGAAATCAAGAAATCACAATGGGTGGCCAACCCCGTACTCGTAGAGAAGAAGCACACAGATATCCTTCGGATGTGCGTAGATTTCACAGCACTCAATAAATGCTGTCCAAAGGATCACTTTCCACTACCTCGAATCGACTAGATCGTCGACTCCACCGCCGGGTGCGCTCGCTTGTCCTTCCTGGATGCTTACTCGGGTTACCACCAGATAAGGATGAAGGAAGAGGATGAAGAGAAAACGGCGTTCATAACCCCACTCGGGGTCTACTGCTACACAACAATGCCTTTCGGGCTAAAAACGCAGGCGCAACCTACCAGCGCATGATGCAAGACTGACTCAAGAAGCAAATTGGGCGAAACATCCAGGTCTACGTAGATGACATTGTCATCACAACAAGGGAGGAAAACACACTACTCGATGACTTGCGAGAGACGTTCGCAAACCTCAAACGCTTCCACATCAAGCTCAACCCGAAGAAGTGCACGTTCGGCGTTCCAGCCGGGCAGCTCTTGGGTATCTAGTCTCGGCTCGAGGAATCGAGGCAGACCCGGAGAAAATACAGGCCATCTTGACGATGCAAAGGCCTTCAAAGCTCCATGATGTGCAAAATTAGCGGGTCGAGTGGCAGCACTCAGTCGATTCATCAGCAAGCTAGGCGAAAAAGCTCCCGTTCTATCGACTGATGAAGAAGACAAATAAATTCGAGTGGACGCCAGAAGCCGAAGCAGCCTTCACGGACCTCAAGCGAGTCCTCACAAGCCCTCCAATCCTCGTCGCACCAAGGGAACGCGAGCCACTATACCTATATGTCTCCGCAACTAACAGGGTGGTGAGCACCGTACTGGTGGTCGAACGCAGAGAGGAGGGACACGCCCAAAGCATACAACGTCCAGTCTATTACTTGAGTGAAGTGCTCTCCACATCAAAGCAGCGGTACCCGCACTATCAAAAGCTGGCCTACGCCGTGTTCATGTCCTCAAGGAAGCTGACGCACTACTTCGCAGAGCACCCGATCACTGTAATCAGCACCTCAGGGATCGGGGACATCCTCACAAACCCAACGCAACTGGGCGTGTCGCAAAATGGCTCATCGAGCTAGCACCACGAGATATCAAGTATGATTACCCGAAGGCCATCAAAGCACAAGTCTTACCTGACTTCCATACCGAGTGGATTGAAGCTCAGTTGCCAGGAGCACCAGATGTGTCCAACTCATGGACTATGTACTTCGACGGCTCAAAGAAGAACGAAGGCGTAGGCGCAGGTGTCATCCTCATATCACCAAAAGGCGACAAGCTTCGCTATATCCTGCAGATGGAATTCGAGTTACCATCCAATAACGAAGCTGAATACGAGGCCCTGATCCATGGCATGCGGATGGCCAAAGCCCTCGGGTGCACTCGACTGATGATCTATGGTGACTCGAACCTTATGGTGCAGCAAACAATGAAGGCCTGCGATGCAATCGCAGATAACATGATCGCCTACCGTGACCTGTACAACTCATGGAGGGCAGCTTCGAAGGCTGCGAGTTGCGGCACATAGGGCGTGAAAGTAACGAAGAAGAAGATAAGATAGCCAACATTGGCGCGACCAAAGCACCAGTTCCACCTGGTGTCTTCCTCGAGCGCATCGAGCACAGGTCCATCAAGAAGAAGCGAACATCTCCTACATCAGCCGCATCAGCCAAGAGCAAAGCACCTAGCACAGAGGACCCGCCAGTCGAGGTACTCCTCATTGAGCCAACTTGGACTCAACCTTTCCTCGCATACATACTCCGCGGCGAGGTACCTGAAGACATAACAGAGTCAAGACGCGTCACTCGACGATCTAAAGCATACACCGTCATCAACGGCGAACTGTATACAAGCGCAGCGTATCAGGTATGTTCCAACGTTGCATAGCATTCGAAGATGGCCAGGCCATCCTTCGTGATATTCATGCAGGTACCTGCGGGCATCACGCCATCAGTCGATCACTCGTAGCCAAAGCCTTTCGCGCAGGCTTCTACTGGCCCACCGCACTCAAAGACGCGGAGGACATAGTCAAAAGGTGCATCGGCTGTCAAAAATTCGCCACAAAGCCGCACGCACCCGCATCGGCGTTGAAGACAATACCATTGGCCTGGCCCTTCGCCCAATGGGGGCTCGATATGGTCGGGCCACTCAAAAAATCCTCCCATGGAGGGCATACTCCCCTTCTGGTGGCGGTCGACAAGTTCACCAAGTGGATTGAAGCAGTCCCTATCACAAGTTCGACTGCCACTACAGCAGTCAATTTCATAAAATCCATCATATACCGCTTTGGGGTGCCAAGTAGCATCATCACTGATAACGGTACAAACTTCACGGCTGAAGAGTTCCGATCCTTCTGCAAAGAGCAGACATTACGCTCAATTATGCATCCGTGGCACACCCGCAATCCAATGGCCAAGTCGAAAAAGCCAATGGACTTGTGACGAGTGGAATCAAGAAACGCCTCCTGGTGCCACTCAAAAGGGCCGCGGGTGCTTGGGTCGAAGAACTCCCGTCTGTACTATGGAGCCTACGCACAACTCCCAACGCTTCAACACAATTTACCCCATTCTTTATGGTCTACGGCGCAGAGGCAATCCTGCCATCAGATGTAAGATTCAATGCACCAAGAGTCGAGGCATACAACGAAGAAGATGCAGATGAAGCACTCGAAGATGCAGTCGACTTGCTCGAAGAAGCACGCAACACGGCGCTAGCACGCACAGCTGTCTATCAGCAAGACCTCCGCAACTATCACAGCCGTCGACTGCGTACCAGGTCCTTCGAGGTTGGCGACCTGGTACTTCGACTGAAGCAAAAGAAGGTGCACAAACTTGCTTCTCCATGGGAAGGACCTTCATCATCACCGAGGTCATTGGTGGTGGAGCATACAGACTGAAGCACGCGAAGACAGGAGAACTCTCGCACAATCCTTGGAACGTTGCGCAGCTGCGCCGTTTCTATGCTTAGATTGCTCAATCGCACAACGTAATAGGCACATATGTCGGATGGCTGCAGGTTTCAGACGCGCTCTTTTCCTTACCAGGGTACCTAAGGGACTGGAAGGTTTTTAATGAGGCGGCCTGCAGCTTAACATTCAAAAATGGAATATAGTCAATGATTCCTCATATTTCTCCATGCTTACTACTCGCATAACATTAGCCTCACCCGAATACTCGGGGCTGCGCTATCTCAAAACACGAGCTTTCGCTCCTTCTTCAAACATAATACCTCAGCCGCACTCGAGTACTCGGGGGCTGGGTCATAAAATCATACATAAACGAAAAAGTGGCTCAAAATCATGAGTTGAACCTTCAAAAATCGCAAAAAATCACAGCCTCACACGAACACTCGGGGGCTGTGCAATTCATGTTCCATACTAAGTGCTTTTCATAAACCCCACTCGATACACACGGGGGCTGCGCACATACATATAAGTAAATATACACTATGTATAAGTGGCAAATTTACACTCGGGGCTGCCCTATAAACAGGAGTACCCTAATCCTCCGGTTCGTCCTTGATTGGAAGAACGGGACCCATAAGTTGAGCGTGATAACACACAACCAATACTCTCGCATATTCGACTGTATCGTCAAGTTGCGACTGTGACAAAGACGATCCAGGCACGGGTGGACGTAGCTGCATATTTGGACGCTTACTCCGGATATACGCCATCGTTGCGTTGGCACCATCCACAAGCTTCTGGGTGACAAAATCTCGAATGGGACCTGCACTCCGGAAAAGCCCGAGCACGCGTGGATTCCTTGAGGTTGCGGCCCTGTCGGAAACAGAGTCTGGTTGATTCGACAGAAGGCCGACCTGCATAACTCGAGCAGCATAGTGCTCCGCCACACTCGATCCTTTAGAGTTGCGAGTATGCGGGCTCGGTGCTTATCCAAGCGAAAGTGCTGACGGCCCGTCGTTGGTTCGTCAGTCGCATTGTTCAACTGCTCATCTACACGAGCCTGCTCCGCCTGGAAGTCCGGAACAAAACCTGCAACAAGGAACGTTGGGTCAACAAAAAAGACATACTATGAGCTCTTGAGATCAAGGCAGTCATGCTTACACTCGAGTTGTCTGTTCACGATTTCCATCTCGCCAAGCACATAGTCCTCTCGCTGAGTGGGTAAAGCAGGTCTCGCCCTCATCATATCTAGCTCACTCTGGGCACTCTTCAACTCTTGCTCCAGTTTTGCGACTCGAGCCTTCATATAACGCATTACTGCGGCATCATTTGCCGCCTGAGCTCGAGATCGAGTGGGAGCACGATGCCGCGACGAGACAGAAGAAGTAGCGGCTGCCCGTTTCTGGTCCAAACATCATAAAAATCTCATGTCAGATATGAGAGATTCATCACAAAGATTAGACGAGTAACAGCACATAGCCTTGCAGGCGGAAGCACAACAAAGGAACCAAATCCATACAAGTGTGGCAAAAGCATACGCATACTCGCGATATCATAAAGTATAATTACAGTCCAACAAAAGGGAAGATGGCCCTAAAAGTCTATGATGCAGACTCCGACCTAGCCCTACGCGCACGATTGGCGACCTCCGCTGAACGGCGCTCCATGGTAGTCATAAAAATTTCAGCCAGCTTCGCGGCTGGCTCGTTCACAAGCTTCAGAGACACCAGCTTCCCGCCCGGCTTTTGAGGGAAATCAGACAGAGCGACCTCGAAGTCACCCTCTATCCCATGACCTAAAAGGAGTTTGAGGGTGGTCTCTGAGCCGCGTACCGTTAAAGTGCGAGCAAAATTCGCCATAGTCGAGGTTCCCGGGCCCAGGACGTCGACGAAGCCATCCACAGTCGACGGAGGTTGGCCAGACGGGAACACGCCCTTGTATACGGCGCCGAGTGTGTTCGTAGACTTGGCGAGTGCATCCTTGGCTTGGGCGGAGACGACGTCCAGGTCCCCAATAGCGCAGTCGAGGGATAAATCGCCACTCGCCTGGTCTACAGGTGCCGGTGCGCCAACAACTCCTTCAAAAATCAGAGAGAACATAAACTCTTACACGACATTCAGCGACAACAGAAGTAAACAAAAAGTGGCCTCATCAGTATCAAGGTTGTCAAAGTTTGGGCCTCCAAAAAGTAGCTCATCACCCGACATGGGAGGAGGAGCTGAGCTCAACGGGCTCACGTTCAAAGGAGCAGTTGTGGTAGTTGGAGACGAGCCCGAGTCTCCGTCATCTCCCACATCTGATTCCTTCGCGGGTGAACTCGTGGAGGAAGATACAACTCGGGCCGCCCGACGGCGCTTGCGAGTGGGAACCTCGCTCACATTATCAGTCGTGGCGATCTCCTTGGCCTGTACTTCCTCTGCCCCTTCCTCTTCGACCTCTTCCATGGGAGATGAGAGGCGGTCGAGTGGCCCTGCATACAAAATACAGCAGTCGAAAGTCACAAAGATGCACAACAACATAACAAAAGCAGGAGATCATAAACTTGATAGTTCACTAACCTCCTCCAAAGGCCTATTAGGACCATAAGGAGTGACAGGGCAGTCGACGTTGCAGGGCTCGCTGGATTTCGTGCTGGTGATGGACCGCACATGCGACACCAGCTCGCTCTTCGACAGCTCCTCCTTGCTCATTCGGGTGGCGTCGAGCGCACCCTCGTACTCCCACATGGGGTGGGCGCGAATGCGGAGCGGCCATACCTGCATCTTCATAAAGGTGGCAATCAAATGCACACCAGTTACGCTGCCCAGCAGCTCTTCAATCTTCGACAGCAGAGGCGCCGCTTCTGCCTTTTCTTCAACCGACAACGGGTGGTCCCAGGCCTTCGTCCTCACGACTGTGCCAGAAGTCGAAAATGGCGGGACTCCTTCCTGATCGACGCGCACATAGAACCACCTCTTCCTCCACCCTTGCGCCGAGTCGACTGGCTTCAGGGCGAAGTAGCGGGTGTCGCTGCGCACCTGGATCCCGAAGCCGCCAACAGGATAGGTGCGGCCGCCTCGGTTGTTGGGCCGGACCATGAAGATCGACTTCCAGAGGGCCCAGCTGGGAGAAACTCCCAAGAAGCACTCGCACAAAACCATAAAATAGGCAATGTGCATAATGCCATTCGGGTGAAATCATGGATTTGCACCCCATATGCATACATCAATCCACGAACGAAGTCGTGGAAGGGAAGCGAAAAACCCCTAGGCAGAAACTCCGCAAAATAAACGCGCTCGTTAGCGCGAGGCTCGGGGAGTACCTCCTTGGGCGACGGAATGCGGACGAACAGCTGGTCCGCGGGTGGCAGCATTCCCTCCTCGCGAAGCTTGTCCAGATGCGCCTCCTTGATGGTCGATTTCGTCCAATCGCCGTCGCTCTTCTTGAGGTCGACGGCGGCCGCAGATGCGCCAGCCGCAGTCTTTTTCCCCTTCAGAGCAGCCGCGTCGGTCGCGGATGCGTCGGCGGCAGCGGCTTTTCTCTTTGGAGCCATGGCAGTGGTGGCTAAGGGGAACAGCGGAAGCTCGGCGCAAGAACAATGGAGGCGAGAGGAAGACGATGAAGCAGGGGCGGCGCGCAGAGCAAATGACAAGTAAAAAGTAATGCCAGCGCCGTTCCCCTATTTACCACAAATCAAAAGCAATCACAACCGTTCATATCCTAATCGTGCGTTACGCACGCAATCTCACCGTACACGTGGCAAATGCGGAGGGCAACCGTCGCCGGCCACTCCGCCCACTACGCACGCAAAAAGAGGAGCCATCATCACGCCTCCGTAAAAAGTGGGTCAGAGTGGTCAAATCAAGTCCAAACGGCACCGTTATTCGGTCAGCTCTGCACAATGGGCCCACCTATGTGTCACGTCCCATCCGTCACAGCATAACGCACGCCACCGTGTGTCAGGCAGCGCAGTCGCCAAAAACGTCATCCCTAACGTCATCTCAAGCGTTCTGATCAGAAATACATTCGAGTCCGCCCAACGCAAATTGGTCACTCGACTGCTTTGTTTGGTTCGGGTGTGAAAAAACAATGTTAAGCTAAAATTGGTCACTCGACCGTTCCTTCGGCTGAGTCATATTACTCCCATCGGGAGCATATCAAAAAATTCTTTGACTGGAGATGTTTAAGATAAAATGATTTTGAGATTATCCTCCATTACAAGCAATACAGCATAATCTCGGGGGCTACTCCCATCGGGAGCACTGTCGTGCACCCGATAGAATTACGGCAAAAATTTCTTCGATTAGCATATGCAGGGTAAGAAGATCTGAGATTATCCACCATTGTAAGCAATAAAGCACAATCTCGGGGGCTACTCCCATCGGGAGCGCTGTCGCGCACCCGATAGAATAACGACAAAGTGTCAGTCGACAAAAGGCTCGACTCAGTTCATGTACAAAATCATACTCGAAACATTCCCGAGTTGCGTCCGCCGCAAATACCTCGGATGCTGCACACATAGTGTAAAGGAAAGACCCGCCAAACTTTCGAGCTAGGCTAAGGACCGTTCCAGCAACGTCAATCCTTATACTTTCCGTGTTAGCAGACATGATGAAAAATCCCGACGGACGCGTTGGGTAAATTTCAAAGCTATACTGCAGATCGACTTAGTAAGACCTCCGCGGCCTAGTCGAATCTGACCAGTTTGTTCCAAATTCGAGTCCGAGGACTCGAGTTTGATTGAAAGCTAGTAAGGTTTTACCCGGATGTGTAGTTAACCAGTCCCGATCTGTCGAGTGTACTGGGCCTGCTAAGCTATTATCCCTTGATCATCATAAGCAAAAACCACAGTCGATGAGATACTCGACATAGCCAACATGTGCTATTCATACAGGAATTCCAATTATAATACAAAGCATATGACGTGCACTTACGAATGAGTCCATGCCCGATTCTTCGAGTCAGACAAGTACTCGGGGGCTACTGACAAGGATATACATCTCGGGTACCCTACCGTAAGGGTACCTGGTGCACGTGGCGACTAAGGCCCAATAGCGAAGAGCCTACTCGAAGCCCAAGACCAGAGGCCTAAGAAGATGGAGTATCCTCCAAGATTAGACATAAGCATAGTCGGTTTAAGGCTTTCCTTACGTGTAAACTAGGTCGGTTATGAACTCCCGAGACCCAGCCTATTTAAAGGCTGGGTGGGGTGCCGATCTAGGACCAAGCCATACTCGAACCACCAAAAGCCCTAGCAAGATCGACATCTCGCCGGAGCTCTCCTTGTAACCGCATAATCTCACACAATCAATATCAGACAAGCAGGAAGTAGGGTCTTTACCTCCACCCGAGGGGCCTGAACCTGGGTAAATCTTTGCCTCTGCTTGTCAGCCGACGAAACTACCAGTACTACCACGTTCTCTCCCCATAATCTCAACCCTAGGTCCTAACCATGGGATTTGATGAGTTAACCCTCGTCAATGCGGCTGCGCTGATGCTGCCCTCCAGTTCCAATGGCTCGGTGTGCTCTTGTCGTAGCGTTCGGTCGGCTACCGTCTTTGGCGGTGGAGGTTGTTCCCTCCCGCGTGGTTGTGATTCTGTCGGACCTTGTCTACGGCTGCTTCGTCTCGGGCTGGCCGACCCTGCTACGTTTGCCATGGTGAGACGACGATGGTGACTTCAAGACCGTGGTGGCGTTTGTTGGTGGGTGGCAAGATTGGTGGAGCGCTACAGATTGTCCGAGACGTGGTTTTTTGGTGGCACTCCCATGCATCATAGGTTAACAGCAAAATAATAAAACTTATAGGAGTGTTGGCATAGCTATCACAGTTCATCACTAAAAATGAAAGGTAGCAGGCTTCCGAATATCAGTTGGTGCTTGCATATAGAAAAATAAATACCACGATAAGTCAATGGCAAGGTATTGTCTCAAGCTGACACAACAACCGGTGTCTACGCAATGTTGTTGTCCGTCACAGATGAGAATTATTAGTGACGGCCTTTGTCTTGCTCGTCACTAGTAGGCCGGAGGCTATAAGCTATTCTGCAGTAGTGGATGTATGTTTCATTTTCCTCTTTTCCTTTTTCCCCTCGATACTTCTCTTGAGAGTCAACTCATTTTCCCGGTTCCTCTCTCTTCCTTCGCGGGCGGCGCTTCTGCTTGGTGTATGGACGGGGAGGAGGCAGGCTCGCCCCCGTGTGTATTACTACCTCCGTTTCAATGAATAAGGCGCACGCGCTTTTCAAGACGAACTTTGACTGAAAAATTCGAGCAAAACATTCTTGATTATATTCTACATAATTAGTACCGTTCGATTCATATTGAAAAGCACTTTCTAATGATGCTAATTCTATACCTATAATCTTTATATATTTGGAGTAATTCTTGGTCAAAGAAAAAACACGTAAAACGAGGGCGCCTTACTTATTGAAACGAAGGGAGTAGGATATTAGCTATAGTTCTATTTTAATGTAGTGTTGCTTCCATAGTTTCTGGCTTCGTGTTGTTTGTGTGCTTTTCTCCGACACTTGTCAGGCCGCTTCCAGAGGCTGCTAATCTCTCCTCCCGTTGTTTCCCATGGTGGGTGACAACAACCGGAGAGGAATCTAGTGGGAGCTCATCCAATAATCTCAGCTCCTAGCCAAAGAACTAAGGAGGAGATTGTTGGTTTCTCGAGATTGGGAGTTCTCAGGGGTTCGTGGCGCTATCTATTCTGGAGCTCATCCTCAATGGTTTTGTTGATGAAGCTTCGATGTTGTCACATGTCGGTCTTTACTGCGCCACTAATTCTTCTGGTCGAAGGGCTACCGTTATGAGCCTTGGCGTTCTAGTCCCTAACTCCTTTTCTTTGTCCCGACCTGTGGCATGATGGGAGGCAGTTTGACGCTCCCCACGTGTCAAGAAGAAAGTAGTGGTTCTGCTGCCATTCTCTTGTCCCAAATGGTTTCATTCCGGCGACGATTGTGGTAGGTCCGATCTATGGAGATGGACCCAATTGTAGTCTAAATTTAATGTCTAGGGCTTTTTATAAAACTATAGGATTGAGCTGTGATTTCATTTTTTTTTTGAGTGCTCACGTAATGGAAGTATGGACCTTCAATTAAGACGCCCCGTCGCAGGCTTCGTTCCCTAGTTATTACCTATATAAGGATATTTATTAAAATACAAAAAAGGTTGCATTTTTTACTTTCTATTAATTTGGAAATTTCTTTAAAACATTTTTTTTTGAGAAACACAGTACAACACAGACGTTCACATACACGTGCACACACTCACCCCTATGAACGCACACACGCACACCCTACCCCTATGAGCACCTCCGTAATACCGAGCCGGCGGGTCGAGTCTTGAGATTGACGAAGTCACCACGGGCGCCTCGCTGTCGACGGGAACGTCGCCTCCCACTGAAGAATATTCCGCCTAAATGAGAAACACCAATGTCAAACCTGGGGTTTGAACTCTGGTGAGCTGGGGGTACAACCACCCTCCTAACCATCTTGCCAGAGTCAAGCTCTCAATTTCTTTAAAACATTGCCCAAATGTGAATCTGTCATACTCTGTAACGCATCTCTGTACAAAAAGATTCTCTACTATTACCAAGTCTCCCGTATCCAGTCCACAGAGAAGAGGTACCGTGGCACCCAAGTCCTTTCGTGGTATTTTAGAGGTCAAATACCTTGCAAGTCAAGTCAAGGCTCCAAAAGAGGAGACAAGTGGCACAAGAGTGATCGTGACTCCACACACGGCCAGCACAAATGGACGGCCCGAGATGCTCGACGTGACGATGGCCAGCTCGCCAACGTCCATCTAAAATCCTCGTCAGCCAACGTGGCCCCCACTCCACTCAAACATGTGTGGGTCCCGCACGCAGCGTGGGCCTGCAAGGGTTTATTTGCGGCCAAAAGCCCAAAACCCACAAACTTTCCCCAAATCCACACAGCAAGCCTCGCACCACTCCGCCCCCCGGTTCCCGTGTTCCCCCTCTTTCCCGTCCAGGGTTTCGGCGGCGATGGTCACCGGAGTCGACGGGGAGAAGGCCCCGGCCCTGCAGCTGGAGACGCTGCTGGCGCTCGGCCTCGACCAGCGCACGGCGGAGAACGCGCTCGTCAACAGCAAGGTCACCGCCAACCTAGCCGCCGTCATAGCCGAGGTAACCACGCCTTTCATGGCTACGCCTCTTCGAATTGGACGAGGGCTGGTTTGTGTGTGCTAGCTGCCGTGTTTAGGGTGTGGGATTTAGCTGTTCAGTGTTAGAATTCTGCTGAAGAGGCTAATAGATGTCTGGTTTCTCCAGATTTATGTGAAACTTGTACTATTATTTCTTCAATTAGCTCGTCCCAGCTCGCCTGCGGCAATTGAACTGTAAAGTCTGATCTAGATATGCCCAAATCTAACACCTACTGAACGATATATGACATCTTGATTTAGTTTGCATTTTCTCATTTCTAATAGTACCCTTTTTCTAGCCGATACAATGGAATTCTTGTTTTTCAATTTCATTAACGGTCTTCCTTACCTGTAGATGTCTGTGACTGATCTCCTTGAAGCTTAGTGAGATTTTTCTCTGGGCTGACCCATGTTTCAATGTTAGCTGCCTTATTCTTATGCATCTGGAATTTTTGTAAGGATGATGCTGCACTATCTGCAGTCTTTCATGCTGTCATGATTTTCAGAGTGATGCCTTATTGAATCTTCAGTATTACATGAGTTGTTTTTTACTATAGAGAACTTTTCATAGCGTAGCTGACCGTGCTAGTTTTCAGTTTTTGCTTGTAGTATGCTTTCTTACTATCGTATTTCTGCTATTCTGTAATGCAAGCTGCGTTGACTTACTGTGACCAAAACAGTGCCATTTATCCATTCAAAGCATACCATGGTTTGCCTTTTAACTGAATTTGTGTATGAACAGGCTGGTATAAGTGAAAGTGACAAGTCAGTTGGAAATCTTCTCTATGCAGTGAGTACCGTCATTTTTCTGTAGTTTATACATTCGAGTATTTTTATGTATGACTTACGGGGGTGCACTTGCTTGTGGATGAAATAGGTTGCCACTAAATACCCGAACAATGCCCTTGTCCATCGTCCTGCTCTCATTAACTATATAGTGTCAACAAAGGTATGTCTACTACCTTCATTCTCCAATCGACTTTCAGCAATCAGTTTGCATTGTTGGAGCTAAATCACTTAGCTCCCCTTCAATAAGGTTGTGCTTCACACACACCCCTCACTCTTACACAGTCACACACCAGGAATATATGAAGCTCTATATATCTTCACAATATATCACACAAGCTTAGGTTTTCTTACAGGGGGTACATCCTTATATAGCCTAGCTAGGTCGGTACTGTTCACTGAACAGTAGGTCGGTTACTGTACTCTAGAAGGTACTACAGGACTGCAGACTTACTAGGACTCCTACATACTCTAGATACTTCCTGACTAAGCTAGAAACATAATGCATATAGATATGACAAGATTACTTCTAACAAGCTCCCCCTTAATCTTGTCATATCAATTAAATTCTCTAATCCAGATCACCTGGACCATGTGCTTCATCTCGTGACGGCCTCACACCGCCTCTTGTCTGGCAACGGCATCACACCGTGCTTGTCAGCCTCACACTGACTCCATATAAGATGGCATCACACCACCGATTCGGTTTCACACCGATCTTCCATGTGCCAGTGGCCTCACACCACTGTCGTCGGCCTCACACCGACTTTTCCACTTGACGATGGCATCACACCAACGTCGTTGGCTTCACACCAACCTTTCCATAGACAATGGCATCACACCATAGTGGTCGGCCTCACACCGACGCCCTCCATGACGATGGTATCACACCACCGCCTGTGCACAATCTCCAACAGTATCACACCGTTGGACGTGCACTATAAACACCCCTCTCACAGGAGTGCTGGCTCATCGTCGTCACTAAGAGCCTTAGCAAAGAATGCTTTGTTGTTCTTCTCTGGACACTCATAAGCATAATGTCCAAAATTAGGACAGTTGTAGCACTTCACTTCAGACTTATCCCAAGCCCGGCCACGGCCACGGCCTCGGCCTCCACCACGCCCTCGTCCTCGCGACGAGCTCTCAGCCCCGTATCTTGCCTTCCACTCTGCACGGGTCAGCAGCAAGTGCTCCTCATCAACATCACCACTTCCTCGTAGGCGCTCCTCGTGCGCCTTCAGTCGCCCAATGACCTCTTCCATCGTCATGGTCTTGAGATCGCCAAATTGTTCGATGGTCGAGGCAATCTGGAGAAACCTGTTGGGGACAGCACGAAGGAACTTCTTGACACCAAGTGCTCGGATCTGGTTTACGATGGTTGTCAACCGGGAGGCGAAACTATCAACAGATTCTGACTCCTTCATGCGCAGCCCCTCGAATTCCGTCTTGAGAGTTTGTGCCTTGGCATCCTTCACACGCTCAAAACCCATGTGCATAATCTTTAGGGCCTCCCAGGTCTCCTTGGCTGTCTCCTTTCCGTACACCAGGAAGAGCATGTCCTCTGGTATCCCTTGGTAAATTGCAGCCAACGCCATTTGATCCTTACTCTCCTCCGGGGGCACCTTTGGATCTTTTGGTTCGACATCGTCCCAAAGCCTTTGGGCACGCATTAACACCTTCATCTTGATAGACCATGCCAAGTAGTTGCTCTTTGTGAGCATAGGGTATCGAATGGAAACTCTCTCTCCATCCTTCTCCATCTCTCACTCGAGCTAACACAACACACAACGCGGCTCTGATACCAATTGTTGGAGCTAAATCACTTAGCTCCCCTCCAATAAGGTTGTGCTTCACACACACCCCTCACTCTTACACAGTCACACACCAGGAATATATGAAGCTTTATATATCTTCACAATATATCACACAAGCTTAGGTTTTCTTACAGGGGGTACATCCTTATGTAGCCTAGCTAGGTCGGTACTGTTCACTGAACAGTAGGTCGGTTACTGTACTCTAGAAGGTACTACAGGACTGCAGACTTACTAGGACTCCTACATACTCTAGATACTTCCTGACTAAGCTAGAAACATAATGCATATAGATATGACAAGATTACTTCTAACATGCATTATGTGTTCCTTTTCAGGAGCATAGATGAGTAATGAATTCTGTTCCAAAGCTCATTCGTCTTAGTCCTGTGAATCTGTGAATCTGATGTATTTCTTTATGTCGCTATTCAGATAAAGATCCCTGCACAGCTAGATGCTGCTCTATCATTTCTTACTAATGTTGGTCCTGAATCCTTGGATATTGGGAAGTTTGAAGAAGCCTGTGGTGTAGGTACGTTTTGTCATATAAGTATATGTGCTTCGGCAAATTATAACTGATGTACGCCACACTTGGTAATGTGGTTGTTTGGATGCTAATATAGGACAAGTTCACATTTTTTTATGATCGGATATGAAAGGGACACATTTTTTTGGAGTAGCATATTCTCAGTCAATTCCCTCGAACGACCATCTTATTGGTTCGAGCGTGACGTGTAACTGCAGGTGTGGTTGTTTCGATTGAAGAGATTCACTCAACTGTCGCCGAGGTTCTAAAGGAAAATATGGAAGCTATATTAGAACAGCGGTATCACATAAACGGTTGGCTTTCATTTCACTTTTTATATTACTCGATTTTGTGATTAATTACTTGAGGGAACTGATCATTTATCCTCCTTATCCTTCTTCCAGTTGGTAGCCTATGCGGACAGGTTAGGAAGAAGCATCCCTGGGGCGATGCCAAGGCGACGAAGGTGCCAAACAATGCTATAAATATAGCGCTTGAATTGTTTTTGTTGTATTAGCTCTATTTTGAACTTCTTCATGTTTTTATCATACAGGAGGAGATTGAGAAGAGGCTTGCGGAGATACTAGGTCCAAAGACGGAAGCTGACAATGTAAAACCAGTGAAGAAGAAGAAGGAAAAACCAGCAAAAGTTGAGGTTGGTGAGCTGAAGTGGACCCTTTTGGTTTCAAGTTTGACGATTTGATTATTGTGATTATTAAATTAGGTAGCTGTGCTTTCTGTGAAACAGGAGAAAAAAGTTGCAGTAGCCGCTGCTGCCCCGCCATCTGAGGAGGAACTGAACCCATACACTATATTTCCTCAGCCAGCCGAAAATAATAAGGTATCATGAACTGTGAGTTAAAGTGATTGAATTTCTGTTAGTATTTTAATTCTGCACACTACTGTTATCTGATATCCCCATGTGGTCACTGTTATTCTTCAAGCACTTTAATTGGCTGTTTTTTTTTGAGTTTTGGTTGTCACTTGTAAGAAATATACTGAAGTGGTTTTGAATTCTTTTCGCATGCTAGGTTCATACTGAAATATTTTTCAGCAATGGGAATATATGGAGGGCGCATAACACAAAGGAGATTTTAGAGAAACATCTTATGGAAACTGGTGGAAAAGTGATGACCCGTTTCCCGCCAGAACCTAATGGATATCTTCATATCGGTCATGCCAAGGTTTATAATATTCATGAAAGCATTTCATATACACCACTTGCATGAAAATGGAATATTATGCTTACATTCTTCATTCTGATTCAGGCTATGTTTATTGATTTTGGACTGGCTAAAGAGCGGAATGGTCATTGTTACCTTAGGTAACAGCATATATTTTTCCACTTGAAACATTTTTTCTTCTCCTTGTCATTTAATATCTTTTACTGGCCTGTTCATGCCACTTTAAGGCAATTTTGTACCGACTACTTATTTATCAACTCATGTCTGTCTTGACCATGCCAATAAATGCCGCTTGAAAATTTATGCTTCTTCGCGTACCTTATGTACTGCATCTATTTAATTATATATTTTCAATTTTTTGCATTAGAAATGTTTACCTAGAATTCTTGCTGCTCCAGTTTTTTGCACTCTTTCATGACACTATGAATAACAGGTTCGATGACACAAATCCAGAAGCTGAAAAGAAGGAATATATTGACCACATTCAGGAGATAGTCGAGTGGATGGGATGGGAGCCCTACAAAGTTACATATACAAGTGATTATTTTCAAGCTTTATATGAGCATGCAGTTGAGTTAATACAGAAAGGACTAGCCTACGTGGATCACCAGGTTCTTTTCTTTCCTTCTTTCTTGATGGTGCACTAGTAAATATGAAAGGAGGAAATGGACATGCATATCAAGTCCTTGAGTAATATGTTGTGCAAATGCTGACTCGTATATGATTGCCAGACTGGAGAACAGATCAAGGAATACAGGGAAAAGAAGATGGATAGTCCATGGAGGGATAGGCCCATTGAAGAGTCATTGAAATTATTTGAAGACATGAGACGTGGGTTGATCGCTGAGGGCGCAGCAACTCTCCGAATGAAGCAGGACATGCAGAATGATAACAAAAATATGTCTGACTTAATTGCATATAGAATAAAAGTAAGTTACACGACTCGATTGATGAATTGAATGTCCATATCTCATAAATAGATTAACTCAATTCTTTGATGCCCATATAGTTCACTCCTCATCCACATGCTGGTGACAAATGGTGTATCTATCCAAGCTATGATTATGCCCATTGCATGGTCGACTCATTTGAAAACATTACACACTCAGTAAGTTTCCCTTTTCAATATAGTTTTGGTTTGTTTGAACTATAATAATATGACTAACTGAGTGTGGTTATTCAATAGTTGTGCACGCTTGAGTTTGACATACGCCGCCCATCATACTACTGGCTACTTGTTGCCCTGGGCTTGTACCAGCCTCATGTGTGGGAGTATTCAAGGCTGAACATATCAAATACTGTGATGTCAAAAAGAAAGGTATGTTTAAAAATCGAGAAATCAATATTACCCTGTTTCATCTATATTTATATCCGTTGTCCTTGTTTGTTATGTTGCAGTTGAATCGGCTTGTGACAGAGAAGTGGGTAGATGGGTGGGATGATCCTCGTCTGTTAACACTGGCAGGACTGCGGCGACGGGGAGTGTCAGCAACTGCAATTAATTCATTTATCCGCGGAATTGGGATAACAAGAAGGTAAAAGCATGAATAACAGTAAACAGATGGCTTGCATGAACCATGCTTCGGACCAGATGCTCAACCACAAAATCTCTGTTTCTGCTACTGATATGCCCGTGATGTTCTTTATGTGCAGTGACAATAGCTTAATTCGCGTCGACCGTCTTGAATATCATATCAGAGAAGAACTTAATAAAACAGCTTCTCGAACCATGGTTGTGCTGCATCCTCTAAAGGTTTGGCATTCAGTTCCTGCTGCAAACCACTCCATGTCTTTAGCCTTTAGAAGTTCCCTAACACACTAATGGTGCCTCCCTTTGCTAAATCAGGTTGTGATAACTAACTTGGAAGATGAAAAAGTCATAGACCTTGATGGAAGAAAGTGGCCTGATGCTCCCGCTGATGAAGCTTCGTCCTACTACAAGGTGCCTCTCTTGTTCAGTATATGATTGGAAGACTAGCTGAATAGGTGTTGTTGTTATGGCACAACTTACTTAAAATTCTGTCAGAAGAATGCAGAAAAATTGTAGTAGCAAAAATATTCATAATTTGTTCTGCGCTACCTATATGCAGGTTCCTTTCTCAAGAACTGTCTACATTGAAAAAACTGATTTTCGCCTTAAGGACTCGAAAGATTACTATGGGCTAGCACCTGGTAAATCTGCCCTGCTAAGGTAATTGATGTAGAACTACTGATCTTGTGTTGAGAAAGTTGATCTGAAGTTACTTCACTATTGATGGTTCACCTACTCCATATCTGCATGTTTACAACATGGTACTTGTCTATTTAATTACTAGGTATGCATTCCCGATAAAATGCACAGAGGTTATTTATGGTGATAATCCAGATGAAATTGTTGAAATTCGAGCTGAGTATGACCCCTCAAAGACTTCTAAACCTAAGGTGACTGGTCATTTGAATCTTGTCAAATCTGACAATTCTAGTTAGGGAGTTGGGACACCATTTTTTTTTCCAGATGTTGACTTGGTTTGCATCTTTGTGCAGGGTGTTCTGCACTGGGTTGCCGAGCCAGCACCTGGAGTTGAGCCGTTGAAGGTCGAAATAAGATTATTTGAGAAATTATTCCTATCGGAGGTATAGTTTTGCTGCTGTTCTTGCTATCATCACAGATGTGTGTGTGTGGACTGGAAAGTCACTTCTAATGAATGGCTTTGTTGCTCTCTTAGAATCCTGCTGAATTGGAAGATTGGCTGGGCGACCTTAACCCGAACTCGAAAGAGATTGTGAAGGGCGCCTATGCTGTACCGTCACTTGCGACCGCTGTCCTGGGTGACAAGTTCCAGTTTGAGCGGCTTGGTAAAATCTCTGAACCTGTATATAGTGTCAGTGTTCCTCTCTGTATCTCTCAACGCAACTGACTGTCATGCTTGGATGTAATTCCAGGCTACTTTGCTGTGGACACGGACTCGACGCCGGAGAAGCTTGTGTTCAACAGGACTGTTACCCTGCGCGACTCTTATGGGAAGGCTGGACCCAAGTGACAGCTTGTTTGTTGAAAGAACTTTATTTTGCTTGATTACAGAGGCGTTAATGGGGAAAATTTTAGTAACGCCATACAATAGAAAGAGTCAAGTGGCCTTTTTTTTTGCATACTGTTCTTGTGATGACTATTGTCCTATGTGTGTTTCAATCGAATTTTGATTTGTCGGATATAGCACAACTGAAAGAATGCCAATCAGTATGGTGAATATGACAGGTCAAATGGAAGCTTACCATATTAAAAGCCAACTTATTGTGATTTTCCATGTCGACACCAATGTCCTGGAGTTTCATTTGTGATTATGCACCACACACTGAAGTCTTCATGTACCAAGTGATTTAAACTGCTAACTTCAGTACAACTCAAACACTGAAAAAGGAATTACTCAACTGTGCATCGATGGCTAAGTCCAATAATCTCAGTTCTAAATTAAGCTACACCGAGTTGCAGTTGGCATTATGAAGAAACAAAAATAAAGGAACTACCTCATGTCTTTTTTGTCCAGAAAATCTCCCTTTGCTCATCCAATTTATCATCCACCTTCTGAGATGAATTTTTCATCCACCTTTTGGATGCGCTTGCCTTTGAGCAGCCTTCAGATTGAGTGTATGGGCACGTTCAAATTAGTAGCAGTCAGGCTTCGTTTAAAAAACAAAACGTAGCAGTCCAGGCAGTTTCACACGGCCTTGTTTATGAGCACCAAACGACAAGGCCATAAAAGCCCAGTGGACAATCACGTTTCCCACCACACTCCATCAGCACCTCACCCTTTTTAGTCCCACCTCGCTACCTGAGGAAGATTTACACCAGCTTAAATAGCACTCTCCACACAGAGTATCGCCGAGCACAGTAGCGAGTGCTTGTAACCCAAGTGGGGGCATTAAGGTGGTGTGGACGCTGCCGTGGCGCTGCGAGCCCGGTCCGGGTGTGCTATTGCTGGCCCGCCCGTTCCAAGTTGCGTAGTGGACCGTTGGGGCCTGAGCGAAAGCTGGGTCTCACGGCCCATGATGTGGCAGGCACAGCGTGAGGCTGGCTTCACAGAGCAGCGACAACTGCCCGCTTCCAACGGTGGAAGGATAACGGGCCGCTGCACTCCCGGGCCACTTGGGCCTCGCTGCCCACTCCAGCGAACCACCACTTTTTTTTGCTGTCCCAAACTCGTTGGCTGCTGCAAGTCGTTTCGTAGAATACACACAAAGGTTATTTACGGTGTTGACCCAGATCAAAATGGTTAAAAAATCGAGCCACCACTTTTTTTTTGCTGTTCCAAAGTCGTTGGTTTTCTTTTGTGAAAAAAGTTTACACCTTTTTTTTCCCCTGCTGCAAGTCGTTTCGTAGAATACACAGAGGTTATTTACGGTGTTAACCCAGATCAAAATGGTTGAAAAATCGAGCTGAGTATGACCCCTCAAAGACTTCTGAACCACCCGCTAACTGGTCATCTGAATTTTTTCATTTCTGTCAAAGTCTAGTTAGTGAGTTGGTGTTTCTAATAAAAAAAAAAGTTATTGAGTTGGGAAAATATATTCCAGATGTTGTCATGTTGACTTTCTTTGCATCTGTGTTCAGGGTGTTCTGCGTTGTAGTACTGAACCACGGAACCAGCATCTGGAGTTGAGCCTTTGAAGTTCGAAATAAAATTATTCCTATCCGAGGTATAGTTTTGCTGCTGTTCTTGCAGTCATCATTTGTGTGTGGACTGGAAAGTCATTGGAAGATTGGCTGGGTGACCTTAACCCAAACTCGAAAGAGATCGTAAAAGGGAGCCTATGCTCTACCGTCACTTGTGACGGCAGTTCTGGGTGACAAGTTTGAGCGGCTTGGTAAAATCACTGGACCTGTATATACTGTCAGTGTTCCTCTTTGTATCTCTCAACGCAATTGACTGTCATGCTTGGTAAGATCACGGTGGCCTTGGCGAATATGCCGCAAAGCTACTGAGAAAGCTTCCAGATCGTTCAACCAACCATCAAACACTCCGCACAAACAAATACGCAAGAATTAGTTAGGACGCCTCATTCGATTCTTGGACATCCCCAGTTAACTAGCACGGTCTAGGTTCGAGAAACAAAGAAGGCTAAATGACACTTTCTTCAGTGTAACTTGTATTTATGTTATAAGTTATACAAACTAGGGATGAATTGGCGACCGCCTCGATCGACCCAGCCGACAACACAAGAAGAATCTGAATCAGTAGGGTGCTTTGACCGGTGGCGGAAGCGCCAGTCCTGCTCCTTTCCCAGATTGTTCCAGCGCCAGCAGCCGCAGCCCAAACTCCAGGCCCTGTAAAACGGAAATGGTTCCTATCAGACACGATAACATAATCACAGTGCCTAACCATGAAGAAAGGTTCTGGATGAGACAAGACAACTAACCGGGAGCTCCATTTGCTTCAGAGATCTTGTAACCACCGGGCGCTTCAAGCCTTGCTGTTGCAGCAAATGAACATGGCGATATTAGAAGAGCGCGATTTGTATGATTGTAAAAGCATTAATTTCTGGTTAGGTTCTCACCAGGCGATCTGGCGTCATCGCGCCATTCGGTTCTACGAATTGGAGGAGATATGTCACACCAGCCAATTGGCAATCCTGTGGATGGAATCACGTTAGTCACCACACTGGTCACTGGAACAAAACATTTAAGAAGATCGAAGAAATGAAACACTTGTAGGTGAGAGAGGCCCTTACCTGTTTGTCTTGAATAGAATCTAACTTCCCATCCTGCAGAAGCAACAACGGAATTTACGTTACAGCAAAACTGAAAGAATGCCAATCAGCATGGTGAAAATGATAGGTCAAATAAAAGCTTATACCATATTAAAAGCCAACTTCTTGAGATTTTCCATTTCTGCACCAATGTCCTGGAGTTTCAGTCGCGCGCCTGTAACCTGAAGGAGAAGACATTAGCGATTAAGCACCACACACTGAAGTCTTCATGTAACAAGTTATTAAGCTGTTAACTTCAGTACAACTCAAACACTGAATATTTTCACCAGGTCCAAATATCTCGGTTCCAAATTAAGCTACGCCGTGTTGCAGTTGGCACTATGAACGAAAGCAAAAAAAAAAGGAAGTACCTCCTCTCTTATTTGTCCAGAAATCTCCTTTTGCTTATCCAATTTATCATCCACCTTCTGGATGCGCTGTGTTAAGTGCCTCTTAGCAGCCTTCAGATTGAGAAAAAATGTCAGTACTTGAGAATCAAGCAATCTGCTGAACATAAAAGGGACACAATATAATAAAAAGAATCAAGATTCTACCATTAAAATAGGCAAAACAAGTGCATATTAAACTTTATTGGCCTATTTTGGAATCGTATCAATCATGGCAGTTTGCGTAATCTAGGTTGCAAATGCAAAATCCTATTGTACATACTAGTAATAACAAAACATATGCAGCGTCGAAGCAAATTAATACACCCTCTAATTAAATAAAAAACATATGTTTGATAAAATTTATTGTTAAGAAAAAATCCATTCAATTTTTTCTTTGCCCATAATTACTTTTAAACAAGCCATGGGGCTTCTTTTTTGTTTAAAGAGGGGCAGCAGTAGGACAAGCAAATATTATCTGAGAGCAAATGGGTACTTGTATGGTCAAACGAAATTATATAAAATCCATAGTGATAACAAACACGAGCAATTATAATTTTTGCGGCACAAAGATTGATGGTGCTCTACCTGACGACTGTTTTAAACCAAGCAGTTTAGAACAGACAAACATTGCACAATAAAAGAAGCTATCGTTATCAAGAAGCTCCGGGAGTATTATATACTTACAGCAAGAGAGGTCTGGACTTGTTCCAAATGCTTTGTCATGCTTGAAACAGCATTCGCCATGTTTTGCTTTGTGACATACATAATGCTAGAAAATGTGATACCCTGAAAGTGTGCAGATACAAGTAAATACAAGATAAATAAATCAATAAAATTCTGATTTGATCACAACGTTGAAGCATGAATCAAACCAATCACTACTAGGCAGATAAACAGGACTACACAAGATCAAATGAATGACAAATGGATAAGCAAGAAATTCACGCTATTCATGTACATGTGTGCATATCGAGAAGGGTAAACTAGTATTTCATATAATTAGGAACAATGCAGCAACCGCCACCGGAAACATAAATACTTCTAGTATACATGGTTTCACCCAACAAATATTGCAAATATCGTTGAAATATCAGAGCTAACATAAAGTAGAACACGTACTTTCCACCACATGTAAGCATAGCCAACCGCACCAGCAGCTGCAGCAGGTACGATCAAAGCTGAAAAACTGCAAATAGATATTTAAGAAAAGGTTAGCAGCTATGTGCATGCAGATTGAACGAAAGAACATCATTGAGGAACTTTTTTTTTGTTACAAGCAGCCAGGGAACATATTAGCTACGTATTTCACACACTGCTATGCTGTTGTTTCTTATTTGTGCAAGATTATTACATTCCATATTCCACATCCTTCATTACTTAAACACAACGTTGACGAAACGTATTGGTACTAAGCTGACAAGGGATTTGATTCTGGAATGTAGTGAAACTCGACTGCACATCACGGCGTCGGATTCCCCAAAAGGAGTCAAGACGGCGCTTATCCTCATCATGTGGGAGTTATGGAAGGAGAGGAATGAACGAGTCTTCAACAACAAATTCGCTATGCCATCCATGCTGATCCAACGGATCAAAGACGAAAACAGGAAATGGATCCTTGCAGGCGCAAAGAAGCTAGCTGAAATAACCGTAAGTTTTTTACTTTCCTAATGTTTTTTTCCGTTTTTTTAAGTTGGCTTAGGCCATGGATGTTTACTCCTTCTAAATCAATATAAAAGGCAAAGTTTTTGCCTTGTTTCAAAAAAAAGATAATGAATGTCAATTAAGACATACCTTTGTTGCCGGATTCATAACGAATAATATTAGGAGTGATATTCAACTGCCGAATCTCCCTACTCAGATTCTCCATCTAAAATTTATTGAGACATAATCAGTTTCTGATCTAAACATGGAGTACTTTGCATGAGATCATCGGCAAATCACCATACGGCAATATACAGAGATCACCCACCTCCACCCGCACGAGCGCGAACTTGTCGACGGCGACGGCGCTGCCTTCTGCAACTTTCTCTTGCACAAACTCCTGCGAAACAACCGCCAATCGCGCATAAGGTCAGAAACAAGAATCAAACATGTGCTCTCGCCGATTAGCTAATGACGGATGAAGATGGCAATGGCGCGCGCACCTGGAACTCCTTGAGGAGGTCGATGATGCGGCCGGCGCGGCCGTCCTTCATGACGACGGAGCCAACAAAACCTGCGCGATCGATAGATAGATCCGTCACGAAAAACACGCCCGGGAGGTAAACAAACGAAGCAGTGCTCAGAGATCACGAAAATTAACAGGGCTGCGCACCGGTGCCGACGAGGAGGACGATGCGTCCGACGGGAACCGCCGCCACCGCCATTGCTGCGCGCAGGGGGTGTGCCGGCCGGCGACGACGGAAACCCTACCCTGGCGGCCTAGGCTTGGGGAAGGGGTTAGGATTCGATCGGGAAGGAGCCTCTAGTCCGGCGAGTTGTATGCACAGGGAACGAGTTGCCGTAGGATGCGTACGTGAGGTCGGTTCGCTTTATGTAGAGCGTGGCGTGGATAGACCGGACTGTTTATACCAACGCGCGGTCCAGTCGATCGGATTCCGGTCCGGTTGCTTGTCTTGTCTCCCGTGCAATTCTTCCTTTTCCTTTTGAAGTTACACTAAAATCTGGTTTTGCTCTCGCTTACATTTACATATTTTAAATAAGTGAAAAATGTCTGCTTAGAGCTTAGTTGGTTCGAGATTCTTGATTATGTTTCAGACATGGGTGTTTTAGCAGATGGATTCTTAGAGGAACTCTACCACACACCCCCAAAACGGCCGACCCTATCATTTTTTGTCAAACAATTGCATAGTACAATAATAATTGTAACACATGAAAAATATAGTTACTACAACAATTTAAATTCAAATTCGGAAACTTTCAGAAAATAACAGGCTCGTGTCCTCGGCTCACCCACAAGTGCGCGGCTAGATCATTATGCAGTCGAGCATGAGTTGTTTCATCAAGAATTTGTTGATGCATGGCGGAGAAAATCAGAGAATTCGGTCGGCACACAGATGTGGCTCGGCAAGGGGGGCCTAGTACTCATACGGCTCACGGAACACCAGGTTAGCATCACGCTCACTCTCCATGGCGACGGTAAGGGCCGTCATTGACATGGGGTTGCGGAGATGGCGATGATGGTGGCGCAAGTCGCCGGGTAGGAGAAACTTGTGAACGGGGTAGGGGTGCAAATGACTTCTGGCCTATGTCATTCCGTTTGTATGACATGCGAGACCTGTCTGTCGGATGGCTTCTCCGAGCGTTGTATGGCACCCCTAGTCGACCGCCCCCAAGTTTGTAGGCCCGCTCGGGGATGCCGGACATAAACTGGGTCGGGCTGGACAGGTGGGGGGGTGCCGCTGGAGATGATCTTAGTACCGAAACGCTTGACGGTAATCTCCTGTTGGGTCGGGATAGAGGTGGTGGGGTGTCTCCGGTGAGTTTCCAAAGAGGAAGATTGGTGTTGGACATGATGTCGCGAGCTCTTCAAATAAGCGTTGATTCTTCCAAATCGGTGAGCTCCAGTCTCAACTGAGTAATGGTTTCATTCAATTAATGACAAACCATCCTGAGTAATGGTTTCATTCAGTTATATTTGAAGGGTGTTTGCATAGGTAATGATATGAAATCCATGTGTTGGATTCAAGTTTGGACGCCACGAAGATAAAATATAGTTTGAATATTGGCATCAAGATCATTGCTATGAAGATATGAATATGATATGATAAATGAGAACAAATGGTGACGAGTTCTTGTGCGAAACTCAAAGGAAGACATGCTCTAACTTACGTACGTGTTAGGCATGAAGTATCAAGATCTTTAGTGTTTGATTTCAAGAGAAGATTCAACATATGGCTCTAAGTCAAGATCTTGATGAGCTCATAGTTGAGCCCTAATTGATCAAGGCTTTGAGCATGCAAGAAAGTGAATAATTCATTTTGCATCTCAAGATATTGTGAGAGCATGAAAAGTATTTAATGATGGCCAAAGTGGTGTTCAAGGTGTGATCCGAAGAATAGTAATGTGAGAGTTGAGCCTTTGACAAGTATGTCTTGGAGTTTGAACATTGTTTGACCATTCATCATAATGAAGTTAGAAAAAAAAATTTATGAGATTGATGTCGGGTCTTCTTTTAAGAAAAGGAATCTTTTCACGGAAATATATTTTACCAAGCGTAGTTATACTAGTAGTATTTATATCTGGAAAATACACTGTACATAAATTTGTATACTTCCGGTTCATAAATATACCTGTTGTGCAAACTAATATGACATGTCACGCTGGATCGTTTGTGGTAGTTGAGTTGTTCTCATAGTTTATGAGTTTTGCTTACACTATTTTTGTTATGAAAGAGAATTATCATACGTTTAATTTTCAAAATGATTTTATTTCGCTTTTCTGCAGTTGCATATGTACTCCTGTCAGACACTTGCGCAGAACTTCCATGACGAGCGATCAAGGTCTCTTAGCCCGTGAGTCAAAGGCAAGTGTTGTAATTTGTAAATGAGCGCGTTCCCAAAGACTGAAAGATAGCCCTTCGTGGAATATTCAATTTCATTTTAGCATTCTTGTTCTACTTGTCCAAACTGCACTATTCGTGATTAACGTATTCCTAAATCTCCCGAAAGAAAAAGAAAAACAGATTCCTCGATCGTGTCGACTGCACAAGTGTGGGTGAGTCGTCTAGTCGGAATCAGCGTCCGCTGGGGCTGCAGCACCAGCACGGTAGATAGCAGATTCCTTCTCGTACCGCTTCTTGTCGACTTGAGACTGCTGAACGTAAGGTTGCTTCTCTTCGGCTGCCCATGACACGGAGCAACAAAACCATGAGCACAAAGATTTTACTGTATCTGCGAATGCAACCGATGTGTGCATACACGAATGGGAGAAAAAATGTGCTGGGGAATATAATGATTAAGAATATTACTTGACATCTTTTGCCATATCTCGCCAAGCTTCTTTGCAATTTCGGTTGGAGGCAAATCTGGGTTCTTCTCCTTCACAACCTGTGCCACGAAACTAGGAGATAAATCATACATGTTCAAGATCTCATATCTAGCAGCCTCAGAAAGAATTCAGCTATGAATCAAGGAATGGCGCTTAACTGGTTTTAAGTTTTGTTTTCATATGACACTGAATTAAGGACAAAACCCTGTCGTTCAATACTTGAGAAATCATAACTAATGATATGCGTTTCTATAGTAAATATAGCCTACTGCGCTGCTGAACTTTTACCCAAAGATAACTCTTGCTTCATTCAGTTTAATACTCACTAATTTATAAATTAACATAGTGTCTAGTGGCTACAATGATTTGTTAGAGTAACTTACTGCCCGCTGAGCCATTGAGAAGTACATGAATGGCAAAATTGCTCTTTTGGGGGCTTTAGGATCTTTTTTCTTCTTTGGCTTCCTTTTCTCTGAACCTTCGCCGTCCCTGCCCTTAGGCTTCCTTTTCACAGGTGGCTTTGAGCTGCTGGCTTCCTTTTTGGATAATTTCTGGAGAACAAAACACAAAGAACAATAGATCATTAGCATATTCGAATTCAAACTTCAGTCCTTTGACAGCCAATAAGAAATCTAATTACCTCCTTTTCACCACCACTTTCACTAGCATCTGAATCCTCACCACCAGAGTCATCAGTAGGAGATCCAGCATCATCCTTATGTAGAACAAAATCTTCATCCTAACATGCCGCGACAAAAACTCAAGTATATAAAGTGACTTGGTAACAAGATTAAACAAGTCAGCACCAAGGAACAAGCATACAAAAGGCAATCTACCTCTTCGTCACTGTCCTCATTCCCAGCCTGAGTTTTTATTCTCTCCAGAATATGATCATCAGCATCATACTCAGTGTCCATTAGAATATCTGCAACCCCACCACTTGTACCTTGACCATCTCCAAGATTCATTATTTTCAAGTTCTTTCCACTTAAAATTTGACCAGAAATAAGAAACGATGCCCATAAGTCTTATGTGTAAATTTAGCAAGGGTGGACCAAGCTAACAGAAAGGCACATACTTGATAAAGTTGAAGAGGTTATGGTATTCACTCCTTTGAATATTCCTGAAGAGATGATCTTGGTCATTTTTTAGCTTGACGAGGAGGTCGAAATAATGAGATGACATACTGGCGCCCCCAGAACCATGGCGTTGGAATTCAACAAACTCGATCTACATTAAATAGTAGCAAACAGGCATTATGGTTAAAAATTCCAATGGTTTGACTATGATATGCATTCAGCAATGCATGAACGGATGGAGAATAAATCTCCAGCATATGGTAAAAGTAACACCTCTTCATCTAAAATGAGCGTAGGGGGCTTCGGCAGAAAGAAGAAGGCCTTTTCAAGTGGATACAACAGTCCATCTTCAGCTTTTAGTGATGATTTAACTGCATAACCATCTTGGAAACTTCTGAAAGAACCTGGCCTTGTGACTCTAGCACCAGATAGACCACGAAGGGCTTTGACGAATACCTCATGTGCTAGAC
The DNA here is from genome assembly GCA_947311845.1 of Poa pratensis. Taxonomy (NCBI): domain Eukaryota; kingdom Viridiplantae; phylum Streptophyta; class Magnoliopsida; order Poales; family Poaceae; genus Poa; species Poa pratensis. Next base: position 19,911,717 of record CAMZMU010000103.1, read on the forward strand.
CCTATGGGTAGGCAAAAACTCAGTATCGGTTAGTTGATTTATCAACATGGGTAATTACCACTACCAGACCACAAATAAAAATTGAGAGAGGAGAATATGTTAATACTAAGTAAGAAGGACAAGCTACATTAAAAGGAAAACACCAATCTATAGCAGAATCTGTTTTACAATGGACAGGTTGAAATTTGAAAGTAAAGGAATTATGTGGTAATAAACCTTCCATTGGGACCTAACATTGTGTCTCTCATATGCCCATCGATTTTGTTCTTTCCAGCTAATGAGGTAGTTGGTGTCACACTTAGGAAGATATAACCATGATCTGTCCCAAAACCATGTTCATATATACAATAAGTTCGAGGATAGTCTTTTGGAAACGAAGGCTTCTTGACTAAACTTAAGCCTCAGCTTCCAAATGCAATTCAAGTATGATGAAAGGTTGAATGCGATTCTTAACCACAAAAAAAGGGAAGATTCAATTTGCTAATAGAAATGAGCCGCAGGTGGCTTACAGAAGTCCTAGGTGGAGTTTTTAGTACTAACAAAACTCTCCTTGACCAATTCCCGTGCACATTTCATCATTTCATATTATAAGCAGGGTCAGCGGTTCCATTTAAAATGAATCAAAAAAAGCAAAAGTGCCGATTGTTTCAATTAACAAGACTTTCACCTGATATCCTCCAACCTGCGTGCGATTCTTAACCACACAAAAAGGGAAGATTCAATTTGCTACTAGAAATAAGTCGCAGGTGGCTTACAGAAGTCCTAGGTGGAGTTTTTAGTACTAACAAAACTCTCCTTGACCAATTTCCGTGCACATTTCATCATTTCATCTTATAAGCAGGGTTTGCGGTTCCATTTCAAATGAATCAACAAAAGCAAAAGTGTCTATTGTTTCAATTAACAAGACTTTCACCTGATAAGATTCCTCCAACCTGCCTTTGTATTTTTCAGCAAAAAGCTCTCTGCTTAATTTCATGTTTTTCTGGACGATTGTATCTGTCTCAAACTGTCAGAGAATAAGAGAAACAGTTAAATAATTGCTGGACTGTCTACCAAAACAAACACTTGTGGCCGAACATAACAAAACATCTAAACATAAAAAAATATTTTGCATCACATAACCTGAATGACAATGTGAGGATACAGTGTTTGCCCTTTACGGATTGGCGGATCAAGAGTGACAACCACAATTGTATGAGTTGACTGCAAAGCACATTCATGCCACACAATTACTTTCATGTATATCATCAACGATGAACAACGTCAAAGCAGTGAACACGGTAAATACAAAACAAACATAACCTTTGGCAAAACAAAGAGGCGAATAATGCTGCTATATTGGATTTTAAAATCATTAGCTTGTGCTTGAAGCCGCATAAATGAAAGATGAAGCTCAACACCATATCGTCCTCTGCATCACCAAAGATCTATTACTTTTGTAGGAAAGCATATAGAACATAACCATAAAGAGGTCAGCTTGAGTTTCGAATACATAAAATTGTCCATATTTCCCACCTTGGTGTAAGAATAGCTGTTCCTTCAAAGGTGACCACCACTTCAGAAGAAGCCAAGCCATCAGACCCTTTCAATATTTCCTCCCACACCATCTAAAAAACAAAAGAAAAACGAGAATATTTCAGTAGTCAGTATTTCACATGTCAATGTGCTTCATGTAATCATGTTGCATGGCACCTCACCTGGGCCGAACTGCGATTCTCGTCTCCAACAAATTGAGTATTTGACGTAGGTACATGAAAACTCATATCCATGAGCGAATCTTTCTACAATCACAGAAGATAGTATTTGAAATCAGCACCCAACTTGTGCATGAGGACAGTGATAAATAGAACCATAAATAATTACTTTTACTTGGATGCGAATGCAGAAACAGTGACAGGATGCCTACAAACCTCATTAGCACCAGTAGTATCATCAAGATGAAACTCCAAGAGAACATCTGTTTTGCCTTGCATCTGGGTTTGTGAGACGTCTGCTAGAAAAACTTCAAATGCTTGCTTCGAACCAACCATAAAGGTAAGCTTGCTTCCTACAATGGAAATTTTGACTCAAAAATAGAGTTAGAACTGAATATTGTTTACAGAAATTGAAGTGTATGAAGCTTACCCTCTATATCAACGCTTCCCCAGTTATGACCACTAACAGATAACTGCTTTTCATCTGGTGAGATGCCCATATTCTTTTCCATAAAGTTGGTCAGGTTGCTTACATCCTACAAGAGGAAGTTGATGATGAACATCGCATCAGCAGAATACACTAAATCACCACTCATTGCTGCTAGCAATTCAATACTCATATAGTTTACCGGCTATTTGAAAAAAAATCCAGCTTATCTAAAGAAATCTGATGGTTAAAGTCTCGGACAAATCTAAAGGTAATACTCATAGTGGTGAAAAACTCAAAGGCTCCCCTCTTGAACGAGATGCACCCCTCAATAGAGTATCAGGACCCTTTTCATGGTATAGAATGACTAAGACAACATGTTGTGTAGATTATTCAAGCGCCATTCTGTTCCTTTAATATTTCCATAAGGTTCATATATACAAATACGTAATCACGGAAGAATATTGGTTCTAAAAGATGATAACTCGGGCACACCATATGATACAATAGTACATCGCAACCAGTTTGCAACTTCACCCTGATTCAAATACAGATCACATGATACAGAGAATGAAGCTAGGATTTCTCAAACGCAGGTTTGGTAAGGAACATATGACGAGTCATATGATAAAAATGGAAGAATATAAATTAAGGTTACCTATACCTGGCCTGGGAAAACCAAAAATTTCATCGTCGACATGATTTTCAGCCATACACAAGCATATGCAATGTATCTCATAATAACATGACTGCAATACAACAAATCAAGAAGGGGAAACCCGGGTCTTCATGAGTGTTGACAATGCTACACGTATTGGGTAATGCTAGTTCTATTTTACGTCTTCTGTGTTCGGTAAACTACTAAGCATCTATTCTGATTAAGAAAAAATAAAACATTGTTCTAAGATGGTAGTAGCTCGTACGGTAAACATCTTTCGTGTTTCCAGAAGCCTCTTCACAGCAGATCTAGCATATCATACTCAATTATACAAAAATGAAAGAGTGATAAGGAAATATTAACCTGTTCCCGGAAGCCAATAAACTTGTAGAACAGGCCATCTTTGGTCCTGAATTCAAGCTGATATGCCCTGGGGAGTTTCATCCAGTTTACAGACCTTATATCATCTTTATCAATCTTGATCGTCTTTCCTCCACCTTGTCTGTTCCATGTAAGCCCTCCAGAATGCACTTTAAACTGGCCAGGATTCTGTACAGAAGCAAGAGTGACGAAACATGAGGTTTTCAATATACTGAAACGAAATAAATTGATCAAATACTATTCATGAATATTGGGTGAAGATTTTGAAAGAATGAAGGGAGTCATAACTTGCAGTCTCGAAGTCATTAAATATACAAAAGGTGTTATGACATTACTCTACATGAAGATAATAGAGAATCACGCATTGATGTGTAATGAATGACTGATGCAAGCAGTTCCAATTCAAGGGCCAAGAGAAGCATAGTTCAGTCAAGTTCACTGTACGGAACAAAAACTATTTGCAGTCATGGCAAACATCAACTCTGAATTTCGAGCTTTGAAGTGTTAAAATTATGATCCACACTTCCTAATTTGCAGCAGTATAACACATGCCAACACATTTCCAGATTAAAAGCCCTCACTTATATCTAATTCGACCGGATTCCACAGCAGGGTGTACGGATTAAGCAACCTGCCAAATTCCGGTGGTTCAGAAAATCCCTGTTCGCTGCAGCAGCCGCCCTGGAGCGAAATCTAAGACTTCGCCTAAAACCCTCGGCAGAGATTCGGTTACAGCCGCACCACAATCACGAAATAAACAAATCAGAGGAGGAGGGGACATCTCCTACCAAGCGTCGGTTCGACCCAACTGAAAGCGCACCAAAACGAACCCGATAGGCCGCAATAAAACCCTAAATCCGCCCAATGCGGGACCACGTACGATCAACCATGGCGGCGGAACGAGTCACAACCGTCCGCCGCAACGTACGGCCAACTCGGAACCCCGCAATTGGTGTCGAAATCTCGCGAAACCCTACGGAATTGACGCAATGCCGCGGGAGGAGGAGGGAGGGAGGGCGGCGCTCACCGTGCCGGTGCGGCCTCCCAGGAGGATGTTGTTGAAGAGTGGCCGTCCGTCGACATCTCCGCCCGCGCCGCCTCCGCTGGCTACCGCGCGCGCGGCCCCTCCTGCTCGATTCCGCCGCCTCTCCCGCTCGCTTCCCCTCGGCGGCGTGAACACGAAACCTCGCTCTGCTTCCGATCGGCTCTGCGGACGGAAATAGGTGATCGATCGGAGCGCGCGGCCTCGGCGCAGGGGTGGCACTCGCTCTACTATATAGGGAAAGAACCTTTGCCTCTGACTGACCGGTGGGCCCAACCAGTCAGTTAGGGATACGCGGACCTGATCCCTAGGTGCGAAAGCGATTGCTGCGAGAGGGGTGTACCAGTCAGGATAACTTTTCTTCCCAACCCCTCTCCTTCTCTATTCCTGATTTTTCTCTCTCTTTTTTCAAGAAAACTGAACACCCACACCAAGACTGTAAGAGGTTTGTACAGGCCTAAAACTATGCTATTACAACTGAACACCCACACCAAGACTGCAAACGACTGCCACTAAACGGACATTATCGCATACACCTCAACAGCTCACTAGCCTAGACGCCATTCACAAACGTGCCCGCAACGCGATGAAGTGGCCGAGACCTTCACAACGAGGATGGAAGAATCCAATTCCATCAAAAAGGGGATAACTAGGTTGTGTTAGTTTTGGAATAACACGACAGTTCAACCATGCCTTGGGCCCTGCACCATCACACACTGTCGCACCCCCTTGTCTGATGTAACCACCATCTAGTTCACCAGATGCAGCAAGTTGAACATCCCATTGTGCGGATAACACAAACTTGAAGTTGGCGGACACCAGACACCCTAGCATCGCCGACACAAGCAAGCACGGTCATAGTAGACGTGCCCCAAAAATGATGCCAAGATGCCACAGTGTGAGCTCCTCCGCCAACCAAAACCCATACTGATAAAGCGTAGTGATTGCGTGTCAGACGATGGTCTCGAGAGTTTGACCACCGCCCGCCTAGATGTGTGTCGCCTGAATCCCGCGAGACACCATCGGCAGCCCACCTAGGAGTAGCATCTTGTTGCCCGGTCTCAGTCCAGATATATGGTACACCATTGGCGCACAAAAGCAACCTTCCAAGAGCCACGACAGCCACGCAAATGCATAGTCTGTCGATTCCATCCTCCCACAAAGACCACTCAACACTACACATCAGTTTGCGCTGAGTCACTGACCAAGGACGCATCATGGTCACGTGCACATAACACTATGTTTTGATGCTACTGTTTCAAAGAGCACAAAACCAAAAAACCATTTTGCAGCAAACCCCTTTTTTGTCTAACTAGTTGGAACATGCCCAAATAACTGATAAGGGGGGGTGGTTGGGGGGGGGGGGGGGGCACATCTCTACTGTATAACCCTCTTTTCAAGCACGGGATCTATACATACCTGAGTTTGTAAGCGCCATGAGTGTCATGGTTAGATTTTATGTTGATTCTTTTTATGAAATACGTGTTGTTATATTGATCCCACATTTTTTTGATGTGCATAATTTCTATCTTTTCGACCGTTATGTTTCCTTTGTTTGATTTGTCGTATAATTTATGGTATACAGTTCAAGAATACAGATCCACATGCCAGATACACTTTAAGGCTCCAAATTCTCTATTAGGCTCGCTGCAACTTATTACACAAAAATTAGGACTTGCTGCAACTAGTGTTTTGACTATGTTTTATGTGCAACGATGGCACCTTGGTGTTATTGGTGTTATGTGCAATTTTTTCCGACGACATGCACACGATACGCACAACAATGGAGCTAGTCTGTCTCGTCAACGAATGACCAGCGGGCCCAGCCTGCCAGTGACGGGCGGATCCGATCACCATTGTTCGATAGCGTTCACCGCGACATCTAGACCAATATAAAAAGACCCAGAGGGCGGAGATTCAAAGCATCTCGACCGTACAACACGTTTATCCTCTGGTCCACAGCGCTACAATGTTTAACGCTCAACATGTTTAGCGCAGCCAAACCCAGGAGAAAACCGCGCCTCCCCAGTCCCCACTCCCCACGAAGTGGCGCACGAAAAACAGCCTACCAGAGAAAAACGCCTCCCATCACGATCCAATCCGCTATCCGCGCTCATCTCACCAGCGACGGCGTTACTCCAGCCGCCTACCACTCCTCGGCGGCGGTTCGCGCCCACGGAGGAGGTGCCTCCTCCTCGATCCTCGCTGACGCCCTCGACCGGACCTCCGACGCCTACGCCCGCAACACCGACGCCGTCGGCGGCCTCCTCTCCGACCTGCGCTCCCGTGTCTCCCAGGTGCGTGCGTGCGTGCCGCCGTTCTCTAGCTTCCTTTACACCTTCTCCTCCTGACCAAACGGGATGCCGTCGAGTGTTCCTCCTACAGGTGTTGGGCGGCGGCGGCGCGGAGGCAGTGAGGCGGAATGCGGGACGGGGGAAGCTACTCCCGAGGGAGCGCATCGACAGGGCGTCCAAAATTATCTGTTGTAATTTTCCCGGACGCCGCCGCCCTGTCCGGCGTGAGCACGCTGCGGCCCTGCCTGTGAAGACGCTCCGGCCCAGCCCGTCGTGAGGACCCTGCTTCCCTGCCTCCACGCAACAACCTACACATCAAAGATCGATGCCATACTAGATTCATGGGGGCGCCAAGGATGAATTCCATGTTTACCTTGCATAATTTTGTTTGCTCGCCAGGTTGTTTGAATGATGCACAATGCCTCTGCGGCGTCAAGCAAGTGGCTGAGTCTCCAACTACATCATAGTTCAGTCCCAACAATCAGAAAGGAAAAAGGAAACGACAATGGATATTGCCGGCCTAGCAGGTTAGTACGTTCATCCCGATGTGTATGTTTATGGTTAAATGCAGTCCAACTTTAATACGGAGTATTTAGATATATATGTAGTGCATGGATTGTTCTCTGTCATCTCTAGCAGCGAGAAGAATATGTACACATTTCTGATTGGTTTGATAACAATCATTGGCGTTAGCTATTGTTTGTACCATATCTTGGTGTGACAAAAAAATCTTCTAAGTCTTGCAATTTTTTGAGAGCCTTAAGAAGAGAATAACTCAACATGAGTGATTAAGTATGTCCTTCTACTAAGATTACAGGTTATGCTTTGCAGATAGCTGCATATAACTCGAGTTTGATCCAGAAAGTTTAGATCATTTTTAGTTCCCTATATGTTTGATGGGGTTCAGGTTACATGACGTTGCCAGGGTACAGAATGAGATGAGTTGATGTAGAACATTCTTCTTTCCTCTGCCGATTATGAAGAAACTGAATATTTGTTTGGTAATGAAGGGAATGCCATAAACAATGTACACCATGTTGGAACTTAACAAGCTGATGCAGTTTATTGGAAATACAACTTTTCCTGCGTGGGTGTATTATATTGGAAGGTGAATCAGCCTTTTGTTCGTCTGTCCATTTTTTTTTACCTGCGTTTGTCCTATTTTGGCTTTTGGGCAAACATAATGATTATGTTCATCACTCAAGGAAACAATTTGCAACCCTATGTTGTTAGTGGAGACATTCCGTGGGTATTCTTAGCATGATGGTCAAACATGCTCAGGTACATGGTACACACAAGAACTACGTGCATTGCTTCATGTCTTGATTATGAAATTGCAGAGCTTGATATGTCGGATTGGCTTTTGTATGGCAGGGTCATGTATGGCTATTCTTAAGGATTGTTCCGGCATAGTGAGAAATTGGTTTTATTTGTTTCGGATTAATCCACAAAATTATAGAGGAGGAGTCTCATGGACTGATTTTAAAATCGCCAGTCAAGTATCAGGTCCACCAAGGATAAAGGTTCGATTTTTCGAGGCACCAACAAAAATTGTCGTCGAAGAAGGGCTCTTCAGTGTCGTTCATGAAGGTCGTATGGATGGCTTAAGAACACAGTGCTGGAGGTTGTATGGTTAAATAGATCGTTGAACTACAGTATGTAGCATGGCTAATTTCGCGTGCTGTCAATATTATAGATCTAGATTCGATGTAGTAAAACAGACACCTAAACATGCTATCATTAAATTCTTTCAATGTACTCCCCGTTTTGTATCTTGTACCTGGATATTTTTCTCTATGGGAGCAAAATTATTTCCTTTAATTATAATTAGAGTACCTTGGCGACGTTTGAAGAAACAGAGTTGTGTTCATGATGGCTCCTTCTGTGCTTGTGTTTACTGTGATTTTTAGTCCTTTGTTTGATCTATCTTGATGACCATAGCCAATATGTTCTGATTGGAGTCCGTAAATCTCCACCTTTACATCGGTAATGCCATGCCCTTTATTTTCTCATGCACCAAATAGATGCTACGAAAATCAGGTAGTAGTAATAACAATACCACAAAACAAATTATGCTTTGCATTTAGTCCTTTTTGTGTTTGGAATGTTGGGTTAATCAAAACGTGCATGGCACGTGCAATAGGTGTTGTGGCCATTGATTTTTGTATTCATTCAGGTTGATTAGCTGTACAATCATTACTACCCAAGGAAAATGCGACACAACCATTCGTGCATCCCAAGTGTGCGCTGCCGTCACCTGCTCTTCGTGGCAGATGGAAAATTCAGGTACTTTACAATCTGAACTTTTGCAACTATGTACTCCCTCCGTTCCAAATTAATTGACTTCCATTTGTCCAGATACATCCACATTTGGACAAATAGAAGTCGATTAATTTGGAACGGAGAGAGTATCTCATATGTGCTGGCTCTGGATCTGTGAGCTAAGAAATGGTGACACATAACAAAAAAGTAACACGTAACTTTTATATTTCTTGCAAAATGCAGTATGTACAATTTTATCTCAATGGATTTGTTTCAAAATTACATGCACTAGACTATGCCGTAGGTCCTAATATATAAGAAGCCAAATGTTTTGTTGAAACTTAAATATTTCGCCTCATTGTATTTAAGTCTTCGCTTGTGATATGTAATTTTTCTAATGTCAGTTTGATTATGGATTGCTATGCAAATCTATATTCCGGTCTTGAAATTTACAAGTTTTTCTATTTATACAAACCTCTATATATTTTTGTTTCACTTCGATAAATGAAGTAAGACATTTTTGATGATTGAATAATAAAATCGTATGTGTATATTGTAAAATTTCTGATGCTGGGCATTTTTTCTGCCGTATTTTCGTTACACGCCCGTGATCGCGGGAGTAAAAAAATTCAGAAGACCGAAGTGACGAATAAATTTATAAGATTACTCGTGCGTGGCACGTGCACGGTTACGAAAGATAAAAGCGTTCGCCGAGAGTGAGGTCCACCTGTCAGACAAAAGCTCTTCTCTCTTATTCTCGTCCCCCACCCCTTTCTCCTCTCCCGATCTCGCTCGCTCGATCGTGCGGCCATGGCGGACTACCACTTCGTGTACAAGGACGTGGAGGGGGCGAGCACGCAGTGGGATGACATCCAGCGCCGCCTCGGGAACCTGCCGGAGAAGCCACCGGCCTTCAAGCCGCCGGAGTTCGTCCCCAGGGTCGACGCCGACGAGCAGCCCAAGACCAAGGAATGGCTCGACGAGCGCGAAGCCGACGAGCTCGAGGAGCTTGAGGACGACCTGGAAGACGACCGCTTCCTCGAGCAGTACAGGTACACCGCCCCCCTCGATCTAGTCTCCGGCACGTTACAGCGCCTTTCGTGATTGATTTAGTCCGATTTACATGGGTGATTGGATAATTCGTGTGATTTTCGTAGTAATCTGATCTGTTTGGTGGGTGTTTAATCTGGACTCGGAGGCCGCATGATAGCTCGATGCGATTTCAGCTGTTCTGGTAAAGCTGACCACTTCTCTGATGTCTTGGTGTGGCTACAGGAGGAGGAGGCTCGCAGAACTCAGGGAGGCAGCAAAAACTGCGAGGTTCGGCGCAATACAGCCGATCACCGGCTCCGATTTTGTGCGCGAGGTGTCGCAGGCTCCACCGGATGTCTGGGTTGTGGTCTTCCTCTACAAGGACGCGTAAGGAAAAAAAAATCCTACTATTAACAATATGCTGCTGTTATGTGTCACAGTTACGCCAAAAACCACCTAAACTAAATAATAGCTTAGTTATGTTGATTAAAAAGTAGGAAAGTAGCTATTGTAGCTTGAAGCTGAGTGTTATGGTTCTTGGAATCCGTAATCTGTTTCATATCTAGAGATTTAACTGTGATGAAATAGGGTACTAGCAGAATCTTACCTTGGATACATCATACATGTGATCTGTGAAAGTACCATCTCAAACCAGAATAGCTTAGCAGACATTTCAATAATGTGATAGTATTTTTTTCTTCTCTTCTACTTGGATTTACTCAATGACATGGTCTCCACCTTAAGTTCCTGCCAAAGAACTGATATGAAATATGACACTTTACTTGTATTTTGATTTCTACTCATGTTTACTGGAAGCTGTAGGACTGTAGGTCATTGGCCCTTCCTAGCACGTTTGTCTTTCTACGTAGTGTATCTACTATTATATTTGCAATTTTTTTGTTTTATATGCTGTTTAATCGTTTAGAGAAGGTGCTTCTAAGTGATAATACAGAAAATACATTAGAAATCAACATCTGATCTAACACACTGAGTTTATCTTTTATATTTGTGCTATTCATTATCTAAGTCATCTAAAAAGTAGGAATTTAGCTATTGTAGCTTGAAGATGAGTGTTATGGTTCTTGGAATCCATAATCTGTTTTATATCTAGAGATTCAGCTGTGATGAAATAGGGTTCCGGCAGAATCTTACCTTGGATACATCATACATGTGATTTGTGCAAGTACTATCTCAAACCCCACAAACAAGGATAGGGTAGCAAACAATCCAATAATGTGATATTTCTTCTTCTCTTCTGCTTGGATTTACTCGACGACTTGGTCTCCACCTTAAGTTCCTGCCTAAGAACTGATATGAACTATGACACTTTACTTGTATTTTGATTTCTCCTCGTGTTTTCCGGATGCTGTATGACTGTAGGCCATTGGCCCTTCCACGCACGTTTGCCTTTCTACATTGTGTGTCTACTATGATACTTGCAGTGTTTCTGTCTTATATGCTGTTTAACTGTTTAGAGAAGGTGCTTGTAAGTTATAATACAGAAAATGACATTAGAAATCAACATCTGATCTAATGCACTGAGCTTATCATTCATATTCTGTGCTATTCATTGTCTAAGTTTTCTATGGATCTGATGGCAGAATACCAGAATGTGGGCTGCTTCAGGCTTGCCTGGATGAACTGGCGACAAAATACGCAGAAACCAAGTTTGTTAAAATTATCTCCACGGACTGCATCCCCAACTACCCAGATAGGAATGTTCCTACTATACTGGTGTACAACAACAGTGCTGTCAAAGGGACTTATGTCGGTCTGCAAAAGTTCGGTGGAAAGAAATGCACACCTGAATGTAAGTTATACCACACAATCAGTTTCTAGTATCGGCTTGCCAAGAATTAGTTTGTCTTTATCTGATTACATATTTGTGAGTGCATGCCAGTAAATAGCTTTTAAAGTTTCAATCAACCAGTCGCATCACACTGTTCACGAATTTTCTGGATATGACGATCTAAATGCCTTGATGTGACCACAGTCTTTGACCTTATGATGAAATAGTTTTTGTACTAAAGGAAAACACGTCACTATAACAGGCATGTCTATGGTGCTAGATATCCGGTCCTGATGTATATTTGCCTTGCTTCATGTGGCAAATATTTAGATGATTGTGCTTTAAAACGCATGCTAGTTTGCAGTTATGCATTGCTGTTGCCATAAAATCGAGCCACTCATGTGAATAAGAAACAACATGATTTTTGTCTTGCTCACTTAGATTACTCAACTGATGTGAGGCTTCCTTCAGCGAAGAGTCAATCCCAGAATTATTCAATGTTACACACTGGCTTCCATCTTGTTATGCTAAACTCCCATTCTGTTTATTTCAGCCGTTGCATTGGCGCTTTGCCATTCAGACCCAGTATTGAATGATGGGCAGAGTGGCGGCGATTCATCCCGTAATAATGTCATGGAAGGCGTCCGAAGGAAGTTCATCGAGAAGGTTGTCGCCCAGCATGAAGCCCGGGAAGACGAAGATGACAGCGACTAACTTTAATATCTCTGCTAGTTTTTATCTGGTTCAGTGATATCATGTGGTCCGTGGACTCTCAGCTTACTGATCTCATTTGGTTGCCTGTGTGAAAATCTGAATTTTGTTTTCTACAAGATTTTGTATAAACGTTGTTACAGTAACCTGGTCTGGTAATGTATCCTAGTGTTTTGGTTCTGAGAGATGATTATGGAACTTGCATACTTATAATGGAAGGAATCGTCTACCCATAGCTGGGAAGTTTTGACTCCGAGTTTTCATGTTGGTGCAAACATCGTAGCATTGCTACTTTCAATCCAGCAAAAAAAAAACACATTCTGGTTTCTGCCTCCACGGCACATAATTTCTTAAGAGAAAATACAGAATAACACAAACAGAGTAGCATCTGGAGTTCTGGACAGTACAACAGAGAGCTAGTATTACAGTAGCTCCACTAAGTTCATGGGGGAACCCTTGGTCGCGTCCTGAAGCGAACGAAGATGATGACCACGCTCGCGAGGATCCAGGGCGCGAAGACGGCGTTGGCCACCCCCGACGATCGCAGCCACTCCGGCACCCCGTCCAAAGCCACCGTCGCCATCACTGCCGTCACCAGCAAGCCGGCGGCGATCATCGTCAAAGGCTTCGTCCACGACACCTGCACGATGAGAAAACCCAAGCCGTAAATTCCTCCCGCAATACCAACGAACCTCAAGGTGCGAAACGCGAAACGGGAGAGATCAGCTCGCGTACCTTGGGCTCGCCGTCGAGGACGATGGCGGCGCCGTCGCGGAAGGGCAGGGCGGAGTGGCCGGTGGCCGGGTCGGGCCGGATCCGGAGGCCGCGGCGGGCGGCCTCGGGCTTGAAGGCGAAGAGCGCCCGGAGGCCGTGCTCGGCCTGGATGCCGCGCACGTCGAGGCGGTCGCGGCGAGGGCCCTTCAGGAACGACCGGAAGACCTTGGATGGGCCGGCGCCTCGCCGGTACAGCCGCACCTCCACCGACGGGTCGCGGGGGCTCGCGGCTGGCTCAAGCAGCGGCGTGGTCACCTGCTCCTCCGCGGGCGCGACGGCCACCTCGTCTTCAGCAATTGCCGTCTCGCTCGGAACCTCGGGGCAAGCTAGTTTGGCTTCGCTGCGTAGTGAACTGGTGGAGCTAGAGTATCACAAGTTCAAGACTGCATGCGACGGGGTGTGGCAGCAAAAATGTGATGCCTCCAAGAAGGTATACGACGGCCGCAGCCGCCGTCATCACTGGGTTTTCACCCAAGCTCCCCACACGCCAACAGCCGCATAACAATCCAAACCGTCGCCGGCAAGCCTCACCAACCACCACCACCACCGATCAAGCCCGACGACGAAGAGGCGCAACGAAGATCGCCGTAGCCACCTGCACCTTGCGGAGACTACCGGCAGCCACCCCGCCAGGCAGGCCAGCAGGACCAACACCGGAAAACAGGAGCAGAACCACCGGACGCAGCAAGCCGCTGAACCTTCCCGAGCACCATGCCGGCAAGGCCAAGAGGAGCGCCGCCCGTGGCCAGAACCACCATGGATCATGGCCGCAGCCTGCATCAGCCGCGACAGCGAGCACCATGTGCGCCGCACGACCGCCAGAGACCGGAGAAAAGGCCCAGCTCGCACGCCACCTCCACGTGCCTTCCCTGAGCTTCAGAGCCGAAGCTTGAAGACCCACACACCCACGCCGCACCCTGCACGCACGCGGCGACTCCAGCTGGCCGCCGACCCGCCCCACAGCGACCCGCAACACCACCTCCTGAGCAGCCGGAGCAGACGCCGCTGCTGGGCCCCGGAAAGGCGACCAAGGGGTTCCCGCCGCCGCCGCATCGGCCGGGCTTGCCCGGGGACGCCTCCGGCGGCGGCGAGAGGAGGGGGGAGGCGGATGGAGGCTCGGCGAGCTTGCTGGGGGCGCCCCGGTGCGGCCCGGCGCGGCCGCACGGGAGCGGGAGCAGGAGGGGATGTGTACCCGACTCGAGCTTCTCGAGGAGGGAGACGGCGAGGTCGGAGTTGCTTTTCGAGCTGGATGGAGAGAGGACGGCGAGGGGGTCCCGGATCTGTACTTGGCTAAGCCGGAGGTGGTCGGAGGTGGGAGATCAGGTGGTGGCGGCGGTGGTCCTGCACGGACGCGGGCGTGGTCGCGAGAGCTCGAGCAAACGCGCGGAGTCCAGGACCCTGGTCCGAACAGTCAGTGGCGTGCATTCAATCGTCGGTGCAGCTCCCGGGGAGACCCTTGATCTTGTGATCGGACGATGGCGGCGCCTTGGTGTCGTTTCCCTCTTGGGGGCTTCGTCTTTGGAGTTGGACATCGACAAGAGGGACCAGTAGAAGGCCGAGGTGTTGGCGTCGAGGCTTCTGTGGCGACGATGATGATGTTTGAGCGATGTCGGAGACGTGGCTGTGGCTGCGGTAGTCGGCTCTTCTCCGGCGTGTCCTTGGGGTTGCCTCGGCGTGTCTTGTTGCTGAGAAGTCGAAGCTGCTGCGGTGGGTTCCCGGTGGTGTACGATGACTGGCGGCAGATGTTCCTTTCAGCGAGTTTCCACGGCGCCAGCCTGCCTGGTTCTCCTTCTTAACTCTTCTTCAGAGTCGGAGCTATGCTGCCTTTGCGGTGTTGGGGGAGCTGTCGCAGCTCCCCGGAGGGTTGTTCTTTGAGTTGTGTCGGGCTTGTCCCCGTGGTGTCGGTGTTGCGGTGTGGCGGCGGCGGCTGCGGCTGTCTTTTAGGCCGGGGCGGCGGCCCAGTGGTTGGTACGATGTCCGTGGTCTGCGAGCAGCTCTCCCTGGGCAGCTTGGGCTGCGGGTGGCTGGTTTGTGCGGCGTCGAGACTCGGTTGCGAGCGGTGCTATGTCGGGGTGGCGGTCCAGGAAGGGGGTGCTGGAGGCTGTCGGGACTGCTTGGGCAGCGGCAGCAGCGGTTGCCTTTTAGGCCGGGGCGGCGGCCCCGGATGTGGGTACGGCGGCCGTGGTCTGCGAGCGGCTTACCTGGTGCAGCTTGGGCTGTCGGTGGCCGTGTCGTGCGGCGTCGTGGTTTCTCGAGGTTGTGGGGCTTTGCCCCGTGGGTTGTGTTGTGTTGTTTTATGGTCTTCGCCCGGTTTCTTTCATAATAAACCAGACACCTTCTGCTTAATAAATGGTGAGGCAACGCTTTTGCCTCGGTTTCGAAAAAACAAGTTCAAGACTGGAGTAGTAGACTACCAGTATAGATTTCAATTCGAATTTAATTATAAATTTTCTTCGCCTTTGCTAGATTCGCAGTGACTTCGTGAACAAAAGCTTTATCGATATCACCGTGCTTGTACAGAATTGGAAATTAGACAATTCAAATCGGTAATATGATTGGAAATATTTGCACTGGTAACAAGATTGAAGATAACTGCGCCCCAAATCGGAATCAATGCGATATACTCCCTCCGTTTCAATTTAATTGACTTGCTATCCACCACATGTGGATGTATCTAGACATGTTACGTCTAGATACATCCACATGTGGTGGATAGCAAGTCAATTAAATCCGAACGGAGGGAGTATGATAGTACAACATTACAACTTACAGAAGGTTGTAATGTGGATGTATCTAGACATGTTACGTCTAGATACATCCACATGTGGTGGATAGCAAGTCAATTAAATCCGAACGGAGGGAGTATGATAGTACAACATTACAACTTACAGAAGATTGTTACAACATGTTTGTGTTTCAGGTCCAGCCAGTATAGGCATAAGGTATAGCCAAGACAGCAATCTCCAACGGTCCAGCCAAATGATGCAACATAGCAAGTTGCTGTTTCAGGCAGTAACGGCGGAGTTCAAGTTACAAACATTTTGGTACGGAACCGCATGAGGGGGCATTGATGAGCTCGATCCATTAGTCTGCAGTCCAGCTCTGCTCGACAATCTCCCGCACTTTGCGGTTGTATTCTCGCTTGTTCTCGCTGAACATGCGGGCAGCTTCTGAGTTTGCAGGCGAATTCGGGTTTGGATCACACAGCAGCGACTGCAAATGGAACAAAGCTCAGGTTAGTTCAGTGAAAGCACAACCAATACCATTGTCTCCAACAAGTCGTAAGAGAGTTTCTTTTTCTTTCGAGAGTATGCCAAAGACAAAATTTGCTCATTTAAAAATTTGCATAGAATAGAAGAGATATTTACTACAACCAATATTATTTTCTTGTTTCTTTTCAAGACTAAATTTAGTAGTAACTTCAGTGGGCACACCTGGTACATAATTTAGGAAAAGGGGAGTTTTGGAAGCTTCATTGTGTTGAATAGCATATACCAGGTTGTTTCTGGAAGGGACCATTCAGTAGGAATTTCAATGCCATCAGATATTTTGTCCCGTGGAGTTCTAAATTGGATACATAGAGTACAACAGACAATCCTATCTGTTTTGGCACTCGAAGTCATCTAGACAATGGATAATATAGATAAAGTTCAAGATCCAGAAACAGATACTGATAGTGGATTGGCTAGTTCAACCTCCCTGAAAATGAAGATGGGCTAATTTAATGTATCCCTACATCCTCAGACAATTAGTTCTTGGTTGCCTGCCGCTCACGACTCGATAGAACATCTCAAAATTGTTGGACTACTTACACTCAAGACTCAACCACAGCAAACAATTTGTAATTACGATCTGGACATGTTGAGTAAGTGCATATTCTTAACACCGAAGAGCTAACCAAACATGTCCCAAGTTGAAACTTGAACAGATTCCAAACTTCAAATCATGTCATGAGTTTCAAAATATACGCTCTTGTAATAAAGTAACGAGCTGGCATTGATAAATGTTGGTGTATGAATAATCTGGGCCGCTATGAAAAAAGAGGAAAATTTCTTGTACCTGGATGGATGTAAGTATAGCAGCTACATCATATATTGGGCTCCACTGATTCTGTAGAATATCTAAGCATATGCTTCCATCAGCATAAACTGCACGCAAAAAGAATAATATTAGGATGGCAAATAAAAGTGGATATTACATCTGTGTTTTTGGTTTCCTAGCAAGAGAGTAAAAAGAAGCTCAAAAGCATAAGGAATAAATGCACTCAAAGTATGCCTAAAGTCAGCAGCATGCTTGCTTGGCATAATCACCACTGCATACAATTAAGTTTATCAAGCCTTCACAGCATAAAATTGAATTTATCAAGCCTTCACAGCTAACAAGATACACAGAGTATTAATTAATGTATCGGAAGTCTCGGGCCAGAAGGAACAAAAGAACTAAGGGTAAAGAATATTGACTCTACCATCCCTAACATTGGTCACTAAGTCCAATCTCACCTATCTCAAATAAGATCTTTTAGGATCAATTGGTCAAGCATCTCTATGCTCTATTTTTTAAAGCAGACATGTAGCTTCAAAGATTATACTCAGTAGCATGTAACAGATCAATCTTTCGGTAAAAATATGAGACAGATCAATCAATATAATTATTGCCTGTGTAGTGTGTACTCAAGTATTTAAGATGAGGTGAAATAACTTACTGTTAGGATGAAACATCCTAGAAATAAATCGAACAGTTGGTGGCTTGTTCGGATATTCTTCATTGAACTGGAGTGTCAGCTTAAACGTACCTGCAAGTGGGACACAGCTCAGCAGTTAGCACAGAATGCAAAGATAGAAACTGAACTATGCCATCAGGAAAAAAAAACAAGGATACTATAAACAACCTATGAGTCATATAAAGAGTGATGCATGTGATGCTAGTTAGAGCACTGAAGCTGACCTACAACTCACTCTCATATTTGGTGTTTTCCTAGTTTATCGAGGAAGGTTCTAAATAGCTAGTGATAGCTCCGCTATAGCTTTTTTGGACCCTAATTACTAAGCAGCATGCCAACGGTCCGCTATAGTAGCGACAACCAGGCCCTGGCAACAACCGCAATAACTTAAAATAGCTCTGTCATTTGCCCTAGCTTTTAAAGCTAGTGATAGCTCCGATATTCTATATAGGTAGCTTTTACCAAAACAACCTGCTAAATTTGAATTCAACAATAGAAGCCTAAATACATCCATTATAAGCTTATCTCACGGGAAAACCTATCAAAATACCTTTTTTCCTTCTGTTCAACACTCTAACAACTATTTGTGTAAGTGATTAAGTACATGGTACTTATTGGTAAGAAAACTGTGTTCTGGTTATGGTCAATTGTATCACTTTATATTCCACACTGCCTTATACGACTTATGTTGTACACCTGTACGCGTATTTACTATTCTTAGCTTCTGTGGTAGCTTCGAATAGCTTAGTTGGGACCATGGCACGAAAACTATGATTTAAAAACTTGCTACTGAGATCAACATTAATACTGAGGCTAGATCCAAAATGAGTGGGTCTTTATTCCACACTCCCTTATACGACTTATGTTGTATGCGTATTTATTATTTTTAGCTTCTGTGGTACCTTCGAATAGCTTAGTTGGGACTTTGGCGCGAAAACTATGATTTAAAAACTTGCTACTAAGATCAACATTAATAATGATGCTAGATCCAAATTGAGTGGGATTTTATTACCAATCGTGGTTTATACCATTGGTATCAACAAATACTTACTTTTACATATTTGCATATGACCTGAGGGCTATTTCCCCTATGCATGTTAATTCTGATTTGTTTTACACTTTTACTCAGTGGAGGCGAGTGAAAAGTTTACATGATGGCCATCTCCAGCCAACCATAAATGTGTTACCGTTAGATTGTGGGCTGTGGCGTTTGATTTTGCTTGATCATATTAGTACATTTGTTATTTATTAGTCTGCCACCATCAACGGCAGCAGCATAAGCAGATGAACTTCATATTAGTAGATTGTTTAGATTATTCATCAGCTCAAAACAAACAAAACCAAGGGAGTACATCAAATAACATCAATAGCACTAGTGAAACAGCTAGCAAATACAATTCGATCGGCTAACCTCCGTCCCACGGGCTATCATCAGGGCTGCAAATCATTAATCAACACAAGAAAAGCATGAGCACATGACGACCCGAAACAAAGAAGGAAATGTGCAATCATGTAGTCTAGTCTAGCATCATCATACCCAAATATCACAGCATTCCACAGCATTATGTTATTGTCCTGTGGCGCGCCGCTTATGCCCGCGGGAGGGTCCTGCATCAACCGCTTGAAGTCCCTCATCAACCTCTTCCTCGAAGGGGTCGTCATCCTAAAAGTTCCCTGCGCAAACTACACGGCGCCATATGAGCACATGAACACAAAAGCTACCAACCCCGAATTCGCAGACATCGGAGTGCCAAAACTACGGGACGAAATTCGCTCCAATCCTCTCTCCTTAAAGGAAGCTGCGCATGCCCCCGCCGTCCCGCTCGCACGGGTAGGAGAATTTGAGCAATAGAAAAGCCATCGCGGTCGCATCGGAAGATTCGGCCTAAAAAATCCCCAAAGCCAACCGGATTGGGGGAGAGAAGCAAGCTGGGGTTCGAGCGATCTGGGAGGGCGCGGTAGTCACCTGAGATGCGGCCGCCGGCGGAGGCGTAGGCTCCTTCTCCTAGAGCAGCATGGAGACGACGGGATGGACGGCGTTAGGTCAGGCTGGGCGAGGGGAGGAAGGCTGGAGGATGGAGAGAGGCTATGTAGAGGGCAAAAAGGGTTGGACAGGAGGAGAGTCGAGGAAAGTCAGCGATGACACACACCACCACACCACTGATTGATTCCTCACACACGCACGCAAGTGATCCAAATATTCTTCCCACAGGCATCTATACCAGCAAAAATATCTAGAGTAACAAATAAATTGCATAAAACCATAACAATAGTTATTTGAGATTACCATGTGTTATGGAAAAAGTCATATTATCATGTGTTTTGAGGCTATCTAAATAAAAACTAGACACGTAGAAACTTGCTGTCGAGAGTCGATCGTAACTCACTTATCACATATAGAAGCAAGGAAATTTCTCAGACTCGAAATCAATCCACCCAAAATGGGATAAAGAACGCTGCAGCATTACCTACCGACGACATCGGTAACCAAGTGATTCTAAAGCTCAAATTACAGTGTGTATTTTTATGCAAGTTGCTTCAGTTATTGTAGGTTCACGTAATTTACTTGAAAATACTAGCTTGTGTCTGGATTAAACTTCGAATAGTGTGGATACGGTGCTGTGCTATATACATGATGACATGTAGTTTAGGTTACCTAGCATTATGTGATGCAATTAACACATTTCCGGAAGTGAAACATAATATGTATTTTCAATCTTATAGGTAAGAGATATATTGCTCACTCCCTAAAAATAGTACCGTGTATACTGCGGATCGGCCATCACGCCACAGGAAATGGCACTATGTCTTTGATTTTTTTCTGTACACCTACAATAGAGGGTGGGATAAATGAAAAGAGTTATAAATATAATAACAGGACATAATCAATCAACATATCAAGTAGAGCTGAGCAAAATATACAAATAGCAGACGATGCAGTGTTATGGTTGTGTGTGGAATCTAAAAACACCGACATCCCGATGCCGTTGATTTGGATGCTAAAGCGTAGACATGAGCTTTATCTCTCTTTATTCGCCCATTTTAGTTTTCCACGTCTATAGCCAGCGAGGAGTGAGAGAAAACAAACAAAAAATGTAGTTTTGCATTGGGTGTTAAAGCTTGACTGTGGTGCTAAGTATTTTGATATTAGCACCTGCCATCAAATTCTTAGCACCAGCTTTAGTCAAATTCTCTCACATATGGCGTCTCCATAGAGTGAGGTGTGTGCGCGCTAAGCATGTTGAGCTTTTTTTCCGTCAACATCATGTGTTGGGATGATTCAGTTTCTATTTTGTTTCCTACTTCAACCTCTTCTTTTGCATTGTTTTCACACTTATACGCGCAACTCGGTTACAAAAGTGTCGTATACACACCTTTGCAATAAAACACTAGGGTATATTTGATCATCAGTATCTTGCTAGCCATCTTCCATATCCCATGACCACATCACAAATACTAATTGTTGGACTTGTCAAAACTACAACCTCATTTTATCTCTTCTCCCTCTCTCTCCTAACCGCCCTCGTTGAGAGTCGTCTCCCTCTCTCCGACTCCTCTCCATTCCCCTTCCGTGTTTTTTCAATGCCGCGAGGAGGGGGGAGGGGTAGGGTTTGGACATGAGCTTACCTAGGGTTTGAGCGATATGGGAGGGGGTCGGGGGCGGTGGTCACTTGAGAGAGTGCGGCCACCGGTGGAGGCGTAGGGCGTAGGCTCTTCTCCTATAGCAACATGGAGACGACAGCATGGACGCGTTAGGTCAGGTTGGGCGAGGGGAGGAAGGCTAGAGGATGGAGACAGACTATGTAAAAGGCAAAAAGGGTTGGACAGGAGAGTCGAGGAAAGTCAACGATGACATACACACCACTACACCACTGATTGATTCACAAACGCAAGTGATCCATATATTCTTCTGACAGGCATCTACCAATTCTTTCCCCAAACCAAACAGGAAATGTGAACAATTTGGAGCAGGATGACAGCAAAAAATATCAGGAGTAATACTAAATAAATTGCATATAAATCCTTAGCAATCACTATGTGTTTTGATATTACTATGTGATATGGAAAAATCACATTACCATGTGTTTTGAGCAATGTTCGGGATATCGTTTCTCGTTACCTTATCGGTCGGCCGATTTATCGATTTCAACTATTTATCGGCAAAGTTTTTGAAAAAACTCAGGTTTTCGTATCATCGGGCTCAATCAGCATGGAAAACTCGTAAGCCATGTCTTATGTATTCCTCTTACACACCTAAGATGTAGCGGAAGTAGCCATCTACACAAATACAAGACATCAAGACTAAAAAACTCAACCAAAATAGAAAACGGGAGCTAAATCCATTTGGTCCCACAGATTTGCCAGTGAAAAATTGGCGATATATTGGTGAATATCGGCGGTATATCGGTCTGACAGCCGATATATCGGTCTAACAATTGATATATCGGCCAGACTGGTAAGTACCAGCGATATTCACTTATCTACCGGTCTGGCCTGGATAAGCGATATATCGGCTTACTCGGTCGATATTCTAAACAATGGTTTTGAGATTATATCTAAATAAAAAGTAGATACGTAGAAACTTGATTGAATCATTGTAGGTTGTGTAATTTACTAGCTTATGTACAGATTAAACTGGATAGTGTGGATATCGCGTTATATACATGATGGTACGTAGTTTAAGTTACCTCGAATTATGTCACCCCTCCAAAAATGCAAAACATATGTAAGATATACTTAGTATTACTTTACGCTTAAAGCCTCTTTGTAGAATTATGATGATAGTTAGACTAAATCATACTATTTGTGGTGTAATTCTCTCAAAATTTCAACCACCGTATTCATGTTTGCTGTCAATAGATTGTGTAGCAAACCGTGACACCCCCATTTAAGTTCCTAGATCCGCCACTACACCAGACGCATTTTCCGGACGTGAAATATAAAATGTATTTCAATCTTGTAAGTAAGATTTGCTCACCAAGGTATTATGTATGTTGTAGATCACCCAAGGTATTACGTAAGCCAGGAATTTGACAGGGAGACGCCGAACGCCACCGGCCATGGAGGGGAAGAGGCCTTGCATGGCGGTGGCCGGTGGGGGTGTAGAGACGGCCGCGGATGCGAGCAGGTGGGGGTGTTCGTCTAGCCGGAGCAGCGATCGTCGCTGGGGGCAGGAGGTGGTCGCTGGAGAGCAGCGACAATGATAGGCAGAACTAGGAGCGTAGCTAGCAGGGCCCTACTCGCGGTGACCAGGGCCGGTGGAAGAAGAAGAGAGGGGAAAAAGATGGGGATTGATACGTGGGCCCCGCGTCCATCTTGGCTCCTGTTCTACGTATGCAGCCATGTCAGCCCTGATAAATGGATCCCACTAGTCAGTGATGCTGTCAAAATCCTCTTAGATAGGAATCCATGTGATTCGTAATGACCTGGCCGAGACTTGGTAGTTTTTAGAAAAAATACCAAAAATGGCAGCCATAAAACTGAACCCAATTGCAATTTGGACTCAGCTTTAGTGGCTTCATGGTTCTAAGTCTCACGGTGACTTGGCCCATTATCTACCCTCTATTTCAGATATTACGCACAGACCATTCGAATTAAAAAATTGAAAAAAATCGTAAATAAGAAATGTTACATTTTGTATGTGGAAGTTTCAAATTATTTGATGTGTAATTTGCGAGTAAACATTTTTATGTATTTAATCTTAAAAGTCTATTTATCACAAACCATACATCTGAATGGTTTGAAACTTTAAATTTATGGTATAAAATGAAATATTTATGAGATATTATAATTTTTCAATTTTTTCTAACATCTATAATTTTTTAGTTCGAATCTGGTTCGATCTGGTTCATTGGATCTAAAATGGAGGGCAGATAATGGGCTAACTTACTGAAGCTGAATCCTTGTAATTTAATCTGCTTCCCCTGTCTCTCCTCCTCTGTCCTTCTCGTTTTTTGACGGGAGTGTGAGAGTGTCCCTCTCGTTAGCCAGGCGGCGGCATAAAATTGGAGACGCGCGCGACGCGGGGAGATTTCAGGCGACGACGAAGGACGAACGACCCTGGAGAGGTATTTCTCTCCCCCTCTCTTCCTTGGTCGAGGGCAAGGGCTGCTCCCTCCTCGCTCGCCTGTCTGTCTCTGCCGGCGTCGTGGAAGTAGCAAGATGGGCCGACAGCGGGAACGGCGATCTGTGGGTGTGCCGGATGTGATGGTCGCCTCTCCTCTCTCTCTCAATCCCTCTCCGTCCCTCTCTCTCTCTCCGACCTCTTTTCTCTGTGACATGTGCTCCTCCGGCAGCGGGAACGACGATCTGCGGACGTGCCATCTCTCTCCACATAGTCCACACGGGAGGTCCTAGTTGACGCGTTTTGCGTCGGTTAGGAACGCTATGCACGCAAGCGCTCCATCGTGGGCCATGGCTGATACGTCTCCAACGTATCCATAATTTCTGCTGTTCCATGCTTATATTATACCATTTGCTACATGTTTTATATACACTTCATATCACTTTTATGCATTTTCTGGGACTAACCTATTAACAAGATGCCACAGTGCCAGTTCCCTGTTTTCTGCTGTTTTTGGTTTCAGAAAGTTACTTCTGGAAATATTCTCGGAATTGCACGAAACAAAAGGCCAAGTCCCTATTTTTCCACACGTACACGGAGTCCGAAGGAGAGACGAAGGGAGCCACGAGGTGGCCAAACCACCTGGCGGGCGGGCCCACCGCGCCAGCCTGTGGTTTGGGCCCCTCGGGGGTCCGCCGACATCGCCCCTTCGCCTATTTATTCCCCGAGACGTGAAAACCCTAAAACACCGAGCCTTTCATCCAGAACATATTCGCTGCCGCCGCCGTCGTCAACCCTAACTCGGGGGGTTCTGAAGCTCTTCCCGGCACCCTGCCGGAGAGGGGAATCATCACCGGAGGGCTCTACATCGCCATGCCCGCCTCCGGAGTGATGCGTGAGTAGTTCATCCTTGGACTATGGGTCCATAGCAGTAGCTAGATGGTTGTCTTCTCCACTTGTGCCATCATGTTTAGATCTTGTGAGCTGCCTATCATGATCAAGATCATCTTATTGTAATGCTACATGTTGTGTTTGCTGGGATCTGACTTATATTGATACCTATGTGGAGCTGAATATTATATTATCATGTCTATGTCATTTGTGATCTTGCATGCTCTCCGTTACTTGTTGAAGCCTTGGCCAAGTGAATACTTGTGACTCCAAGAGGGGGTATTTATGCATGATAGTTGGGTTCAACCTCTATTTAACCTGGGATAGTGACAGCAAGTTCTAAGGTTGTAGATGTGTTGTTGCCACTAGGGGTAAAACAGCAATGCTTTATTCAAGGATGAATGTATTGTTTACATTACGCACATTACTTAATGCAATTGTCTGTTGCTTGCAACTTAATACTGGAAGGGGTACGGATGTTAACCGGAAAGTGGACTATTTAGGCATAGATGCATGCTGGATAGCGGTCTATGTACTTTGTCGTAATGCCCAAATGAATCTCATAGTAGACACCACACTCACACATGCATGTTATATGCACTTATCAATTGTCAATTGCCCAGCTGTAATTTGTTTACCCAGCATGTTAGTTATCTTATTGGAGAGACACCACTAGTGAACTGTGGACCCCGGTCCATTCTTTTACATCTGAAATACAATCTACTGCAATCATTGTTCTCTACTGTTTTATGCAAACAAACATCATTTCCATTCGATACGTTTAACCCTTTGTTTTCAGCAAGCCGGTGAGATTGACAACCTCACTGTTAAGTTGGGGCAAAGTAATTTGATTGTGTTGTGCAGGTTCCACGTTGGCACCGGAATCCCTGGTGTTGCGCCGCACTACACTCCTTCACCAACACCTTCGAAGCAAACCTCGTTTTCCTACTGGTTCGATTAAACCTTGGTTTCATACTGAGGGAAAACTTGCTGCTGCACTCATCATACCTTCCTCTTGGGGTTCCCAACTGACGTGTGACGTACAAGCATTGTTTCTGGCACTGTTGCCGGGGAGATATTCCCTCGTCAACTTAGCTAGCAACACGTTTTCTGGCGCCGTTGCCGGGGAAAACCGAATTGCTTCTGCAAGGGGAGTCTCTCACACCCAATCTCTTTACTTTGTTATTTGTCTTGCTTAGTTTATTTTTATTTAGTCTTGTTTGCTCTCTTTATCAAAAACACAAAAAAATTAGTTACTTGTTTAATTCAGTTTGATTTTGTTTTTCAAAATGAGTACTCCTGAGAACACTAAGTTGTGTGACTTCACTAGCACAAACAACAATGATTTCATATGCACTCCTATTGCTCCACCTGCTTCTACAGCAGAATTTTATGAAATTAAACCTGCTCTATTAAATCTTGTTATGAAAGAGCAATTTTCTGGTGTTAGTACTGATGATGCTGCTGCCCATCTTAATAACTTTGTTGAACTTTGTGAAATGCAAAAGTATAAGGATATGGATGGGGATATTATAAAACTGAAACTTTTTCCTTTCTCCTTGAGAGGAAGAGCTAAAGAATGGTTGCTTTCTTTGCCTAGAAATAGTATTGATTCTTGGACAAAATGCAAAGATGCTTTCATAGGGAAATATTATCCTCCTGCTAAGATTATATCCTTGAGAAGTAGCATTATGAATTTTAAACAACTTGATAATGAACATGTTGCTCAAGCTTGGGAAAGAATGAAATCTTTGGTGAAGAATTGTCCCACTCATGGACTGACTACTTGGATGATCATCCAAACCTTTTATGCAGGATTAAATTTTTCCTCAAGGAACTTATTGGATTCAGCCTCTGGAGGAACCTTTATGTCCATCACTTTAGGTGCAGCAACAAAGCTACTTGATGATATGATGATCAACTATTCCGAATGGCACACCGAAAGAGCTCCTCAAGGTAAGAAGGTAAATTCTGTTGAAGAAACCTCCTCTTTGAGTGATAAGATTGATGCTATTATGTCTATGCTTGTGAATGGTAGATCTCATGTTGATCCTAATAATGTTCCTTTAGCTTCATTGGTTGCTCAAGAAGAGCATGTTGATGTAAACTTCATTAAAAACAACAACTTCAACAACAATGCTTATAGGAATAATTTTGGTAGCAACAACTATAAGCCTTATCCTTCAAATGGTTATGGCAATTCTTATGGTAATTCCTACAGCAACAATAGAAGTGTGTCCTCTGATCTTGAAGCTATGCTTAAAGAATTTATTAGCACACAAAAAGCTTTCAATAAAACTGTTGAGGAAAAGTTTGAAAAAATTGATGATCTTGCTTCTAAAGTTGATAGTCTTGCTCATGATGTTGAAATTCTAAAACTGAAAGTTATGCCTAATGAAGTTAAAGATACTAAGTCATTTGCTACAGCAAATGCCATCCAAGTTCGAATTGATAATAATATTAGGATGTTGGCTGAATTGCATGCTAGGTGGGAAAAAGAGGAAGAACTTGAAAAAGAGAATAGTATAGTTAGAGTTTGTACTATCACCACCACTAGTAATGCTAATGTTTACATGCTAGTAAGCCTCCTACTATTGATGGTAATGTTATTGGTGTTGGTAATGTCTCTACTACTTCTGCAAAGCGTTTGAAATTGCCTAAAACTGCTGAAACTTTTTCTGATAAAAGTGCTGAAATTTTTCAAACTATTGGAGACAATGGTTCCACCACCATTGACAATAATGATTTTGATTTTGATGATTGTAACATCTCTGAAGTTATTATGTTCTTGCAAAAATTAGCTAGAAGTCCCAATGCTAGCACTATTAATTTGGCTTTTACAAAGCATATTACAAATGCTCTTTTGCAAGCTAGGGAGGAGAAGTTGAAACTTAAAGCTTCTATTCCTAGGAAATTAGAAGATGGTTGGGAACCCATCATTAAGGTAAAGGTGAATGATTTTGATTGCAATGCCTTGTGTGATCTTGGTGCAAGTATTTCGGTTTTGCCCAAGAAGCTTTATGATATTCTTGATTTGCCACCTTTGGAACATTGTTATTTGGATGTTTTTCTCGCTGATAATGCTATGAAGAAACCTTTGGGGCGAGTTAATGATGTTTTTATTACAGTAAACAATAACCTTGTCCCGTTGATTTTATTGTTATGGATATTGAATGCAATGCATCTTGTCCTATTGTTTTGGGAAGACCTTTTCTTCGAACTGTTGGTGCCATCATTGATATGAAAGAAGGTAATATAAGGTACCAATTTCCTCTCAAGAAAGGTATGGAACACTTCCCTAGGAAGAGAATGAAGTTACCTTTTGACTCTATTGTTAGAGCAAGTTATGATGTTGATGCTTCTTCTCTTGACAACACTTGATTTTCACTTTCTGCGCCTAGCTGAAAGGCGTTAAAGAAAAGCGCTTATGGGAGACAACCCATCGTTTTTATTTGCTGTTATTTTTGTTTTCTTTGAGTCAAGGAGTTTTGTTACTTCTGTAGCAACTCCTTTGTATCTTTATTTTATCGCAATGTTGTGCCAAGTAAAGTTCTATATTGAAAGTTGATGCAAGATTTGGATTTCTGCGCAGTGACAGATTTTTAGCTGTCACGGATTTGAGCTTATCTCCCTGTAGAAAATTCAAAAAATTCTGAAAAAATCACGCATATTCCTGAGATATGTACGCAACTTTCATTATTTTAGGCCAGATCCATCTGAGCAACTTAAGTGCCTCGAAAAAATTCGTCATTCCAGACTGTTCTGTTTTTGACAGATTCTGCCTTTTGTTTTGCATTCGCTCTTTTACTGTGTTTGTGTGGATTTCTTTGCTCCACAAAGCATTGGTGGCTGTAGCTAATGTCCAGAAGCTTTGGGATTGATTGTATCATTACAGAATATGAGAATTTTTGATTATGCACTAACCCTCTAATGAGAACTGTCTTGAGTTTGGTGTGAAGGAAGTTTTCAAGGATCAAGCGAGAAGGGTGATATTATGTGATCAAGAAGAGTGAAAAGCCTAAGCTTGGGGATGCCCCCGTGGTTCATCCCAACCATATTCAGAGAGACTCAAGCGTCTAAGCTTGGGGATGCCCAAGGCATCCCCTTCTTCATCAACAAACTTATCAGGTCATCTCTAGTGAAACTATATTTTAATTCTTTCACATCTTATGCGCTTTACTTGGAGCGTCTGTGTGTTTTTATTTTTGTTTTTGTTTGAATAAATTCGGATCCTAGCAATCCTTGTGTGGGAGAGAGACACGCTCCGCTTTTTCATGTGAATACTCATGTTCTTCACTTATATTTGTTGAGTATTCTTAACTAGCTACTGCAGTGCTTTTAGCTCCTGTTTTTCATGCATCTCTTCGAGCTGTTAGCACTTGTTTATAAATACTCTCTTGCTGCATTATATTATCATTTGGAGAGTTTATGTTTAAATAAATTGATTGGTGTTTGTTTGGAAGAAAGAAAATGCTACATGTAGTAGTTGGTATTGGAAAAGACATATGCATTCTTGTAGATCATTGTCTTGTTTCGATTTGATGCTTTGCAATTGTTTTGAGCTCTCAAGTAGATCATGTTTAAGCTCTTGCATCATGTAGTTAAAGCCTAGTAGTGGAGAACTACCGTAGAGCTTGTTGAGACTTGGGATGCATATTTGTTCTCTCTAAGGTCTAGATATTTTCTGGTAAAATGTTTGAGCAACAAGGAAGACAGTGTAGAGTCTTATAATACTTGCAATATGTTTTTATGTGATTCTTGCTGTACCGGTTTATACTTGTGTTTGCTTCAAACAACCTTGCTAGCCTAAACTCTGTACTGAGAGGGAATGCTTCTCGTGCATCCAAAACTTGAGCCAAAACCCATGCCATTTGTGTCCACCATACCTACCTACTATGTGGTATTTCCTGCCATTCCAAGTAAATATTTCATGTGCTACCTTTAAACTATTCAAAACTTTATTACTCCTTATTTGTGTCAATGTTTTATAGCTCATGAGGAAGTATGTGGTGTTTTATCTTTCAATCTTGTCATTTACTTCTGACAGACTTTCACCAATGGACTAGTGGCATATACATCCGCTTATCCAATAATTTGCAAAAAGAGCTGGCAACGGGGTGCCCAGCCCCAATTAATTACAACTTTCATTAATAATTCTCTTCACATGTTTTGCCCTGATTTATCAGTAAGCAACTTAATTTGCAAATAGACACTCCTCCATGGTATGTGAATGTTGGAAGGCACCCGAGGATTCGGTTAGCCATGGCTTGTGTAAGCAAAAGGTTGGGAGGAGTGTCATCTATAAAGAAACTAAAATACATGTGTAAACAAAAGAGAAGAGGGATGATCTACCTTGCTGGTAGAGATAACGTCCTTCATGGGAGCCGCTCTTGAAAGTCTGGTTGACAAGGGGGTTAGAGTGCCCACTACCATTCGTTGACAACAACAAACACCTCTCAAATACTTATTTTGTGCTCTCTATATGCTTTCGAAAACTTAAAAAGCTCTAGCACATGATTTAATCCCTGCTTCCCTCTGCGAAGGGCCTATCTTTTACTTTATGTTGAGTCAGTTTACCTACTCCTTTCTATCTTAGAAGCAAACACTTGTGTCAACTTTGTGTGCATTGATTCTTACATGTTTACTTATTGCACTTGTTATATTGCTTTATGTTGACAACTATCCATGAGATATACATGTTACAAGTTGAAAGCAAATGCTGAAACTTAATCATCCTTTGTGTTGCTTCAATGCCTTTTACTTTGAATCTATTGCTTTATGAGTTACCTCTTATGCAAAACTTTTTGATGCTTGTCTTGAAAGTACTATTCATGAAAAGTTTTTGCTTATATGATTCATTGTTTACTCTTTATCTATTTGTTAGCAAACTATAGATCATTGCTTTGAGTCACTTCATTCATGACATGAGCCTTGCAATATATTGATCAAGATTGTGTGAAAGCATGTCTCCTCAGAAATTATTTGTTGTTATCGTTTTACCTACTCGAGGACGAGTAGAACTAAGCTTGGGGATGCTTGATACGTCTCCAACGTATCCATAATTTCTGCTGTTCCATGCTTATATTATACCATTTGCTACATGTTTTATATACACTTCATATCACTTTTATGCATTTTCTGGGACTAACCTATTAACAAGATGCCACAGTGCCAGTTCCCTGTTTTCTGCTGTTTTTGGTTTCAGAAAGTTACTTCTGGAAATATTCTCGGAATTGCACGAAACAAAAGGCCAAGTCCCTATTTTTCCACACGTACACGGAGTCCGAAGGAGAGACGAAGAGCCACGAGGTGGCCAAACCACCTGGCGGCGCGGCCCACGCCGCGCCAGCCTGTGGTTTGGGCCCCTCGGGGGTCCGCCGACATCGCCCCTTCGCCTATTTATTCCCCGAGACGTGAAAACCCTAAAACACCGAGCCTTTCATCCAGAACATATTCGCTGCCGCCGCCGTCGTCAACCCTAACTCGGGGGGTTCTGAAGCTCTTCCCGGCACCCTGCCGGAGAGGGGAATCATCACCGGAGGGCTCTACATCGCCATGCCCGCCTCCGGAGTGATGCGTGAGTAGTTCATCCTTGGACTATGGGTCCATAGCAGTAGCTAGATGGTTGTCTTCTCCACTTGTGCCATCATGTTTAGATCTTGTGAGCTGCCTATCATGATCAAGATCATCTTATTGTAATGCTACATGTTGTGTTTGCTGGGATCTGACTTATATTGATACCTATGTGGAGCTGAATATTATATTATCATGTCTATGTCATTTGTGATCTTGCATGCTCTCCGTTACTTGTTGAAGCCTTGGCCAAGTGAATACTTGTGACTCCAAGAGGGGGTATTTATGCATGATAGTTGGGTTCAACCTCTATTTAACCTGGGATAGTGACAGCAAGTTCTAAGGTTGTAGATGTGTTGTTGCCACTAGGGGTAAAACAGCAATGCTTTATTCAAGGATGAATGTATTGTTTACATTACGCACATTACTTAATGCAATTGTCTGTTGCTTGCAACTTAATACTGGAAGGGGTACGGATGTTAACCGGAAAGTGGACTATTTAGGCATAGATGCATGCTGGATAGCGGTCTATGTACTTTGTCGTAATGCCCAAATGAATCTCATAGTAGACACCACAGCTCACACATGCATGTTATATGCACTTATCAATTGTCAATTGCCCAGCTGTAATTTGTTTACCCAGCATGTTAGTTATCTTATTGGAGAGACACCACTAGTGAACTGTGGACCCCGGTCCATTCTTTTACATCTGAAATACAATCTACTGCAATCATTGTTCTCTACTGTTTTATGCAAACAAACATCATTTCCATTCGATACGTTTAACCCTTTGTTTTCAGCAAGCCGGTGAGATTGACAACCTCACTGTTAAGTTGGGGCAAAGTAATTTGATTGTGTTGTGCAGGTTCCACGTTGGCACCGGAATCCCTGGTGTTGCGCCGCACTACACTCCTTCACCAACACCTTCGAAGCAAACCTCGTTTTCCTACTGGTTCGATTAAACCTTGGTTTCATACTGAGGGAAAACTTGCTGCTGCACTCATCATACCTTCCTCTTGGGGTTCCCAACTGACGTGTGACGTACAAGCATTGTTTCTGGTGCTGTTGCCGGGGAGATATTCCCTCGTCAACTTAGCGCTAGCATGGCCCACCATCGTCATCCTTGTGTCGTCTTCTTCCTCAGACTTCAATCTCGCAGCAGTGGCTCAATCCCCCCGCCGCCAGCGCCGGCCAGGCCGCCGGCTGCCGCCACCCGCGACCGGCTCCCGCCCGCGGCGCCTTGGCGCCCCAGCCTCCTCGATCCACCTCCCACCACCGGTCCACCACCGCCCTGGGCCTCCCTCTAACACCCCTCCGCCCGCACCCCAACCTAAGGCCTCGTCGCCGGCGAGCTCCCCGCAGCCCACACCGACCCCCCCCCCCCCCCCCCCCAAGATAAGTCACGTCCTCACCTTCGTCGGCGACGCCGCGATCAGCCGCGTTGTCCCTGTCTCCGACCTCACCTCGCCGGGAACGTCGCGGCCAGCCGCGCCGCCCCTGTCCCCGGAGTCTTGCATCATGTTCCCTTCCGTCCCGTTTGGCCACCAACGGGCCAGGCCCAGTAAAGAGTGAGAGGGAGCAGGAGGGGTACGCGTAACCGTGCTAACCTGTGCAGCGGGCGTAGAATAGGTTTTGTGGGTTCTAGGCCCGGCTCTAGGCCTAGGCGGGAGGTGCGACGGCCTAGGGCCCAGGCCAGAGGGGGCCCAATTTTTCTAGTGATTACCGTTTCCCTTCAAAAAAAAATTACAGGTTGTTGGGCTGGGCCTTTTGCATCCTGGGGAGACTAGGAGAGAGGAAACGCACGATACCCTCCTGATTCCTGTTCGGCTGTTCCTCATCGCGAGCGGCGAGTCGTCTGTTCGTCTTCGCCTCTTCGGAACCGCCTCCTGCGGTCCTGCCCTCAATCCTAGACGAGTCGCCTCGCCCTGACTGCTTCATACGATCCTGGTCGCTCTGCCGGGTACCGCGGTACGTCGTCCATGAATCCCGAATCCAGGATTTACTGAAGTATTGCCCTCAATTGCCATCTACCAATACTGGGTTCTGATTTCCCATCTGCTGGGAAAAAAGAGTTTCCTTTTTTCATACCAATACTGAGCTTTTTGCTGTGATGTAATCTTTTTTAGGCACCATTCATCCTCTTCTGCTATGCAATCACTTTAGTGACTTGTTTCACTTCTTTGTGTTCAGAACAAGTTTTGCTAGTGTGTTCTTGCTTAAATTTACTATTATACTAGATTGGCCAGTTTACATGTAAATGCAAGTACTGTTGTTTGTGTTCGTTGCTCTTAAGTTGCTGCTTGGTTGTTTTTGTAGACCTTAGACAGCACATACTATGGTTAAAAAGAGAAAAGATGATGCTATGAGTGCACCGCTCCAGATGGAAAATCAGGAAATAAAGGTAATATTTCCGTAACATATTTTTAGGCTAGAGTTATAGAAAAGAACGTAAAAATTGAACAAAAAAAGAGTCCCGTGGTTTCCGTGCAATATAGTTCTGTGGCGTCAAAATCTTTTGATCCAATTAGCTGGCAAGCGAAATGCGAAAGAGGACATTGACAAGGCTGTCAAGAAGCAAAA
The DNA here is from genome assembly GCA_947311845.1 of Poa pratensis. Classification (NCBI taxonomy): domain Eukaryota; kingdom Viridiplantae; phylum Streptophyta; class Magnoliopsida; order Poales; family Poaceae; genus Poa; species Poa pratensis. The sequence goes on from CAMZMU010000103.1 coordinate 19,945,609, forward strand.
AACCGCACCTGAGGAGGTCATGCTGGTGAAGGATGAGCACAATAAAGTCAAGGAAGAGCTCCCTCCAAAGAAGGTCCATGTTCTTCTCTTTGGAATCTTTTAGTTCATTACATGGCTTTATTGTGGGATGGAGGTATTTGGGAAACCCAGCGCTGCCTGATTATGAGCAACCCAAGTTGAATGTAGCTAGCTGATCAATGTTTTCCTTTTTTGCAAACTGATTGATGTACATCCCTTGTTCGCGGTGCCGCATCTCCACATATATATGGGAGATGCCAATATATGTGGGAAGCAAGAGTGATATTAATTTTTCGATCTTTGCTAAAAGTGATAGTACTAATTCTCCAGTTTATGTGTTTTCAAATTATTTTTGTGGTTTTTACATCACTTAAGAAAAATTTGGATGTTAGACCCTCGGAAGGATTAACATTGGCAACCATGTCAATGATAGTTTCCTACCGCCAAAAAAAATGTCAATGATGTTTGTCCCCTGGAGCCATGTTGTAGAAGTGACAATTGAGAAGATATTCTAGCATGTATAATGGAGATGGACTAGTCATTGTTAACCAAACATCCAGTTTCTGTAGGGTGAACTCATCTCCTGCCTCGACTAATTTGCTATTAAGCGTAAGCTGGCCAAGGGAAATACATATAGTTCCTGACAGAACGGTCGAAAACACCTGGCGAAATGGCCATGACGTTTTCTGCTGTTGAGACCATGAATCTTCAGTTTTGGTAGAATTATAATGTACGCCCCCCACCCATGTGCCTTGCTGTTAAAAAATGACGGTTTATTCAGGGATATGAACCGGAATACAAGATGCGGTCTCAATCTCAACAAGAAAGACTGCCTAGATAGTGAGAGTAGATGTGCTCGGGAGCATTTTTTAAATACCTGTCTATGTTGTGTCGTTACTGTCAAACAGGAGTATATGTTGCATATTTTCATTACCCTCTGAAATCAACTTTCTCGATATATCTTTTTGGGTGATGGTTCAATTAAATATGCCTGCACAATCTGCTAAAACAGGAACCTGAAAAAAAGAAGAAAAAAAGAAAAAGGCAGCAAAAAGGCAATGCTTCAAAGGTGGAGCCCGGCAGCATATGTGACAAGGACAATGGAGTGAGGGTTTGTTTCCATGACATCTTTATAATTTTTTTCCTCTTCTTTTGCCTAATCTGAATTCTTAATCATAGTCATCAATTTATTTTTCGACTTAATGTCAAGTTCAAGCTTACGCTGTTAGTTATGCTATATATATATGTTGGTCACTCTTTTTTCCCTTGATAGACCTTTTACAGATTGCAAAATGCAATAGGTTCATTCATGCTCCAGATTTTTAATTTATATATTCTTCACAACAAAGCATTATAGTTGAGGATTTAAAGTAGTACATTTGATTTGAGTTGTTCCTCTTTGTTGAAGGAAAATTTATCGTGAGTTTATTTGCTTTTTTGTCCAGATAACACTGTACTGATAAAATGTTTAAATCTTCCAATGCTGTTATTTCGGAAAATAAAGAGTAATCTACTTTTTTGTTGTGCAGTTGAGTATAGCCATCTATGTTTGATGGATGCTTGACTTCAGTCTTGACTTAATCTGTTGCAGCCAAAAACTCCTGCCAGCACTAGTGCAACTAGTCCTCTGCCAAATTCTCTTTTTGTTGCAAATTTGTCAGGCCGTGTTAATGTTGAAAAATTGTAAGTTTGTGAGATGACCTACTTTTTCATCTTTTGTGAAAGATGTTATTCTTGATTTTTTTTGTTCCACATCATGTAGGAAGGAGTTTTTTAAGGATGTAGGTGATATTGTTGATATTCAATTTGACACCTTTGATGATGGGAGCAGCAGGGGCTTCGCACGTGTAGAATTTGGTACAGCTGAAGCTGTTGAGAAGGTACGACGTTTATTTGTCATTTATAACCGATCTAAGTCTAGATCAGCTGATGCATGAAGCAATCTTTTAATTGACATTTAAGTTCTGTTTCGTTATAAATGTTGTAGGCATGCATGTTAAATGGTCATACTTTGATGGGTCAGCTTGTCAAGCTTAATTATGGTTGTGAGCAACGCATACATAATCCTTGCAGCAGGTGATTTTTTCTACCCTCCCGTTCTGTGTGATTATCTTTTTAAAAATGCCTGGAGAATGGAATTGGAATTGGTATTTTTTGAAGTCTAGTTCAAATTTTACCTTATGTACAACCAAGTTGAACTTTGACTGACGTAGCAACAACAAGAAAGAATACATAATACTAATACTACTAACTAATATACTAATTTTTAGAAATGGATATCTAGAAATAGCAACGAACTAATATATAGATAATCAAAATTGAAAAGAACTGTAACTTCTGTATATTTTCCCGTTCAATTGATAATGATTGTTGCCCTTTTTTGTGTGTTCGTCAGGGACAATAGTTCTTTCAAGAAGCCTCGTCATTTTTCTAAAAATACTGTCCTTATTAGAGGGTTCGATTCAGCTTACGAGTTGCAACAGGTAATCTGAAGTGTTAAACACGTTTTTTTTGCGAGAAATCTGACTATACAAACTAAATTTTCCACCACCAGATGAGATTTTACCTTGTGGCTCATTTTGCTGACTGTACTTACGCTGATCGATCTATTAAAAGAGTTTTACTTCAGAGGGATGATTTAACTGGTGCAAGTGACGGGTAAGTTGGCTTTGTCATATGAAAACCATTTACTTGTAGGTCAAGCCCCTGTTCTCGTTCTTGCCACTTATGGCTGCCCGCTTTTATTCTATACAGGATTGCGTTTATGGAATTCAGCCACTCAGATCTTGTGTCGCTAGCGTTGCAAAAGAACGGTTCTGTCTTGCTCGGCTTTACACTGACAGTTGAGGAACTGGAGCATGAGGACGCTGAGGAACTGGAGCATGAGGACGCTGAGACTAGCAGTCCTGACACCCCAGTTGTCCACTCTCGCGCACCTAGCACCGGTAACTCCCCAGTTTAGCAAGCAAGTTACTATTTAGTAGTACTTATTTTCGGTGGACAACAAAGAGAAAAATCTCACGTTCAGACCACTCCCTCTCGTTTCTTTTGCTGTGTTGTTTTCGGAAAAGAGATTGGATCGCAAACCCTAATTTCGTTCCGTCTGTTTCCTCTCCCCCTCCCCCAACACAAGAACATCAAGCCTCCGCCATGGCGCCGCCGCTCGTGCTGAGCTGCAAGGTGTTCGCGGCCGCGGACGCCTTCGGCTTAGCAGAACCCGTGCCCGAGCGTCCGGCGTCGCGCCCCCTTGGCTGTGTGTCCAGGCGGGCGATCGGGGTCTACCCCTCGGACGACGCCGACAAGGCGGTGAGGAGCTGCGCTTCGACATGCATCTCGCAGATGCCCCAGCTATGTCCCGCCTCACGCTCTCCCAAGAAGAAGGGATACGGCCGTATATGTCCGTCGTCGCCATCGACTACAAGCTCATCGTTCTCGGCTCGCGCCTGCCATCGACTTCATGTCACTCCCCCAGTCTACATCGTCTACGACGCTGTCGAGCAGTCCATCACCATGATCCCCTCGTATCCTTGGTCCAGGATTCCGCAACAGCCTGGGGAGATGCGCGAGACGGCCTCTCCGATGGGCCCTCTCATCGCGCCGCGCCCCCTGGCCGCCAATATGCTCTGGTAACTATGAATCAGACGACTATCTACTCCCGCGACAAGAACCGCAAGTCCGTCGTTCACAAGCACGACCTTGTCTACATCTGGCGGTCTTGGTTGTCCTCCGCCCCCAGCCCCAGGTGGGATATGGTAACAGCTGTTTTCCCGGCAGAATTCAAGGGAGACCATGCCAGCCACAGCTACACGAACGTCCTGAGCTTCTCCTGCAGCGGCCTTGCTTTCTGGGTGAACCTCCTGCGCGGTGCCATGTACTGCAGCCTCGACACCCTGCTCTCCGCCTCAGACGACGCTGTTTCTTCCAAGTCATTAGAGTTCCGCTTCATCAGCCTGCCAGTCAAGCTCCCGCCTGAGATCCCTGCTAACCTCATGTGCGCATATGAGATGTTTTCAAGCATGTTCCGGACCATGGGCCGTGCAGGAAACTCGTCCATCAAGTTCGTCACCATTGATGGGTTCCTGCAGCACCTCGACTTCGTCGACTGCACCCTCGTGGTCTGGAGCCTCTCACCAGAAATTAGCCTGACCAAGTGGACCAAGCGCTCCCTCTGCCTGGGCACCCTTGTCGACCAAGACTCCTTCAGGGAGGCTTGCGTGCCAACAGATCTGGTGCCAATGTACCCCAGCCTGAACCCAGGGGAAGGCAATGTCATCTACTTCATGCTGGGTAAGTATGAAATGTGCTGCACCATGCACACCAAGTCCAAGGAAAGGTGCAACGGGCATGTCACCACTGCCGAAAAGCCCCTGTACCAGCTTCGTGTTGACATGAGCCGTGGTCTTCTCCTTGGCGCTGCGCGTCTCCCTGAGAAGGCTTCGCCTTCTGTGATCTTAGCTGACACCTCTGTGCTGCCTTCGCCAATGATTCACGGAGGATCAACATTGGGCAGAAAGCGCAAACGGCGTCGTCGTCGTCGTCGTGGGACTGTACTTTATAACTGAGGAGATGATGTGCTGTCAGCCAGTGAAGTTCAGTGGAAGGCTCCTTGAAGGAAGATTGCCCTGCTATCTGTACAACTTGTTTAATTTCTGTGGCTTGTCTTATTTACTTGTTCTGCTATTGAAGGTCACTTAGTATTGTTGGCTAGCTATAATGTGTGGTCTGCTGTTAGACATTATATTCTCGTCCTGTTGTCGTTGAAACTTAAATTTCGTGTACCATGTCAGCTTTACTATTCATCTTGTACTGAAGGATAGCTCGGTCTCCATACGTTTCTCATATTTGTCTTCACTATTTTGGTTGAACCCAATTTTATGTTGCCTTTCTTCTGTACAATCAAACCGCATTAAAACTGATCCAGGAGGCCATAGTACCGGTATACAATGTGCCTGTGAACACAGTTTAGACTGATGTTTTGTGGGAGAGTGAACCATTTTCTTTGTGTTTCATTACAATTAAATGGAAAACTGACCAGACAATGTATTCTGATACATTTTTTTTGGCTTTGCATGAACGGTATTCCTGGCTAGAACAGATCACTATGTAATGAAGAATAAAGGAGGTGTCAAAAGAAAATTGATCTGCCAATGCTAGACGTGGAACGTGGTGGAGGCGGTACTAAGGGCGTGTTTCGTAGCCCGGCTGGCCGTAGAAAAGTCTCCCCCTCTACCACTTTTTTCAATTGTTCGGTAGTCTGGTTTTGTCCTCCGAGCCATGCCTTAATAAGAAAAAGGGTTCCCAGCCTACCGGGTTGTGAAGCTCAATTAGAACTTCTCAGCCCATCACGGCTGAGCTCATCAGAAAAAATTCCACGCGTTGAACCCACCCACGCGTCATCTCCCCTAAGTCCGTCTCCTTGACCGCCTCTCCCCTGATCTCTCCAAGCTTACCTTGCCCCCGAGCATCTCACGGGAACCGACCAGATGGAAACCACGTCGCCTCTCCTGGCCTCGTCCACCGCTGAGCAGGAGGGGCCCGGCCTCCCGACGACATCACGTGGCGGAAACAAGCTCAACCTCAGCGCGAGATGTTTGTGGCGTGGCTGGCAGCGACTCCTCTCACGTGCGGTGGCGTGCGACACGTGGGAGCGGCTCCTCTCGCGGGCAGCTGCGCCGAAGCCTGAGTAGGGACTTGCTTGCTTTTTAGTTCCACGCATAACCAAATTGTTTTTTTTTTGTTTTTTTGTTCAAGAACCTGCTTTTAGTTTTCAACTCAGCCCAGTTTAGCTCACGCATGACATCAACAAGACCTCAACTCAGCACATCTTAACTCATACAAGGTACCAAAAACCACACACTGAAACATATTTGTATATAGTCAGCATAGTTAGGCTCAGCTTGACAGCTTGTATGTATGAGACAAGAAAAATTATACGGGTTACCAAACACACCCTAATACGCTTTGAGAAGAATTTTTTTTGGGAACCAACTTGTGCTATCATGGACCCACGTGTCATATACAGATTTTGATGAGTATGTGATATATGTGTATGGGCTATACTTTACTACTCCCCCGCTAAACCCAATGGATAGACATTTTTAACCATTTGCTTACCTATGAATTGTTCCTTTTTATTAAACCACGTGGGAGTGGAAACAAACTAACTCAAAATATGGACAAAATAAGAAATATCTGTGCGAGTTTGCAGGTTTGCTTATGCTCACTCGTGCGAGCGCTCGCACGAAGCACTCGAACGAAGCGCGTTGACTTATTCCTCCCGCACCGCGTCCTTTCCTTCCTCGCGCACAGCCGACCCAGAGCCACCGCCCCTTCCTCTCCGACCAAGACCCAGAGCCAGCCGCGGCGACGGCGAGGAGGATTCTTATCGGGTGCGGGTGTGGAGGAATCGAAGGAACGCCTCCGGTGCTCTTCCTCTCCGGCGACGGCGAGGAGCAATCTTATCGCTGGGGTGCGTGGGGGAGGGCGGAATCGAATAGATGTCCGACGGTCTTCTTCTCCGGCGACGGCGAGAAGCGAACTTATCGGGTGCGGGTGTGGGGGAATCGAAGGAAACACCGCCGGTGGTCTTCCTCTCCGACGACAGCGACAGCGAGGAGCGAGCTTATGGGTTTGCTGCGGAGGTGCGGGGTCGGTGGAGGATTTATCGTTTAGCGGCAATAGATCGTGCGAGCGGCTAGCCTCCCCGTGAGTTCGTCTACTCCGACTTTGGTTCACCCAACTCGGCAACTCGCACTGCCCCCCTACGCTCTCTCTTATCCGCCCCTGCCCGCCCACTCCTCTCAACAAAACCCCGCTCCTAATCTAAACCCTCCCCACCGACCACCCGCCATGGCGATGGCCGCCGCCGGCCGGTGCCTGCTCCTCTCGCGCCCCTCCCCGCTACGCCTCCGCGTCCTCCGCGCCGCCCTCTCCACCGCCGCATCCCCTTTCTCCTCCGCCGCCCTCGCCGCCCCCGAGGCCCCGCCCCGCCACGAGCTCCTCCTCGAGCGCCTCCGCCTCCGCCACCTCAAGGACTCCGCCCCCGCGCCCCCCAATCCACCGCTCAGGGACCGGGCCCGGGGCTCGCAGGGTGCGCAGACGCAGCAGCAGAGGGGCGTCGAGGTGGAGAGCTTCCAGGAGCTCGGGCTCGAGGAGGAGGTGCTGGCCGCGATGCGCGAGGCCGGCATCTCCAAGCCCACCGAGATCCAGTGCCTCGCCGTGCCTGCTATACTTGATGGCACCAGCGTCGTGCTGGGATCCCACACCGGATCCGGGAAGACGCTCGCCTACTTGCTCCCTCTCGTTCAGGTACTTGGACCCATTTCTAGCCAGTGGTGGACATCATCCAATTTGCAGAGAGTTCAAATTTAACAGATCATACTTAGCATCTAGTGACCACTATAAGAGTGATAGAGTTCAGTGTTTGATTAGCATGTTGAGTGGTGAACAAACAACTGACCTTGGGTAACTAATTGAAATTGTAAGGTAGAGAGTTCTCCTACCTTTTTTCCTTCAAAAAAAGACAAGTACTAATTGTCTGCACATGCAGTTTTTATAGTTTTATACTTGGTGAGATATACAGTTCAAGCTTAAACTTGTAAATGATTCTGATCAAGCTTAGATTAAAATAAAAGATCTGGTGAAATATTGGATCAATTATTTATATGAAAATGGTGGGGGTTCAAAGAAAATTTGAATTGAAACTTAAACCCTGTGGATATCTGCTTGCCTCATAGCATATCACAGAAGCTGTGAAATGAAAATGGGTAGATGTAGCTCTGTCTTATTGGGCCCCCATTTTCTGCAATCACGTAGATCCTGCCCTGGCTCCATTTTCATTACAAAAAAAGGTAATTGTAGAATCCAGTCAGGGGAAACGAGTGTTTTCTTTTGTCTTATGAGGCAGATAATCCTCACGGCATGACCAAGTTAGTCATCCTTACTTATCTCCTTCTTTAGTTAGTTTCCTTTTAATTAAATATATGCTTAACTAGTTTCCAAGTTAGTCATGCTTACTTATCTCGTACATTTGGTTGTAATGCAGGCTATATAGTGCCGTGCCATATCATTGAATAAAGCAAGCAAGAATAATATCAATGAAGTCTCATCCCCTTTTCCTCACAGCCGTTGAGGTGCGACTGCCTTCATGGCGCGGTCACGCCTCTTGGGTCCAGAGTCACTGTACAGGCTCTAAGGGCTAAGGCCATTATCCCACTGTCGCGAACCAAGTTCATGCCATTTTTTTTTGCTTTATTTGAGAAACCAGCAGGACCTCCTCCTAGTCAGTAGTCACTAAGAAGAAAGAAATTTGGTACAAACACCTCGTTTTTATGGCAAACAGGAAAACCGCCTTCCTTTACTTTTAACATAGTGCATTCTGGACTTATTAGTTATTACTAGCTGTCAAGTATGGCATGCCTTCTAAATCCTAAGCTGAAGGTACACTAATAATGGTAGTTCTTTGATTTTTGTAGCTACTACGTCATGATGAATCGACATTGGGTATGTCAATGAAACCAAGGCGGCCGAGAGCTGTGGTCTTGTGCCCAACAAGGGAGCTGACCGAGCAGGTTAGCAGTACTTTAGAAAAAAAATTGAACCATGGTTTGATGTCTGGATAGTTGGCTGTTGTTCACGTGATGCTCTCAATCTCAAATGACAGGTCTTTCGTGTTGCAAAATCCATAAGCCATCATGCGCGGTTTCGTTCAACGATGGTTAGCGGAGGTACTCGTCTAAAGCCCCAGGAAGATTCTTTGAACATGCCTGTTGACATGGTCGTGGGAACACCCGGGAGGATCCTTGATCATATTAAGGATGGTAATATCGTTTACGGTGACATCAAATATCTGGTATGCTCCTGAGTTATGTACAAAAATTACTATCCTGCAATTTTTTGCTCCGGCACGGAATTCTCACGTGGAATGAGTTAATTTATCTGCATTGCAGATTCTGGATGAGGCAGATACAATGTTTGATCAAGGCTTTGGTGAAGACATACGGAAGTTTCTAGCCCCTTTGAAGAATCGTGCTTCAAAGTCTGGCGATCAAGGTTTCCAAACTGTATTGGTGTCCGCTACCATGACTAAGGTTTTGTTCTAACCAGTCATTCAGAGAATCTTACGGAGAATATTATTGCTACCGTAAAAACATATTGCATCGAACATCATAAAACAAGCTTTTCCTATTTTTTGTTGTCAACAACCAAGAAATCCCCTCTTTCAGATCGCCTAGTGTAGATGCTCAAGCCTTGGTATTTTCCTGTCCTCGTTTTGTGAACTTTGAATATTGTTTATTGACCACTCTTCTGCTGCAGGGAGTGCAAAAGCTGATTGATGAAGAATTTGAAGGTATTGTTCATTTGCGGACATCAACATTTCAAAAGAGAATTGCAACTGCACGCCATGATTTCATGAAACTTTCTGGTTCAGAGAACAAACTTGAGGCTCTCCTGCAGGTTTTGAACTGTTTCCCTTCCTGTACAAGTGTGTTTCAGTGCAAGCTAGCTTCAAACTGGAGTGATGTTCGTTAAATTCTCCATATTTTCATATACAGTTTAATGGGGTTAACACTTAACAATGCACTGTGCCTCCTGGATAAAAATGCACTACTCAATATCAGTAGATGACACTCATGAATCAAGTAGTACAGACAGTACTGTGTCTGGAGAGTTTGACATTTCTTCTGTTAAATAACACCCTTTGGCTTCTTGGACCCGTGGGCTGAACTTGCCGTATGGATACAGGATTCTTTTATGCTTAGGGTACCAACGGCAGGCCCACGAGGGGACATGTGAGCTGTGCTCTGTCACCACCAGGGTTGGCACACGGGCAAGATTCGTAGTCATGGATGACCCAGTCTTGCCATTAGACTTCATTAGTCTAGCCAAGCCAATGTCGTATTCTGGGCAGTCCCTAGGGCCACAATCAGGATCAATCCTTTCCAAATAAACGAGTTGTACTGCGTTAAAAATCCTTGATATAAGTGCTATCTGTATGAGATGTACTCCCTCCGTATCAAAATATAAGATGTTATAGACATATTAATAGGGACTACATACATGCTGAAATAAGCGAATCTATACACTAATCATGTCTAGGTACATCCGTATCAGAAAAATGCTAAAACATCTTATATTTTGGTACAGAGGTAGTACTCAGTTAAAAGTCCTAGGGATAAGAAGAGTTGGGTACTCTATAAACCCATAGGAGGTAATCTGTTGAATCAAGCGGGGAATTAGAAGGATTATTCATTCTCTTTGACACACCCTCTCTCTTTTTAGCGCCATCGTCATCCTCACGAGCTAATCCTTCACTACAAACTCAATCCCCATAAATTAAGCCCATAACAATAATAAAACCCACTTTGTTATGGCATGCACAGCTTTTACATTTGGTCTAATGGTCAAAAGGCACACAAATGACATAGAGTAAGATAAACATACCTGCAGTATGCATTTTGTTTCGGAATTGTCTAGCAGGTCTTGTTTCCTTGTTTCTTCACTTTGTTCAGTTGTTGATTGTTGAAAGTTTAACTACACCATCAGCAGTGCACATTTGATGTCAGCTCCTTGTTTTTCCATTATGCTCTAAATGCACGAAATGCTGAGGGATTCTGTTATTTCAGGTTCTTGAGCCAAGCTTAGCAAAGGGAAACAAAGTTATGGTGTTCTGCAACACATTGAATTCAAGTCGTGCAGTGGACCATTTTCTAAGTGAGAATCAAATATCTACTGTTAATTACCATGGAGAGGTTCCTGCTGAAGAGAGGTCTGTCAGTTACATAACGTGTTCTTGCCATAAGATGTAATTTTGAACAAAATGTAGAGGATAGCTCTACTGTAACTCAGTAACTGTCCTAACTCCCTATTTCGCTTTCTCACCATAAAAGGGGATGCAATGGGTTAGAAAATTTTAACATACACTGGTCACTAGCATGACCACCTAGTTATGCATGTCATCCTAAGGCTTATATTATGGAACGGAGAGAATATTTGATTATTATACATCATAGAAAAGCACAAGATTAGAGTGACTTAATTAGTTAATTTTGTACATGAAAATTTCATCATTAGCTATTTGAGGATGAGATTTATGCATTACACACATTACATCACTTCTATAGGCAGTAGGAAGACAAATTTTGATTCTGGGGTAACACACAAAGTTTCTATGTAAAGTCATATGTTTATGTATTGTGGCCGGTAGCGTACGATGTTACCAAATGTTCCTTTTGTTTTATCAACTAATGACTAGTGATTACCTATGCCCTATGCCGGTATTAAATCGTTGCTGTTCTTACTATCTTCATATAGTTTGATTGTGGAGCTAATAACCATCTTTTGATTTTTTCCATAAAGAAAAGAAAAATCACAATTTTCTTTGAACCATGCTGAGCGCTTCTAGTTTTAACTAACTTAAATTATGCTGAATGCTTATTGTTTTAACCAACTGTAGAGTTGAGAACCTGAACAAGTTTCGGAATGAAGAGGGCGATTGCCCGACATTGGTCTGCACCGATCTGGCAGCTAGAGGCCTAGACTTGGAGGTTGACCATGTCATCATGTTCGACTTCCCGAAAAACTCTGTATGTGTTAGTTGCATCTTCTCGTAATGTCTGTTCTGGATAAGTTCATTCTCAAGGATTCTTATTCTAGTATTTTTTTTCATTATAGATTGATTACCTCCACAGAACGGGAAGAACAGCGCGAATGGGAGCCAAAGGTACAATTTTTTGCTAGCTGTCATCGGGGCATATAACATTTTCTCTTTATCACCTTGATGGCATATCACACTGTTGTTGACTTCTTGACATACGTGCCAATAGAGTTTGCATCCGTGATATACTGAGAAACAATTTGCATGCGGTAACATGATGTAGTAATCATCTAAATACTAGGAGGATCCGATCATTAATTTGTAAATCTAGAGAAAAAGGTATCAACAGTTAGGAACTTGTGATTGGAATGTAATATGTAAACCAGTGATGTGTATTTTTTTGGCTTCGAAGAGAGATGATCAAACATTGGTATGATATCTCTGCCATTCTGACTGATTTGCCAACTATAATTGTGACTAATTAGTTTTTGCATAAAGAAGCAGGTACCGCATGTTCTCACGTACTGTCAGTACTTGCCTAATGCAGGGAAAGTTACAAGCCTTGTAGCAAAGAAAGATGTGCCTTTAGCAGCGCGGATCGAAGACGCCATGAAGAAAAACAAGAGCTTAGAATCGCTCACGACTAGCAACGTCAGGAGGGAGGGTGCTAACCCTCAAAATCCAAGCGCCAAAGGAAGGACTCCAAGGTCAGGAAGGAATTCAGACGCTCCAAGGTTGGCAAGGAATTCAGACGCTCCGAGGGTTGCTAGTCTGAAGGGTAAAAGGGGTGGAGTCACACTATCGAGAAGGCCACCGAAGGTTGCCATCAAGGACACAACCTCGACCAGAAAGCGCTCGTCGACCAAGAGCCAGCCATCTTCCTCCAGAAAGCACTCGCCAGCTAAGAACCCGCCGAAGGATAGGCCTGCAGAGGCTAGGAAGCCCAAGCCTGTGAGAGCTGGTAGCAAGGGTGGCGTGAAGGTCGGGAAGAGCAGCAGCAGCAGCAGCAGCAGAACGAAGCCCTATGGCCGGAAAGGGGATGCTCTGAACAAGGAGGGAAGTAAGCTGAGCGTGGTCGGATTCAGAGGGCGCAGTACCGGCAAGTCAGCACAGGCTTCATGATAGTCGCTCCAGGATTTTGGATTCTGTAACCTGTAAATATCAATGACTTCGTTTCTCCCATTTTTGCTTGTCGGCTTTACAGTTCAGATTAACTTTTCAACGGAGCAGGCGACAGTTGATAATATTAACACGGAACATATAATAAATTTTGCTCGTGCGTTATTGTACACGAAGAGCTTGGAGCATCATTTTGTCCGGATGATACATTCCTGCAACACATTGTTGTTATTCAGGCTGCCTGACACTATCTCGCGTTGGCCATGATTTATTGGCTTGTTAGGACCAAAGCAACTCAGGTGAATCCTTGTACAATGTTCATACAATTAGCCTGTTCTTTTTCTTGCGTGATACCAAAACAAGTTTTTCTGCTTTCCTAGTTACTGAATTTCAGTCACGGAGATGTAGGTGATTGCAGACATATATATGTACAGGAGGATTGGAGAAGCATCTTGAGAACAAGATCATCAACCAAAACTAGAAAGCAAAAAGGAAAAGCGTCAAGACAAAAAACAGGAAAGGAGACACTTCTGAAAGTCAGATGTGCTAAGTTTTACTTTCTGTCAAGACAAATAATTTGCACATACTAAAATATTATAAGTTCACAATACAGCCTTCTCTCAAGTTGTTTCTTTGATGTGCAAATCGATATTGGAGTAATATTTTTAATTAGTATTCCCTCCGTTACAAATTAATTGATTTCTATTTGTCCAAATGTGGATGTATCTATACTTATAACATGTCTAGATACATTCACATGTGGGCAAATATTCTTATAGAACTTCTTCCATGCAACAATAATATCTTGCATAGGAAAATAGTGAGAAAAAATGGTGATCATCCTTTTTCCAGGAGAGAGTTCTAGTGAGAAAAAATCTCTTTCCAAAAGTATAGCCGATGTGCCCGGAATGGGCAAAGGACACATTTTCCCTCTCCCTGCCGAAAAAACCACTTCAGACGTCGTTTCATTTTTCACCCAATTCTACCATGCTTATATCCGGTTAATTTACAGACACGAAATTTTGGAAGTAGAAACGGGGGCTCAAGAACTTAGAATGTCATTTCTTGAGAATATTCGGAAACAAAATGTGAACAAGAGATTTTTTATTTATTTATTGAGACAAAGCAGGAGGGCACACACCCCTACCACCAGACATATGAAACCACTTAACCACAGAGAACTCGCTCACTGATCATCGATCACTACCCACTCAACTTCGATTCGATGTGCAAGGCGATTCCGTCGTTCGCCCCATCCATCATCTCTCTCAGGCGACCTGGACCTGGATGGTCTTGGGCTTCTTGGGCTCGGGCGGCGGCAGCTTCTCGACGGACACGGTGAGCACGCCGTCGCGGCACGCGGCGGAGATCTTCTCCATGTCGGCGTTCTCGGGGAGCACGAACTTGCGCATCAGCTTGCCCATCCGGCGCTCCATCCGCAGGTACCTGGCGTCCTCCTTCTCCTCCCTCTGCCGCTCGCCGCTGATCACCAGCACCCGCTCGTCCTCCACCTGCACCCTGATGTCGCCGGACGCCAGCCCCGGCATGTCCACCACGAACGCGTACGCGCCGGGGAGCTCCTTCACGTCGGCGGGGGTCGCCGCCATGGCGCGCGCGTCACGGACGTAGGCGCGCGTCGGGCCCTGCTTCTCGCCGCCGGCGCCGGCGCCGGCCTCGCCGTCCGGGATGTCCAGCAGGTGGTGCAGCGCCGTCACCAGCGGGTTCTCCAGCCCGAACACCCTGCCCTCCATTCTTGCTCGCTCGCTGATCGAGGATCTCTTCGGATTGCACTGCGTTGGATTGTTGATTTGCTTCGGTGGTGGTGCGACGGGAAGGAGGAACGGACTTTTTATAGGTGGACGGAGTTGAGGTCTTGAGGAGTCTGGAAGGTCATGGAATGTTCTCAACGGTGGTGGAACGCGCGTAGAGCGGCGGGGTGTTTAGCTTGAGGCGATGGAGAAAGTTCTAGACCTTCCCGTTGGGCCCTCCATGGAAGGGGAAATGTTGGTGAGCCGCTGGCTTGGCGGGCCCACATGTCAGTGGTAGTGAGTGACCTGTCATGACACGTGTCCCTCTTTTGGAATGAATAGATGCAGAGATATTTCCGGGATTGGCACTTTCTCTAGCCTTTTGATTTTGGAAGATGATCCTATCAGAGGAGGTTGTGGTTTTATATCTACTACCTCATACCATATCAGAAAAATGTATCGGTAGTATAGTAAAAAAGTTGTGCGTAGCATGTTGATTTTCTCCGACACTTTATATGTATCAGAGGGAGTAGTTTAGAGTGCCGCCGAGTAGGCCTAGGACTCTGTTTAGAGCGTGAGAGTTTGCGGGTTGATTCTCAAAGTTGTATGTTGTTTGTATTGACAATATGAACGCAGCTGCTACGGACGGTTCTCTCGAGAGCGCCCTCGTTGAGAGTTGTGAGGAAGTTTCCTTCTCTGGCCCGATCCCCTATCTTCTCCGGCGGCCATGCTGACCGGAGCGGAGACGGGAGAGGCGCCTGGCATCCCGTAGATAGGGTTAGGTCTAGGTAAGGGCTAGAGTGGCTTGTGTATGGCTGCGTGCCGTCTGAGGGGGTAGCCTCATGGACCTCTACGAGCAGATCGATTGTGTCACGGTTTTACACTCTTCTACGCTGCACTTCGTTGGTGGCAGGTGGGACTGCAAGGGTGGCAGAGGAACTCCCGCGTCTCTCAAAATAAGGTCTGCACGGAAGCTATGGAGATGGGATTTTCAGGCCGACCCTGGCTCTTCAAGGTGATTCTTCTTTTTGCGGTGGTGCTCCTGTGGAGGAAGCCGAAGGCTGCGCCGAAGAATACACCAAGCAACTTCTTCATTAAAGCCTAGGGTCCTGGCGGCGGGAGCTTTGTTGATGAGGCATGAGAAAGAGACAGATCGGCGTTGCAAGGTCTGATTCTTCGTTGTTCTAGAGTTACGGTGTTGCATGATTTTGGAAAACATTATCGGCGTCTATTTCGGCGACCGACTCAGAAGACCATCGAGTGGTCAATTCGCCGGTGATGATGGCCATCGCATCTTCAACCTCCAAACGGAGGACCTCCGATAAGCTCGATGCGGTGTTCTTCTTCACCTCGACGTTGATATATTATATTGTGACCAACTTTGTTGAGAACCTTTTGATTATGGTAATTACAAAAACACAAGAGAAAAAAGATGTAAGCCGATTTAGCCCATTGGATCAAGTATGCACCGAAGTATGTTTTCAATACACGAGATTTTTTAAAGAGAAACAAGTCAATAAAACTTCCCTACGAAATTTAGAGATAAATCTCGTGAAAAATATGAATCATATCAAAGTACAAGCCTGTGAAAAAATCTTCCACTTTGGATCGTATGATTGAAAAGTAGAAAATTGAAAACTAAAGATTTGTTTAGAGAAATGTAAGTGCAGAACAAAGGAAAATCATAGAAATATTCATTCCTTTGATCCAATTGAAAGTACCTTAATACTACATTTGTGAATGTACGAAAATGTTGGCGTGGAAGTTAAAATTTCTATAATGTAGGAATTGAGTACTGTCATTGCTTCAAATATCTCTTCTTCGCTTCCATTGTTCGTATCCAACGAAGGCCCCCAATGGACACCGACATGTGGGACCATAAAGCAACCAACCGTGAAACAATTACGAAGATCGCTAATCCAACGAAGGCTCTGGAACTTTCTCCATCAGCTCACCTTTGACACCGCCACCGCACCGCTCGCGTTCCACCACCTTTGCGAAGCTTCCATCGCCTTCCAGACTCCCCGCCTCCGGCCACCCATATAACCCCCGTTCCTCCTTCCCGTCGCATCACCACCGAAGCAAATCCACAGATCAAGAATCCAACCATTGTCCAAAGCAACTCGAGTCTTGAGATCTTCGATCAGCGAGCGAGCGAGCAAGAATGGAGGGCAGGATGTTCGGGATGGAGACCCCGCTGATGACGGCGCTGCAGCACCTGCTGGACATCCCGGACGGCGAGGCCAGGTCCGGAGCGGGCAACGCCGGCGGCGAGAAGCAGGGCCCGACGCGGGCCTACGTCCGCGACGCGCGCGCCATGGCGGCGACCCCGGCCGACGTGAAGGAGCTCCCCGGCGCGTACGCGTTCGTGGTGGACATGCCGGGGCTCGGGTCCGGCGACATCAAGGTGCAGGTGGAGGACGAGCGGGTGCTGGTGATCAGCGGCGAGCGCCAGAGGGAGGAGAAGGAGGACGCCAGGTACCTGCGGATGGAGCGCCGGATGGGGAAGCTGATGCGCAAGTTCGTGCTGCCCGAGAACGCCGACATGGAGAAGATCTCCGCCGTCTGCCGCGACGGCGTGCTCACCGTTTCCGTCGAGAAGCTGCCGCCGCCCGAGCCCAAGAAGCCCAAGACCATCCAGGTCCAGGTCGCCTGAGATGGATCGAGCTTGCCGGCACGTCTAATCGAAGTTGAGTGGGTAGTGATCGATGTCCAGTGAGTCGAGTTTCGTGCGATGAGTTAGGTGTCTGTTTTAATCTGTCTGCTGGTATGATGTCTGGGGGGGATGTCGTCAGTTTGTGATGGTGTTGATGTTTCCGTTATTTGAAATGAGGAGCTCTCTGCTTTGTCTGAATAAATATATTAATCCCTTTTGCCTTTGTTCTCGAGTGTTTCAAGAAGTGCATTTCTAAGTTCTAGAGCTCCTGTTTTTTACTTCCAAAATTTCACGTATGTAAATTAACTATTAACTGGATATAAACTCATAAAATTGTGGGGATATGTAGGCAGAATTGGGTGAAAAATGAAACCAAGTGTTTTTTCGGCAGGGTAGAAAAACTTGTCTTCTCCCATTCGAACCACTTCCCCATGGCATTTTGGGAATGTTCTGCCATACTTTCGCGAAGATTTTGTTTCTCCTGGTAAAAAGATGATGAAACTGTGCAGACCGAGTTTTCCATTTAAACTCAAGATTTTGTCTGCTAGCTATCACTATTTTCCTGTGTAACCTATTATTGCACCGAAGAAGTAACATACGAATGCCAACAAGTTATTAGGAAATAAAAAATCAACTCCTATTTTGAACTTATATTATTTTTAGTACGCGCAAACTATTTGTCTTGACAGAAGGCAAAAGTTCAA
The DNA here is from genome assembly GCA_947311845.1 of Poa pratensis. Classification (NCBI taxonomy): domain Eukaryota; kingdom Viridiplantae; phylum Streptophyta; class Magnoliopsida; order Poales; family Poaceae; genus Poa; species Poa pratensis. The sequence continues at coordinate 19,963,450 of CAMZMU010000103.1, forward strand.
ATATAGCTTAGCATGTGACTCTAGCCTTCTTGACGATTTTTCCTGCCTTTTCTATGGTATAAATGAGTTTTCTTCACCTGAGCTGTTACACATAATCACGATCGCGGGCCTCACAAAATCACACAACAGAGGCAGACAAATCAATCCAACCTTTAAACTGGGCAAAATTCACTACTGGGGAGACAAAAAAGCATAATAATAATCCACTATAAAAATCCCGTGTCGTGTTCCAACATGTCAACCAGACTGAACATCGTAGCTCTCCAGTTTATGAAGAGGCCTACATGATGCAAGCTACATATCTTCATCCGAGTCAGAATCGCCGTTCTGTATGGCCAGTGGACTATTCAGATTCCTCGCATACAAATCCTTCTCCGTTATCTTGTCCCGCACATTCGTCGACATGTACGGCGAGACGCATCCCTTGACCTGCGTTCACGGCAGCAGAAAGGTCAAACAGGATGCAACAAAAACTTCATGCGCAGTGCAAGTGTGCAACAGGGCTAGCAAAAGTTGCATATGAAACAATGGACCAGATGGATCAGACTCATCTATATGCACCAGAGCAAATCTATACGCTCCAGGGTAAATACCCTTGCATCATGCATGATCTACTCGCTGCAAAGCAGTTGATATGATACCTAATTACCTATGCAATACAGCTTAAGTTCCTTGCAGCATTAGAAATACCGACCATGCTTTATGTTGTTCTAGTATCAATAAGACATACACTTTGAAAACTCTTAAGTATAGCAAACAGTGCGCATTTTCCAAACTAAAATTTGTCAGATTTTGTCATTTTTGTGTAGCCCAGAATACAAAGAATGTCGCAAGGTTCAAAAAAGCGGTAAGCGGTAAGCGAGCGGTTAGGCTCCGATCAGAGGAACTACAGCTTAAGCATTTTGTACGGATTTGTGGAGATCATCTTAGTTGCCGGCAAAAATGCAATACCACAACTAAGATGATCTCCACCAATTATCTGGGAAGGAGACTGGAAGTGGCCGAATTGGGGATTCCTAGGCCTACCCCTCTATTTCCCTCTCTCTGCTTCCCCGTTTCCCTCCTTTCCTGTCCCAATTTTTCATTCCTCCCGCCGTCAGCTTCGTTCGCTCAGCCGCCGCCTACCTCCGCTTCAGCGACGCTCGAGAACGATGAAGCGCACGCTCAAACTTAAGCGGGCCGCTTACTCTCGCTCACCGCGTAATGGGCCGCTCAGGCCTAATCCTGAGCGATCTTCCACCGATGCGCTCGCTTTCACGCGTAAGCGTGTCGAAGCTTAGGCTTTTTTGAACCTTGGAATGTCGTATTAAGATTCTACACACTTGTAGTATACATCATTGACTTCGTCCAGATTTTTTCATAATCTTTTGAAACATGTAAATATGATTTTCGATTTTTAAAAAAAATAAATGGGATCCCTGGAGCTCAGCCTTCATTTGTCCGCTCTCATGATAACCATGCATTAAAAGTCATGTCAACTTGGACAAAACTAATGCTTTACATGCTTCTGAATTAGCAAATATTTTCTTTGTAGTTGTTAACACTTAATACGTTACATTTTTTTCCTTACGCACCTAGTTGATGTCTAATAAATTAGTCTATACGGGAATACTAAGTGCCTATCGAGCTTGATAAACTATCACCAGGACAAGCATGCTTACCTGCAGAATAGATCTCGGTATATCGATTAGCCCCTGTAGCAGCAGATCAACACTTTGAAGACACTCAACAGGAACAGGAGTGATTACATATAACAAGCCTCTTTGCACATCAATGCCTCTTACGATACCTGGGAAGGTATAAACCATTGTCAATGTTTACACAGATACAATATAGACGTTGGAGCTGCTATCCTCAAGTGTCTGGTTTACGACTTATATAAAGGTTGGGCTGCTATTCCCAAATGACAGTTTATGATGTATATCAATCTCAGCCATTAATTCAGGACTGAGATGAGAACCACCAAAACTGTGTTGCTGAAACCATATAATATTGATTCACGGTATAGAACAAATGCAATTACTTCTTTGACAGTTAATTATTATTATACTACAAACAAGTTTCCATGCTCCTTATAGCATGAAGGAGTAGAAAATTTGCTTGCACCTTCATGCTCCTTCTAGTTCCAGTAGGGTGTGTACTTTTTCAGTTCGCAAAAAGAATGTGCAAAGCCAACATATAATACTCTATAAGGTGACTAATTTATCTTGATAACCTACAATTATGAGAAGGAACAGAATAATTCGAAGTACATGTGTATATAAGTCAACATACACAAAACTCAAGCACAATAGATAGTTATCCAATACAAGCCAAAATAGGCAGCTTCGCCCCAAATTGCAATAGTTATTGCAATTATTTACCAATATATGTTTATGAAAGAAAGATGGGGGCAGGGGGAGTACCAAGCCCAACACACCAAGGGATTGCCAGGGCTGCCTGAGCTGTGTCACAACTATTTGCCAAGCCAACAATTGTAGCATTCAGACTGCGCCATATCTCGGTACGAGGTACCTGAACAGAAAAAATAATATGCACGATATAATTCTGTTGCCGTTTGGTGGTTTTGAAAACCTAGAGTGCAAACACTAGTACTCTTTATTACCAACACACAAAAACCTGGGGTAGATTTTGTCTTTCAAATAATACTGATCTCGATAATATCCTAAATATAAGATCATGGCTAGTGAGCAAACCAGTAACTCATAAAGCTGACGAAAGATAATTCAACAGCTAGCTAAACATGCTACAGAAAACTAATGCTGTAATGCATGATGGTACTTCACTTGGGTCCATAAGCCTGTCTAGTCGAGAACCAGTTGCTTAACACTTTGATTGGCTGTCCTTGCATTCTTGGTCAGAACCATATTTTCCTCTGTAGAGTACTGCTTGATTCAATCTACTACTAACATCCTTCAGCTGAACTAACACATAGGTTCGAACCCAGGTCACGTAATGCAGGGCATAACCAATCTTGAAGGTAGAGACCATAGAGGTGTAAGGGTTGACCATCACTTTAGAAAGCCGAATAAATTGGTGTACACAAGTGTAAATCACTGACGTGTTCATGGTTGGTTCAAAGTGTAGTAATTGGAAAGAGAACTGACCTCACAATGAAGATGTGTAACTCTAACATCTGAAAATGATACTTCATAGGGTGGGAGTGACGCCAGGGCATAAGCAAGCTCTTTATTTGTTGCTAGCGATAAGTCACTTGGAAAACATTGCTTAAAGTACTCCACTAGGCGGCGTTCACGGGTTCCACCCCCATCTTTCCTTTTTAACGATCTAGAATATTCAAAGACAACATTAGTATTTGCTTTTAAATAGAAACAAATGTCAGTGGTTTTCAGATGATCAGCCTACAAGTGTGATTCATCCAGAAGCACAAAATCACAGTAATGTAGTTCAAAGGTCATGTAATTATTTCTATATGTAGTATTTCGGTTCCAATTATAATGGCTGATTTCTTCTCCTATGGAATGGGGTAGAAAAAACACAGCATGGAAACTTGTTTGTAGAAGGTATGACATATTCAGTGTTATTTACTTATTTGTCTAAACATTCGAGCTTATCTATGACTAGGAACCTGTAGAAGAGATTGTGGCTTATTTTCTTCGCTACAATTAATCAGCAACAACAATAGTCATCAAAATTTTTGTCTTCCATTCACCACAGGGGACGGGCCTCCAGTTGCTCCTAGGACTCAAACCGAGGCGCAGGGAGGTTGACTAGCCTCTCCACCATAACACTTATCATGTTGCCATATGCATCAAATTATTACTCCCTCCGTTTTTTAATATAAGATGTTTTAGGTGTTGCACATGTTGTCTAGGTACACACTAAAGTGAGTGAACATGCACACTAATACATGTCTACATACATTTGTATACATGTGCATGTGGACAAATGCTAAAACATCTTATATTAAAAAACGGAGGGAGTATTCGTTAAGACTTTTCTGTGGTCTTAAGACTTGAACCCAGGAAGGTACAATCTCCTCACCACCAGGCGTCTGGCTTTACCATAATCATCAGAACACTAGGAACTTTTCACTATTTTTAGCTACTTAACTTGGAAGCGGTTTTTTCACATTGAATTGAACATTAAAGTGAGAAAATGAAATTTACTCACGGTCCGGATAAGGATTTGTGACATGCAGCATCAATTGCAATCACATAGGGTCCTGTGTGACCATCATCTAACCAAAACATTCCGTCAGGGAGATTCTTTCTCTGCTGTCTGGTGCGTATCTGAACAACAATTGTGGGACAGATATACCTTAGCATCTCTACAAGCATATCAAAACCAGTACCTACATTAAAATGAAAACAGACCTTCAGAACAGTGAACAATGTACTCGCAGAGATGTCACTGATAAAATAAAAAGTGGGCAGCTTAAGATGACTATTAATATATATACCTTTCACCCATCCAGGGGTGTTCACAATTAAAGGAAGCACTTCACTCCCAGGACATCGATATTTTTCAACAAAGTAGGAATACAAGAGAAACAAAGAGTTCAGATATGTTTCTGGATCCCTTTTTGAAGATATATCACCATAAAAGCAGCACCTGATTACATAAAGGAAACATGTGACATTACCGCATTAGAAAGGAAATAAACTGAAATTTACTAAATAAAATATTCCGTTTAGTAGAATCGAAGTCTACCTAAGGATGCAAATTGAGAATTTCGAAGATTCTGGAAACAACTATGGTCTGGTGATTGATAGGAATAAAATATAACAATAACATGAAAAATATGGTAGCAAATCTATGAGAAATGATTTGGGAAAGAAAAAGGTCTTTGGCAAATTACTTAACACCAGCAGGTAAACACAACCAACAACTTGTACATGTTCTTGCGGTTTTGTTGGTCATTTTTTTTTCCTTTTCTTTTTTGCTGGAATTATTTTCTTGTATTACTATGGAAAAACTAATCTATGAATTTTTTGGGGGGTTGGGTGCATGGATTTTTTTAATGTACACAACTTTCTCTCCTTGAAATTAGTTACCGTGACGTATGAAATTTATATTCCTGACGGTTGCAGTTCTCATCTCTCTATCTATGTGACGTGCTTATGTGCATAAACTGGTACGGGTCTGAGACCCGAGGGTAGGGCACTTCCTTGACATGGTAGAGAGACTCTGAAGCTTAGGTGGACTTCTGATTATCCATTGCTTCATCCACATATATGACAATGCTAAGCTCTAGATAGCCAGTATAAGAAGATAAGCAGATTGGAAAAATGACTAATTCCATCTGTACGAGACTTGAACATAAGTTAACCAAGACATTATGTCCATAGGGATTACTACCTAATATCATCTTTAACTGTCTAATAAATCTTGTATCCACATATCCACCATTAACTTCCTCAAGAAGATCCCTATGTCCTTATTTGTCAGGCTAAAATTGGCGCTAGATTTCCTGAACGAACAGTGGGTGCTATCGTGTCAGATACTACAGTAAATCCTCCCATAATACCTCAGTTCTTAAGCTCTTGGCGGACAAAATTGCATACAATTCTTATGCAATTTTACTATATCTGCAACACTGCAGTGCACCTTCAAGAAAGCAGCAGCAGGTGCTGCTCTATCGGAACAAAATACCTAGGGGCTAGCTTGCAGTAAAATCTGGAGCCTATCCATTTATATGCCTGTGGCTAACTTGGAGCTTGTAATTTTTTTAACATGTTGCTATTTGTATAACTTGCTGTGCATCACGAGAACAATTCAGTGATCAAGCAGCTACAAACAAAAGTACTAAAGTAAGACCTAAGACTTTCCGCTTTCACATCCTAAGCAACAATTGCACAAAGTAGAACAAAGTGAAGAATTTTAGTGCCACAATCAATGTCTATTTAAGCATCAAAACGCGAACTCAATAAGCAGTAACGTATATTCCTATCCCGAAAAAAAAGGTATATTTCTAAACCCCCAAAACCCGAGTGGTAACCATTATTATCATTTGGCAAGCTTAACGAGAAGAAAACGAGAGAAGTGCATATTACAACCTCGAGCTTATCTTGAAGTTTAAGTTACAACCCTGAAGTTCAAAACCAGTCAGAAAACACCCCTAATCTGTTGAAACCGTTTAAGTTGAGCCATGGGACAATTGAAAAGTGGTTTTGTAGTGACGTGGCACACTTGTCCAGCAAACAACTAAAACCATAGTACCGGTCCCACATTATGCGCCGGAGTCGAAGGAGCACGCCCACACGACGCCGCGACGACTGAAGGCCGTGCGCGAGCTTGGCGACCTGCTTGGCCGGCAGCTGCGCCATGCTGCCGAAGCTGATGTACAGCATGGCGCCAGGCCGAGCGCCGCCGCATACGCCTTGACGAAGACGCCCTCAGAACATGTTCATCAGCAGGCTAACGTCGGTGCCCTCGGCGTCTAGCACGTCACGGTGCTCATTCTCGAGGCCGGGCCACTGGAAGAAGGTGCTAGCTGTTCCTGGCCTTGTAGCCCACGTCACGCATAGGGAAGTCCGGTACCCTGAACTCCTCCGTCTCGTCGTCCCCACGCGGTCGTACACGCCATGGCTCTACAGGTTGTGGACGGCGAGGAGGAATGAGGATATAGGAAGAGGGGTAGTGCAGCACCAACCTCGGGATACTGACTGTGGCGCACATGGCAGACGTCCACGGGTTGCAGCCCTGCAGGAGTCAGCGACGCCGGCCGGGGCGGCAGCACCCACATGTACTCCCCCGGCAGCGACGGCAGACCAGCTGCATGCCGGGGAACGGGAGCTCGACTAGCTCAGCTTGTCTCTCCGACGAGCACTCAGGAAGCGGTGCTCCTCGTTGGCCACCTTCAGCACGAACAAAAGCCACCATGGCGGCATGGCGCCAATGATTAGGCCGCCTCGTACGCTTGTGGTGCACTGTCGTCAACTTCCCCGTACGTGGAGTGCTAGCTTGCCGCCGTCAAGGAGGTTGTGCAGGTAGAGAAGGAGAAATCGGGCCGCTGGCCGCTGCCGTCGACGACTTACCCGATGAGCGCTAGTTTGCCACCGTCGAGGAGGACGGACGTGCAAGTGCAATAGGAGACTTTGGGCATGTGAATACGGAGGAGGCAAGTACGTATAGCGGTCGTATTTCCTGTTTCATCTTTCAAAACCACCTTTGAATCATCCAAGGGGTGTAATATAAATGGTATGGATAGTTTGAGGTTGTGTTCTAACCGGTTTTAGAATTGAGGGTTGTAAATTAAACTAGGGCAGAAGTTCGAGGTTGTAATATGCTCTTCTCTCGAAGAAAACGGGGGGAAATCACACCTTTCAGCCTCGCGCAGAACTGGGTACCGCAAATCTGCACGCAAGACAACAACCAACAACATGTCAGTGAACTACGGAACCAGCACTCAGCAACAAAAGGCATCTCTACAAACACCCAATCACCAACCCATATGCACACAACTACCTGCAATAGCTTCGTCGACGACGTGTATAGAGAGGCACCCTGGCGGCGAGAACTCCGGCTGCCCAACGTCGGTGTCCAAGTACCCGACCCTCCCATACCTGCAAACCAACACAAGCCAACACCAGTTATAAATAGACAGCATGGTGGGTAGCACTGGGGAGCTGTGATGATTCGGGTTTGGGTGAGCACCTGGGGAGCAGCGAGTTGATGAGGAGGCGGGAGAAGGTCGACTTGCCGCTGTTGGCGGGGCCGCACACGAGGACGACCGGCGGCGAGGGGTCGGCGGAGATGTAGGCGGCGGCCGAGGCCCAGACCGGAGGGACCAAGACTTCAGGCGCCTGCTCCGGAGCCGGCGAGCCAGGGCTGGGGATGGGGCTTGGCTCGGGAGGTGGAGCGTGGGTGGGTGGGGATGCTGGGGGAGCTGACGAGTCGGGCTGCTGCTTTATTGACCGCCGGCGGTTCCGCATCGCCGCGGTGGTGGATGCGGAGGGAACGGAGGTTCGGGGAGGAGAGGTTCTTCGGCGCGGCGGTGGTGGTAAGGAGGCGGCGGCGGTGGAGAGCGGAGAGGCAAAGCCGGGAGTGGGAGGGCGAATCCTAGGTGCCGCGTACTCCCGCGTACCCCCTGCGGCTTATGGGCCTGGCCCAGTCATGTTTGGGAGAATTGGTTCTGTACCATTAAAAGATCGCATCTTTAGGAAAATATCATCGAAAGATTTGGCTTTAGGAAAATACCACCGAAAGCATTCTCCGCTATCATTTTCTACCATCGTCGTGAACTCCACGTTAACTGAGCTGAACCGTCGTATCGAACACTTGATTTCTTGCCCAACTCCATCTTCTTCCTCCCATCTTGCCTAACTCTATCTTCTTCCTCCCATCTCCCCAACTCCTGGGAGTTCTCCTCTGCTCGTGCTGTCCATGAGACACTGAAACAGGCGCTAGGATAGCGACCTAATGTTCGATCAGCCGTTGTCCCAACATCCGCGCTCACGGCCGCTCGGCGGCGCTCCCCTCGGCGTGCACCCTCAGCCGCACCATTGGCGCCGGTCTCTCGACGAATTTATGCGCCGGCTTCTTGTAGAACGAACACACCAGCGCTTAACGCGCCGCCTTCTCGAAGAACGCTGCGCTGCCCGTGCCCCCCTTGGTCGGCGCTGTGCGGCTGCGCGTCGAGTCCGCAGCTTCTCGAAGAACGCCCCGCTGCCGGTGTCCCTGCTTGTCGGCGCCGGGCAGCAGCGCATCGAGTCGACAGCTTCTCGAAGAACACCGGACTGCCCGTGTTCCCCCTCTTCGTCGCTGGCGGCAGGGCGTCGAGAGCTGCGCGACGACGCGGTGACCGGCGCTTGTCCGCCACGGTCCCTGGGATGGCGGCGAACCCATGGCGTTATCCGGTTCTCGCGCGGCCGGAGCTTCCCCTTCTTGTCCACCACCGATGGGCTGTCGAACGACAGCCACCAAGACGCGGGCGCTCCTACCCCATGTCCTTCACCAAATCCAGGGCTGGCAACTAAAGCGAATGGTGGGCACCGTTCTTCTTCACCTCCGGCTACTATGGTCTATGGTCCATGTGAGGGAAGTTGAGCTCAATCAACGGAGAAACTGACGGAATGGTAGAAATTGATAACGTTGTGAACTTTCAATGGCATTTCCCTAAAGCCAAATCTTTTGATGGTATTTTCCTAAAGATGAGATCTTTTAATGGTACAGAACCAATTCTCCCGTTATGTTTCCGTAGTCACCACCGACCGATTCGCCCAGTCCCAGCCGCCACAGCACCACCGCAGCTCCGCCGCCGTACCCCGCCGCGCCGTCCGCTACCCCTCCCGCTCGCCGCCACTGCCCACGGCTGCTGCCGCGGCTCCCGCTGCCCCAGCCTCCCCCAGCGCACCGCCCGCAACCGCGAGCAAATTCTAGCGTAGCCTCCCCGTTGCCCGATTCCTCCCTCTTTTGCCACCGTCGGTTACAGCGCCGGGAAGTGCGAGCGGGATGAAGGCTGGGAGGAAGAACCTGCAGCGCGCGTGCCATGATGGCACCGCCACCGCCGTCACGCTCGCGGAGGGCGAGCGCATCATGCAGGTCGTCACGCTCCGCGGCTCCAACCTCATCGAGGTACGCGCTCTTCTCCAGCCCCCTGCCTTTCTTAAAATTGCTTCGTGCCACAGCGGATTTCTCACTCTGCCGCGGTGCCCTGTTGTTGTTAGGTCACGGACGGCAAGGGCGTCACGTCCCTGGCCTTGTTCCCGGCCAAGTTCCAGAAGAGCTTCTGGATCAAGAACGGTGAGTAGTTTAGTAATGGCGTGCCCTGGGATGCTGTTTGTTGGTTACTCATGACATGGTGAACTGGCTTTTGCTACTAGCACCTGATGGTTTTCTTATGTGTGCTCTGAATGTCCAGGGAATTATGTGGTTGTGGATGCTAGTGGGAGGGACGAGGCTCTTGAATCAGGAAGCAAGATAGGGTGTGTCGTGTCACGAGTCCTCTTTCATGACCAAGTTCGTGCTCTTGAGAAATCGGCGAATGGTGAGTTACCGAGTCCTTTGCTCCTGCCACTGACAAAGTAAAAACTGGGACTTAGGGATGTAAATGCAATTATCCACGGAGTGTAGCTGCTTCTGTTTCACATGCTATGTCCGAGTAGCTACTGGCCTACTGCCTTTCTATGATTTACCGTATGTGGTGTTTATGTTCATTGCTTTTATTCGTCTGCTTCTCCGGTACATATATGCAAGATTGCCATAAGACATGACAAGAGTCACCAATGCACTAATGCAGCAGTTGTTTGTGCAAACAAACAAATGATTTGCTTCATATTTTGTTTGAGGAAGAAATTATAGCAACAATACATACAAGTATCAACATTAAATTATTAGAATTTGAACTGGTTGTTTCTTGTTTGTTTCAAACCCATTCTATTTTCTGGCCTAAGCTGTGCAATAAATTTCAGTATTGTACGACTTCTAGACAACTGAAGAGTTACTTTTACTGCCAGAAATTCGGTAAAAATGCACCCTCCCTAGCAATAGATCTAAAGTTATTGTGCTTCTGAGCGCTGTTATCTAACGATATGTGTATATTGAAGCTGTAGTGTAAGTTTCTAGTGTAATTTATGACCTACTTACACCAGGCTGAGAACTGCTCGCCACTATGCTTTTCTCATGCCATCACGTTCCACAGAGCGATCGTCTACTGCTTCTGCTTCACATGTTATGCCTGAATTAGATTAACTACTGGCCTACTGCCTCTCTATGATTCACTGTATGTGGTGTGTACGTTCATTGCTTTCATTGCTCTGCTTCCCCAGTATATATACAAGATTGCTTAAGTCATGAGATAAGACAGAGCTACCGATGCAGTTCTTTATGTACACAAACTTATCTTTTGTTTGATCAAGTAAAATAACATGAGAGGACAAGACTACATTAAATAATTAGTTCTGGTTGTTTGTTTAAAATCCGTTCCATCTTTCCCTTGGAAAAATAATCCATTCTATTGAGTGGCCAATATGTACAATAATTTTTAGTAGTGTATGAATTGTCTTCTGTTACCAGCAAATCGTTAGAAATCTACCCTCCCTAGCAGTTGATCTAAATTTATTGTGCTTCTGATTCTCTCATTTAATCAAGCTTGCATTTAACTCTGTGTATTTGAAGTTATGTTATAAGTTTGTAGTGTGATTTATGACCTACTTACACCATGGTCAGTTTCTGAAAGGCTAAAACTGGTCACCACTATGCTTTGTGGTTTCCCTTTACATGCATTTCTCATGAATCACATTTCACAGAGCGTTCACCTACTGGTTCTTCTCAATCATGATGATGAAAGCTTTCACAATGTTCTACTCTACACTGAATGCGGTCGAAGTTGAGCATTTCGAGAGGATGAAGAAGCACTAGGTTCAGCAGCTGAAGCATTTTTTGCACTGCCATTTTTGCAGTAGAAGATGATGAAACCTAATGCTGTCACGTCAAAAAAATTCGCCAGTAGCTTTTCTTATGAAACCGATGCAAATGTCAGTTTGAACTGATGCTTCCTATGTTGATATATCCCCTGGGAATTATGTAATATGTTTTGCCAAGAACTTCGATAACAAGAGTTTATCACTTTTTTTATCCGATCATGTTGTGCGTGACATCCGATCTTTTCTGTTCACATTTTAAATTGTTCAAAAATAGTTTCCGTCCACCGCCATTTTCTGTTCACTTTTTAGAATCGTTCAAAAATAATTTCCGTTCAAATACCTATTTTGTTCATTTTTTAAATTGTTCAAAAATAAATTCCGTTCACAGAAATTTTCTGTTCACTTTTTAAAATCGTTTCAAAATAGATTTCGTTCACCGACCTTTTCTGTTCACTTTTTAAATCGTTCAAAAATAGTTTCCGTTCACCGTCATTTTCTGTTCTCTTTTTAGAATCTTCAAAAATCGTTCACTACCACATTCCGTTCAACGGAGTTTAAAAAATCGTTCAAGACCAAATTCTGTTCTACGGGGTTTTCAAAAATCATTCACTACCACATTCCGTTCAACGGAGTTTTCAAAAATCGTTCAAGACCAAATTCTGTTCAATGGGATTTTCAAAAATCGTTCACTACCAAATTCCGTTCAACGGAGTTTTTCAAAAATCGTTCACTACCACATTCCGTTCAACGGGTCTTTTCAAAAATCGTTCAAGACCACATTCCGTTCAACGGAGTTTTAAAAAATCGTTCAAGACCAAATTCTGTTCAACGGGTCTTTTCAAAAATCGTTCAAGACCAAATTCTGTTCAACGGAGTTTTAAAAAATGTTCAAGACCAAATTCTGTTCAACGGGGTTTTCAAAAATTGTTTCACTACCACATTCCGTTCAACGGAGTTTCAAAAAATCGTTCAAGACCAAATTCTGTTCAACGGAGTTTCAAAAAATCGTTCAAGACCAAATTCTGTTCAACGGGTCTTTTCAAAAATTGTTCACTACCACATTCCGTTCAACGGAGTTTTCAAAAATCGTTCAAGGCCAAATTCTGTTCAACGGGTCTTTTAAAAAATCGTTCAAGACCAAATTCCGTTCAACGGGTTTTTTCAAAAATCGTTCAAAAGTACTTTCCGTTCAATGACTTTTTCTTTCACTTTTTAAAATTGTTCAAAAGTATTTTTCGTTCACCGCCATTTTCTGTTCACTTTTTAAAAATCGTTCAAAACTACTTTCCGTTCACCGCCATTTTCTATTCACTTTTCAAAATCGTTCAAAAAATATTCCCGTCACTTTTTCAAAATCGTTCAAAAATAATTCTTGTTTAATGACTTTTTTCTGTTCACTTTTCAAACTCGTTCAAAATAAAATCCGTTGAAATGACCTTTTCTGTTTTACTTTTCAAAATCGTTCAAGAATAATTTCCGTTCAATAACTTTTTCTGTTCACTTTTTCAAAATCGTTCAAAAGTACTTTCTGTTCAATTAGTTTTTCTGTTCACTTTCAAATTTGTTCAAAAATAATTTCCGTTCAATGACATTTTCTGTTCACTTTTTTCAAAATCGTTCAAAAATTATTTCCGTTCAATGACTTTTTCTGTTCACTTATTAAAATCGTTCAAAAGTACTTTCTGTTCACCGCCATTTTCTGTTCGCTTTTCAAAATCATTCAAAAATAATTTCCGTTCAATGACTTTTTTGTTCATTTTTTAAAAAGTTCAAAAGTACTTCCCGTTCAATGACTTTTTCTGTTCACTTTTCAAAATCATTAAAAAATAATTCATTCGTTCAAATGACTTTTTTGTTCACTTTTCAAAATCGTTCAAAAATAATTTCCGTTCAATGATTTTTTTGTTCTCTTTTCAAATCGTTCAAAATAATTTCTGTTGAAATGACTTTTTCTGTTCACTTTTTAGAATCGTTCAAAAGTACTTCCCGTTCAATGACTTTTTCTGTTCACTTTATAAGAATCGTTCAAAAATTATTTCCGTTCAATGACTTTTTCTGTTTACTTTTTAAAATCGTTCAAAAGTACTTTATGTTAAAATAATTTCAGTCAAATGTTTTCTAATCCACTCCAGTTTGATTACACTTTTTCAGGAATCCTAATCAGTAGGGAAATGCTTCAGGAGAGTCAAGAAGAGAAAAACAATTCAAAGAAAATAATGGTTCAACAAAATTTAGAAGAATAAACTATTTATCTGAATAGTTCCTTTGTTTGTAACTAGCTCATTCTGTCTTTTTTCCTTCTCTTGTTGTGGTTTTACAGACATATCGTGTACTTTTTTTTGAAACTGTTGACGAAACAGTTGCCAAGTTTTTTCAAATTTTTATGGAACTAGTAGGCATCCTGTGAAGAAACATTCGGGCTGCACATCAAACCATCAATCTGGGATGGTTTAGTCTCTTTTCTGGGTGAACGAAGTTTCTTTTTCACAAGATTTCAAAATAAATGAAGCAGCCAAACAGTCAAAGCAAAACGCCCAGAAACAGTCAAAGAAAAACGCGCCAAAAACAGTCAAAGCAAAGTGCGCGAAATGTTTGCTGCTTCGAAATCGTTAAGCGTAACACGCATCGCGCGAGGAACCATTTGGGCCGGGCCCATAGAGCGTCAGGGGGTGCGCGGAGCATTCTTATGTCCGCATACCGCGAAGACTAGGAGCTCCGGAACAAGAAACAGTCAGCTTGTATTTAAAATGAACGAAGTTCGTTCGTATTTGTATGCTTTCAAATTATTTCGAATGGTCACTTCTGTCCCAGGATTTCCAAATAAAACGAAGCAGCGAAACAGTCAGCTTGTATTTAAAATGAACAAAGTTCGTTCGTATTTGTATGTTTTCCAAATTATTTCGAATGGTCACTTCTGTCCCAAGATTTCCAAATAAATAGAAAAACATGAAACGTCAGCTTGTATTTAAAATGAACAAAGTTCGTTCGTATTTGCATGCTTTCAAAATTATTTCAAATGGTCATTTCTGTCCCAGGATTTCCAAATAAAAAAGAAGCAGCGAAACAGTCAGAAAAAAGAAAGCATTCGAAATCCTGAAACAGGAAACTAGTTGGCATACTATTGAAACAGTCGTAGTACGGAATTTTCTAAACAGTACAAAAGTGATTCGAACGTCCAGGACTCCAGGATACTAGAACTTTTATTTCTTCTTCATCATTTGCGAAACAGTACAACCAACACGCGAGAAACAGTTTAACCAAACGCGTCCGAAACAGTAGAACCAAACCAACCAACGCGTGCTAAAAAAGGTAATTGTCTCGTCCGCACCAGAAATGGGCCGGGCCCATTTAGCGTCATGGGGTGCGCGGAGCGAGGTTCTCTCCGCGTAACGCGATAAGCAGGAGCTCCAGAGTGGGAGCGAAGGAAAACCGGGGCGCCTGGCTACAAAATGCACGAGGCACCTATAGCCCACGAGCAGCCCAGTAAAGGGCTTTATCAACGCAAGCCAAACCGGCCTGCGAGGCCCAACGCGTACTGAGAGCATGTATTTAGAACTGCAAGAACATTTTTTCTAACGATGTGAACAATATTTTCAACATTCATGAATATTTTCTCGAAACTTTATGACTTTTTATAGGTGAACGCTTTTTCTCAAAAATGTTCACGGGTAAAAGATGTCTGGAAATATTTTCTCACAAATTTGGACTATGTGAATATACTTTTTAACACGTGAACATTTTTTAAACTCGAGAGAATTTATTTTTAACCACGTGAGCTTTTCCACGAGCAATTTTTTCTCAAAAAATTATGAACCTTTTTTATAGGTGAATGTTTTTTCCCGAAAATGTTGACGGCTAATAAAAATGCTTGCCCGAAAAAAGCATGAAAAGAAAAAAACTGAGAAAAAGAAAAGAAAACAGGAAAAAATTAACCAACAAAGAAACGGAAAATCAAAAATAAAATTATACCGAAAAAATAAATAGGAAAAAACAGAAAAAAGAAACAGAAACAAAAGAGAAAGAAGTGAAAGCTGTACAAGATGGGTCGGCCCATGAGTCCGATCGCTGTGTGACTCGCCGCAATTAGATAGTGCTCGCGGCTGCGCCGCCGCCACAGCTCCGCTGCACCCAAGCCGGTATTCGCAGCAGTTCATGTTGCTAGCTCCAGCAAACCTCGCCGTGCAGCTTGCCTGACGTTACAGTCCAACCGCCGCTCGGTTTGCTCAAAGGGTAATACACCGATTTCTCTCTTCTTTGATCCTCGTATTTTTTTTCTAGAGATCACTCATCGTATATTTCATTATAGGTCTAAATCACTGAAAAAAGTTGTGTACATTAAAAAAATCTGCAAGCACACTCGTTCTAGACGGCGGGGAGGTTACGTTCATGCCCTTTGGCAGCAGCAGGGACAAGATTGTGAGCGCAGACCAGGATGGCACCGTCCTGGTTCACGACATCTGCCACAACAAGCTCTCCAGCATGCGCAGGCTCAGGGGGTGGTCGTCTCGCTCCGTCGCCATCACCCTCGATGAAGACCTATACATCATCAACAGGTGCCCTCACGAGCCTCGCCATTTGCAGCCCTATAAGCCCTGCTTCCAAGCCCTCATCCATGGTGAACCTCCAGGGTGGTACTGGCACTGTCTTCCGCTGCCCCCCTATGCACAGACCCCTGAGTACGAACCTAGCTGCTCCACCAAAATCTACTCCTTCACCGTGGTTCGTGACAGCAGCTGGGTGTCTGCCAGGGGCGGCATCGGCACCTACTCCTTCCACAACCGCGAGTGGAGCAAGGTTGGCAGCTGGGAGCTCCCATTCCGCGGCGAAGCTTAGTACGTCCCTGAGCTCGACCGCTGGCTCGGCTTCTCCCCTGGACGAGAGAACCAGTTCTTGTGTGCTTCAGACCTCTCGGCGGCTGCGGCTGCGGCTGCAAATGGGGCAGTAGTGCCAACTCTGTCTCACCTTTGGAAAGAAGACATTGCTACAAACCCGCAGGACTGGGAGCTGCTGAGGTCCTACCCTGTGCATGTTGATTCTGGCAAGTTCTGCGTCGCTAGGCTCTTCCGTGTCTTCGATGAGCACCCCTTTATCAAGGAGGAATTTGCAGTGTTCACCGGCGTGGAGTTGGAGCGCAGCGAGACCGGGATCCAGATGGTCAAGCATAAATCCATACGCTACAATTTTGATGACAAGCAGCTCCACTTGGTATGTTAAGTGGAGTCTTAAGGTCGCAAATAATGATCTTCTATGATGGGATGGATCAACCTCATGGCGTGGGTGGATGAATGTTTGCTCTGAATTGCTATATGATGACTGGTACTCAGTCAGTTATCGGATAAAAAAGTTGAATAAGTGAGCACGATGACGCCGAGTAAGTTGATCAGCACTTCCATGATGTTGGTCTTTTGAGTTTCATGTCTTCTAGTCGGACTTTAGGCTAACTAGGAAAATTGACGCGGCGGCACGCCGCGCCCGTGGTGTTAATTTTGCTGAATAATTTGAAGTATATTTTATGACGGTTCGTAAAGTGTTCCTTCTAAACTATCGTCATATAGCTGTAATTGTGAAGAATGTTCTGTAATTGTTTCGTTCCACATATAGAAGTTTAATTCAAAAAGTAGCAAGTTTAATTCAAAAAGTAGCAGATGGTAACTATTGAAGCAATTTTCTAATTACAGTAAGTTACAAAAAAATAAATAGTTGTAACAGTTTGTGGGTGTGGAGTCCAGAGATAAACTATCCACCTGGTTGTGAAGGTATTAAGAAGTCAATTTGCAATAAATTTGGATAAGCGAGGAGCGTGTTGGGATTATGAAAAGAAAAAGACGCACAAAAGTGGTATCATATTAACTCACGGACGAAGGTAAAGAGGAAGAATGCACTACCTGCACTCTGATACTTATCACTTGATGTTTATTTACCATGAATTAAAATAACATTCTGTAGATGAACGTATGGTGAAGAAAACACATAAATAAACCATCTATTAAATGTTAGTTTCTTTTCACCTTACCTTTAAGAAGACCTAGTAAATCATATCAGAGCTGTATAGATCTTAATTCCAATGCAGTACATTTCTTGTGAGTACTCAAAACTTTCTACATCTTATTGTAGAAGTGTAACATCAACTATAGTGTTAGAAAATCACACTGATGGAAACATTATCATTTTGTGTAAATCTAAATGATAGTACCAAAATAATCTGGATGGGTATTCAGTTCTTATATGAGACCCCATCTTGGGCAATCAAATGCACCTTACAATCTAGGGAATATCAAATGATATTTCGGTAAATATTCTCAGCAGCAACATAGACGGCATGTCAAAACCAACAAAGTGAACACTATAGGACTATTAAAGATCTCATCATCCTGATTCTATGAGAAGTGTTTTTGGAGAAAAAATAAATAGATAACTGGAATAAATAATCTGCATGCTAAGGCTTTTTTTATAGGACGTCGACATCTTTTTTGAGGAAAAAAATAACATGAATCAACTGTGTTTGCCATACAAATAACATGAATCTTTGCCATAAAAATAACATTACTTGACAGGAAAAAAGGAGGCATAATTTCCTTACATTAACATAAAGGTGATATCTCGATTTCTTTGTAGTATCCGTTTCGACAATGTCACAAAACAAACCATGCATCTTTTGCATATAACAATGTGCTAACACTCTAAATATCTTTGAATGGATAGAAAACCTGTTAACATAAAAGTTGTAGCCTCAAAATAATTCACTCACGGAAAACGCCGGGTGACGTGGGCACCTTCAGGGAAGGCTGAAACGCTCAGCTTTGATATTGCACTTCTACAGTGCGGGGCGACGTGGGCGCCGCGACATGCCGCTGAGATGGTTCGCTCTGATATATGACTGATTCATAATTTTTGGAAAACGCGGGGACTGTTCTGCAAAAAAACATAGGGAAAACGTGGGGACTTTTCGGCAAAAAACGGAGGGTCCGCGCGTGTGTTTTATGCCGGAGAACTGATTCATAATTTCTAAAAAAGGAGGGGACTTTTCTGAAAAAACACGCGTGCCGTCAGAAATTTGTCTTTTTGTACAGCATAAAATACAACGAATTTGAAGATTAGAGAGAAATATGTATATGTCTGTCAAAATAAAAAGGTTAAAACATGAAAGTTGTTTGGAAGGGTGATATCCATATACTCGTGAAAGTAAAATTCAAACGGATGAATGAGTGCGCGAATTTGATAAAATTCGTCAAATGTTTGTGCGAATTTGGATCCAAAATTGAGAAGTTAGAGTCGACAAAACTCGAAACCGTTCAGGGAAATAGAACCTACTCGTCGACGCGCATATATTTCATATATAATTTTTGAGAGAACAAAAAAAAATAAAAAAAAAACCTAAAAAAAATTCCCAAAAAAAAAGAACACTGTAGAAGCGCGCGCTGTAGCACTGTGCCCGATGACGTGGACACCACGGGAGGAAGCTGAAAGGGAGAGCTTTTATATAGATAGTATGTGCGAATTTGGATCCAAAATTAAGAAGTCAGAGTCGACAAAACTCGAAACCGTTCAGGGGAATGGAACCTACTCGTCGACATGCATATATTTCATGTATATAATTTTTGAGAGAAAAAAAAAAATTAAAAAAAAAACCTAAAAATAAAATTTCGTTAAAAAAACACTGTAGAAGTGCGCGTACTGTAGCACTGCTACAGTGCCTGATGACGTGGACACCACGGGAGGAAGCTGAAAGGGAGAGCTTTTATATAGACTAGATCCCCTGGCGCGGTTTGCCGCGCGCCACCCTCCGTTTGACACTGGTTTTCAGTTTGCAATTCTTAATATGACACAAATACGTGAAGACAACTTTCTAAACAACGTACTATTGTAATACACGGTACTGCTCAGTCAGATAGTTGTTCAAAGCAATAACCAATAAACCTAGAAAGAAATTAACCCAACCAAAGTCACGAGGCAGTGAGGAGTGCCATAAAATCTATGTTCCATCAGTGGAGCCGAACAAAATATGAAGGTGGATAATACGGCAATGCCCAGAAAATGGTAGATGTACCAAGGAACGAAAGCAAATAATTTCATAGGCAACAACCACTCTGTTGAAACAGATTAAAACTCACTCCAGACATAAATAAAACCAGTTCCATAAATCAGAGGCTAGTGGCACTGAATCAAGAGTCTACAAATGTGTTCTGACACTATACCAAGCAACGAAGGCAAATAATTTCATAGGCAATGACCACTCTATTGACACAGATTAAAACTCACTGCTGACATAAATAAAACCAGTTCCATAAATCAGAGGCTACTGGCACTGAATCAAGAGTCTACAAATGTTTGTCTCCTAACTTAAGTTCCTAACATAGGCTAGAGCCATCCATAGGTTTAACGAAACGCTTGGTACCATGCCAAACCATAAAACATCCAGAAACGACGCTGCGAAGGAAGACAAAAGCAGCATCAACATAAGGGGGACATGAGCATTGCCTCGGACGGCACTGAGTCTATATTTACAGGATGATTACAAAAGCAACCAACAGAGTCTTTAAAGTCGAAGGTACACAAATTAAAAGATAAAGGACACATGCTTCTAACTTGCATCACCAAGAGTGCCCGTACCTAAGAAAAGAGCATAAGAATTAGTTAGGTACCAGCAAGACCCAGATAACAGAATAGAGAAATCGCAAAGAGCACGGCAAGCTGACCACCAATATCACTAACATACGTTTACTACTGACTCTCTAGCACAATGCACCAAAATTCAGAGCATAGACATAAGATTTCAGAATGTCCTGTCGGTCACATACCTAAATTGAGTTCAGTTTTCTTCTTCTTGCTGTCAGTGCCCGCCTGCCCCTATGCGGATTGTTGGCTGCACCTACAAACATAGTCCACAGACCATGGTAAAGCACAGCGCAAACACCTACAGTGGCTATATCCCAGAAATATGTGCCAGTTTCACAAGTGAATGAAGCTAGTTTGATGGTTGACAAAATCACATGAAAGAGCCAAGTTGACCTCAGATAATTTTAAACAGCTGCATGTACCATGAAAACACTAATCTCTGTCGTAGTCCTGGTAGATGCTGCCTATGGCTCTACTGGATCATCAAGAATAGTATCACCAACCTGGTATGACAGTTAAGCAAATCATAAGAAAAATAGAAGTTACGTGTCAGCGTGGAGACCGGAGCATCAGAACAACCATCAACATTCTTTCAGGAAGTGGTCTGGCTTAACATAGCTAGAACAATCCCAAAGAGACCTAACCCAGAGTTGCGAAAGCCAAATACTTGCAGAAAGCAGACATAGCGACTGCTTGTGCCAACCACAGACCCGGAAGAAACAAAAGAAAACGTAAGCAAAATTGACTCTGTAAACTACATTAAAAAAATAAATCTAGCCATGTAATCCGAACACATTGAGATGAGTGGAAATCTGACAATCATAATCCACACAACTTATCTAACATTCGTCATGTAACCTAAGAATCGCTTTAAACTACACAGCAGAATCAAGCTGGAAATTTAACAATCATAATCCACACAAAATTGAGATGTGGTATATGTATGTACCACCACTTTAAACTACACCAGCAGAATCAAGATACAAAGCAAGACATAATAGATATAATATATAAATCATCACTCCCGGGGATTACTTGAGAACACCATTTACACATGCTTTTACAGCCTAAAGCCACAAAAAACATAGATATAGCTAGAACAGACAAACAAACTGTTGGAAGTCATTAGAAACGTTATTTTTGTGTGTAAGTAAAGTGTAACTCATAGGTGTTATTGTTCAGATAATAAGATATCGGTAAGACAAGCAACAATGACCAGTAGTATAGCAAAATACAATTCCATGTGAATCTAGCCACTAACCCAACGCTGATTTCAACTCTGAAAGAAGAGTTTGTTAAGGCCATGTCAGACAGTAATGGCTAAACATAAATAAAAACACAACCTATTCCAATTTTTACATCAATGCCAACTTAGCGCCACAGTCTTTCTCCACAGCATACATATCTCGGCCGAAATTAAGCTTAGTACTAAAGACATTTTCTTGTGTACATCACTCAGGTACTAAAACCAGAAAATAGAAACACCAAGGTCTGCTATGCGTCCGACTGTTTCCTTATTGGCGTTCAGTTAATCCGCTAACTATATACCAAGAAACAAAGATCAATACTATAGCTAAATAGAATCGACCAACTCGAAAGAACAGTTTATTCCTAGTAACATGTCACACAGGGATGCATAAATAAAGTAGAATAAAAACACATGCTATCCCAATATATACATCTGCACATAAGTGGCATCCTACTGCCACCATAAGCCTAAATCTTACCAGCAAAGGAACACTCCCAAATCCAGAAGAAAAACGACACCAACCTTCATGCAGCAATCTCCAACGATGGGACAACCTGCAAAAAAGAGTGAAAAACACCGCAACCGTGTCAGGCAAAAAACGCAAAGAAAAAAAAAAAGCGAAGCTTAAGATCACAGAGAACAAAAAGGGCTTTAAAAAAAGAAGGGAAACAAAACAACGACCAGTAAAAAATCCAGGGACAAATCGAGAGAAGAGGAAGCAAAGATGAACAGAGATAAGAACAAAAAAGAAAAAAGAAATCTGAACGAACAAAACAATATAAAATCAAGAGCAGAAGGAACAAAAAAGGCAAGAAGAACAGATGCGAATGAGTCTAAAATACACTTAAGTGGGAAAAAAAGCGTCCCAAATATATCTCCTGAAGAACGAAAAGAGACATGAAAGAAAGCAAAAGAAGATATCCCAAACAAAGAGCTAGATTAGACAAAGAAGGAAAAATCCAATGAAAACAAAAAGGAAGAACCCAGGAAGAAGCAAAGAACAGCGCAAGGCCAAGAACAGATAAAACAAAAGACACAGGAAGAATGAAGAGCCGAAGAAAAAACAAATCCAAAAGAAATAGAAGGCACGAAGAGCAAGAATCGAAGAAGAAGCAAACTGCAGCGGAAGACGAAAACGGATAAAAAAGAAATCAGGAAGAACAACGAATGGAACAACAAAACGAAATCCAAAAGATACGAACCTAAGAAGAACCTAAAGACAAATGTTCCAAAAATCTGAGACGGGGACAGGGGAAAGGGAAAACCAAGAAGAGAAGAAACAACGGCAACAGAAATCAGACCAAGGACCGAAAGGAAGCAAAGGGACGAATCAAATCCTAGGTCAACCCCGCAAAAAAAAAGGTTACCAAATCCACCGCAGAGAAAGTCTATGGCAACAAAGACTGCCGAAGTCGGTGAGAAGGAAACGGATCTACAGGCGCAACGAATCAGATCCGGCGGCGAGGCGGCGGTGGATTGGTGGCTCTAGGTTAGTAGTGCCAGAAACAATGCTTGTACGTCACACGTCAGTTGGGAACCCCAAGAGGAAGGTATGATGAGTGCAGCAGTAAGTTTTCCCTCAGTATGAAACCAAGGTTTAATCGGACCAGTAGGAAAACGAGGTTTGCTTCGAAGGTGTTGGTGAAGGAGTGTAGTGCGGCGCAACACCAGGGATTCCGGTGCCAACGTGGAACCTGCACGACACAATCAAACTACTTTGCCCCAACTTAACAGTGAGGTTGTCAATCTCACCGGCTTGCTGAAAACAAAGGGTTAAACGTATCGAATGGAAAATGATGTTTGTTTGCATAAAACAGTAGAGAACAATGATTGCAGTAGATTGTATTTCAGATGTAAAAGAATGGACCGGGGTCCACAGTTCACTAGTGGTGTCTCTCCAATAAGATAACTAACATGCTGGGTAAACAAATTACAGCTGGGCAATTGACAATTGATAAGTGCATATAACATGCATGTGTGAGCTGTGGTGTCTACTATGAGATTCATTTGGGCATTACGACAAAGTACATAGACCGCTATCCAGCATGCATCTATGCCTAAATAGTCCACTTTCCGGTTAACATCCGTACCCCTTCCAGTATTAAGTTGCAAGCAACAGACAATTGCATTAAGTAATGTGCGTAATGTAAACAATACATTCATTCTTGAATAAAGCATTGCTGTTTTACCCCTAGTGGCAACAACACATCTACAATCTTAGAACTTGCAGTCACTATCCCAAGTTAAATAGAGGTTGAACCCAACTATCATGCATAAATACCCCCTCTTGGAGTCACAAGTATTCACGTGGCCAAGGCTTCAACAAGTAACGGAGAGCATGCAAGATCACAAATGACATAGACATGATAATATAATATTCAGCTCCACATAGGTATCAATATAAGTCAGATCCCAGCAAACACAACATGTAGCATTACAATAAGATGATCTTGATCATGGTAGGCAGCTCACAAGATCTTAACATGATGGCACAAGTGGAGAAGACAACCATCTAGCTACTGCTATGGACCCATAGTCCAAGGATGAACTACTCACGCATCACTCCGGTGGCGGGCATGGCGATGTAGAGCCCTCCGGTGATGATTCCCCTCTCCGGCAGGGTGCCGGGAAGAGCTTCAGAAACCCCCCGAGTTAGGGTTGACGACGGCGGCGGCAGCGAATATGTTCTGGATGGATGACTCCGTGTTTTAGGGTTTTCGCGTCTCGGGGAATAAATAGGCGAAGGGGCGATGTCGGCGGACCCCCGAGGGGCCCAAACCACACCCAGGCGCGGCTGTGGGCCCAGCCACGCCACCATGTGGTTTGGCCACCTCGTGGCTCATCTTCGTCTCTCCTTCGGACTCCGTGTACGTGCTGGAAAAATAGGGACCTGGCCTTTTGTTTCGTGCAATTCCGAGAATATTTCCAGAAGTAACTTTCTGAAACCAAAAACAGCAGAAAACAGGGAACTGGCACTGTGGCATCTTGTTAATAGGTTAGTCCCAGAAAATGCATAAAAGTGATACGAAGTGTATATAAAACATGTAGCAAATGGTATAATATAAGCATGGAACCGCAGAAATTATGGATACATTGGAGACGTATCATGGATCTGGAGCTACGACGGCGGCCCGTGCTCTCCCGGCGAAGTCGCTTCTCCCGGCGGCGCCACGGCGCGGCGGCCCGTGCTCTGCGACGCGAGGCGGCGGTGGGAGAAGAAGAGGCTGCGAGGAGAGCGGAGCAGCGGCGCGGCATCTGCTGCGGAGGGCCGCATGGTGGAGGAGAAGAAAGGCGGCGGTGATTGCGGCGGCATGGCGAGAAGGAGGGGGATTTGGGGGAGCAGCCGCGCAGAAGCGGATTGGGTCAACGGTGGCATTGGCCGTCCACTTGGACACGCAATGTCGATACTACCCCCACGGGGCAGCAACATCTACACCGTGCGCGGACCAAGCCACGCCGGCTGACACGCGGGCCACATCCAGGACCGGCCCACATCACAGCGCGCGCGCGAGCAAACGGTCCAGAGCAGCACCGACGACGCCACACGCTCTGCCTCTGCCAAGCGGGACCGGCAATATCTGGACCAGCGTCAGTGAGATATGTACCCAGTAAAAAAAGTAAGGCACGGAAGACCATGGGCAAGAAACACACACCACGACGGCGCAGGAAAGAAGAAGCTGCTACCGCAAAACGGACGGTGCAGATCACGCGGTAACTGCTCGATCCGACGGCTGAGAAGCGCTAATCGCTGTGAGGACGCCTTGGGGTCACACGGTTTACCTCTCTGGATAGTATGTACGAGTACTCAATAGTCAATAGTATCTCACGTATCATCTTGATCCGCTGCTGCCGCTGTCAATTGTTGATCGGTTGCTACTCCAAATTCAGATTCTCGCAATAGGAGCGTTCAGGCAGGAATGCGTATATGTCTAGGGTCGGGCATTCGATACAAGCCAGCCGAGATTGCAGTTGGTAAAATTCATCAGTTTTCTAATTCTCGTAAAGTGCACAATGGAGACATATTGTTGTTGAAATTCGGTTCGGTTTCGGGTGATACACAGGACACTATCTCAGGCTTTCAGCAGTGCATTTCATAGGAGATTTCACAACAACACCCAAAAAAAGAAAAACTGACCATGATGCTACAAGTCCCAACCGTTTCAATTTTCCTTAAACAAGTTTGCTTAGGTATCCTGCCCACGCAGCCATCCTTGTGATCCACCCTCTTTCCGTGCAACACAGTGGCTCCCCCTCTTCCCTGCTCCAATCCTAAGTTCTCCTTCTCTTCTCCACCACCCATCCCAGGCTCAAATCCTAAGTTCTCCTTCTCTTCTCCGCCACCCATCCCAGGCTTACGTCTGGGCAACGGGCGCCACAATTTGAGAGGGCGAGGCGCCCGCATGGGGATTTTACTATTCTTCAATTATGGATCCCCCACTTATGTTGATTCGTTCCATGACAAGAATTTTGTAAGGGAGAGTACTTCCTAAAACTACTATTAGTTGTTGCGAATAAGCCTTTCACCCCACAAAGAATAATGCTTAATTCCAAAAATAGGCGCCTGGAATGAAAATATTTTTTACTATGTTTGAATGAGTGGTATAAGAACTGAAAAGTAGCATAAATAACATGCCGTAGAACTTTTATTGGGTTTCCACGACAAGTTTAGCATGGGAAATTTAAAGAACGAGCAACAACTGAACATATAGAAAAATAAGTAACCCATAAATTCAGACAAATTTGGTCTTAATCCGAATTTAGAGGTCAAAATTTAATCCCATGCAACAAAACACATCAGATCCATACTCAATGCTGTAGCAACGATAATTTTAGATGGTACAGTCCAAGTAAAAGTGTTCAAATTCTAGCTTCACGGGTTTCCTGATGGCAAAATCAAGACCTAGTTGGCGGCAGCTCGCTTCCTGGGGGCAGCCTCGGTCCCTAAATTGAGATTCAACAGAACAAAACTACAATCAGACTAGGTCAAGATTTAACAGATTCATAGTGTAACCTTTGATGTGAATGTCAGGTACCTTCTCTGAAGTTGCTCTTGAACCTGCGAGCCACATGGCGCATGTACCTCATCCTTCCAGTTCCGGTGGTCTTGCGCCTAATGGCCTTCACACTCCAGTTGTCTGAAATAATGTATCACTGTTAACACTGAGCTAATCCAGAATCATACACGAGAGAAAAGCACAAATTAAATGTCTAATAAAGTTGAAATATGGACCAGTCACCCACCAGCAGAGGAAGGTGCTAACCAAATAGCAAGCACGTTGATTTTACCATATAAGATTAAAACAAACTGCCACTATGAAGTCAGCTTAATTTTCATACTGAGAGTGCATGGGCTCCATTAATTAATGGCAAGATGAAACAGTCAAGATCGTGATCAAGACATTACCAATAGAAAGTTAGGACCACATAATAAAAGATAGAGAAATAATCAGAAACAGAACTAAAAATCTCAGATGGGTAACTTCTGTCATATTGTTGCAGTTTGTCCATCTTGAAACAAATGGTATCAGAAAAGG
Source organism: Poa pratensis (assembly GCA_947311845.1). Lineage (NCBI taxonomy): Eukaryota > Viridiplantae > Streptophyta > Magnoliopsida > Poales > Poaceae > Poa > Poa pratensis. The sequence continues at coordinate 19,990,179 of CAMZMU010000103.1, forward strand.
CAGAAGACATTGGGACATTAAAAATGAGTGAAATTTAGCTACAAGGAAAGTTAATGAAAACAAGAAGTGCAACAAAAATTGTTTTTTACAGATAAAAATAAATGAAACATAAATCATGGAGAAATCATCAGACTTAAAACTACGAATCAGAGGAGTTTAACTCCTGTCATATTGTTGCAGTTTATCCATCACCATATGAACTACAAACAGAATCGGGCAATCCAAAAGACAAATAAATAGTAATTATTGTGAAACTTTCCAATACACCCTCAAATAAAACAAAAAACATGACAATAGAATAACAAAGCACCGGGTAAAATATATTTTTCACTGAAAGTGGAACATTAACTCATATCTGGTTGGAAGCTAGACTTTATCAGTAAATGGAGATAAAATGCACAGCAACAAAGTGTGTTGAGGTATCATCAGAGACTTAAATACTAAGAATCAGAGGAGCATAGCTCCATCTTATTGTTGCAGTTTATTCCTCATCACTTGACCCTCACAGATTTAATCAAGCATGAATAACAGAAGATGTATTTTATCTAGATATGTGGATATAAAAATACATAATATGATTAAAAGGTTTCTGTAATTTTGAGCTCAGCTATTGCACTGAAAAATCAAAACAAGGTAGTTCATTCGAGGCTTCTGCTTCGGTACATCCCCCTCCCCAAACTCAAACACAACAACGGCTGTGATGACTCCTTATCCCTTCATAAGGAAGGACGTGATGGTATTTAACTAACTAATTAATGAATAAGTAAATTGTCTAAAGCCCTGCAGAAACCCATCTGGCCCAATTTGGTAGGTACTCATCTGTACAGGATCAGAAAAAACGGCCGGCCGGTGGTCTTCCTGCCCCTGCCGCCAAGTATTTCCGGCTACCGCGACGACGAAGATTCGGCCAGACGCACACACGTTCCACGCCAATTTACCGAGACGCACGCGTACTGCAGCTAGCCTGATCAATGCAATCGATCTCTCTATTACTACTTGCAACAGCACGTTACGCAAAAGAAATTTGCATCGCTACAGGCAGTGTTGATTTTTGTATTGCTTCTCACGGTCTGGTTACAAGTGCTAGTCATACATGCATACTAGGTAACTAGAACTAGGTGATCGATGATCTCGATGCTCGGCAGTGCGCTGGTTCTTTGTCATCCTGCCGCCGTCTTTTTTGGAGTCGCCGGCGTCGTCGGAGCCGGCGAGAGCGAAGATAGCCGTCAACATCGATCCGTTTTTCCTGGGCGCTATTGACGTGGGTAGAAGTCTGGATATGGGCTTTGATGGGCCAGCGAATTTAATGACTTAATTAACTATAATTAGGTGGAAAAAGCTTTTGAGTTTGTGTGTGGGGGGGGGGGGGGGGGGGGGGGGGGGGGGATGTACCGAAGCAGGGCTCTTCATTCGATTAGTAAAGTCCAGTTTTCAGCAAGTAAACAAATCATGTAGACCATGATTTTAAAGAATGTACAAAACTGAACAAGCTGACCAGAAAACGCCTACACAGTTCTCCCACTAGCACCTAAAGAATGTTAACTGTTTGTTTATGAACGGAAGCAGGCATGTAACAACTGCAACTGCGGACTGTAAAAAAAAATATAGCTCAGAATATGAAATGTCTTCTCATCAATGCCATGGCATCTCCGAAGTCTGACATGCGTTGTAGATTTCATGAATCATCATAGCATTTTTGCAATTGTGGACACAAAACTGAAGAATCATGAAAGGCTACCGTATGTATTGCCCCAAACTTTATCATTAAAAAACAGCTACAAATGAGTGCATTTTAAGAACAGGTCCGACATCCTAAACACAGAATGAGCAATACACTGACAGGGGAAGGTGCTATAGCTCAACCAATTCATCCACCTTGTTAACATCCACATAGTTGCTTGCAAATCTAACAGCTAACGCATCACAGATATCGAACAAGAGCTAATCACGATGAACGTTGAGACTGCAATCACAGCACATCTTGCCACGCCTTCCAAGTTAGGCCTAACATTCGAAGACAATAGCTATGGGGCACAGAATATTGGCAAACACTGTCGCACATGCGGTGCACACCAGACTCAAACATCACATCTAGCTAGAACAACTAGGCATGAAGAAGCACGAAGAACCAAGGTAATCTGGGATCTTACACTTGCGGATGCGGGCGGCGGGGTAGCCGCAGGAGGAGCAGGTACTCTTCTGCAGGTGGAAGCTGCGACGGCCGCAGCGGATGCAGAGCGTGTGCGTCTTGTTCCGGCGCTTGCCGAAGCTGCCCGTACCCTTCGTCTGCGCGCCAGCAACACAAAACAACAGGGGTCAGCATCACGGATCTAGACGAGGAGAACGCGGGGATTCCGACGAGAGGCGCCGCGATTAGCTCACCATTTCGCCTTGTCTTGCCGCCGCTGCGCCGCCGCCGAGGAAGTGGAGACGAAGAACGCACGAAACCTAAGCGGTGCGAGAAGGATTTATAGAGGTGAGAGCAAATTGCCCACGTTAGTAGGCCCGGCCCATTGGACTGATCGGCGTACTGCTAACGGTGGGCCTTTCGCTTAGTTAGTGGGCCTGTGTTCCTCTTCACAATTGGAACCCGGGGCTGCCGTAAAAAAAAAACAATTGGAACCGGGGCTGCCGTAAAAAAAAAACAATTGGAAGCCGGGGCTTATAACATGCTCATGGGAGAGCTCCTATATAACGCATTCGGCGTCATGTACAAACATGTAAACATGTCGGTCCTTTGCTACCCCAACTTCCCTCTAAACCCCACGCCGTCTCTGGTGTCATCCTAAGCCCCATTGTCTACGATTTCCCACATGCATCCGATCCACTCTCCCTAAACTTTGGCATCACCTCCGCCGGTGACGTTGGGCCATCGCTATCTCCATCGAGGTGTGATGCCGTCATTGACGACCATGACAGGTCGGCCCACTAGCGCTTTCGGGTGAGTGTTGTATAGAAATTGCCCATGCCTGTATCTTACGCTCACCCACTCGTACAAAGTGCAAGGTGCACCTGATGGTAGGCCTGGCAGGAAGGTCAGTATGTGCAAAAGAGATGCATTTCGCTTCTTTATCAATCTTCTATCCAAGAGTTCTTCAGGAAACAACCTTCGTCGATAGCCCGATAAAAGCTCTCGACAAAGGCTGTGGCACAAGACAAACGGGCAGACTCGATAATATGCCAATTTAGTAACAAAGGGTATAAATCTGAGAAAAAATGGAGTGAAGATATTAGAAAATAAATCTTGCACGTTGACAACAATGTCTCTCACAAATGTGCAAAATCTCAAATATGTGGATACGAGTATACACACTTTCAAATCTCAAAACTATATAAAATTTTGTCATATTTTCTAACTCATATACAAATAATTTTACATTGTGATTTTACATAGTTATAGGATGCATCATTGACTACATCCAGTTTTTTAGGTCATTTTAAAAACTTATATATTTTTTATTTTTTTAGTATACAGAGCACAGAAATCGGTAGGCAAAGTGACTTTTCCTTAAAAAAAAATCTCTATAACACATATTTTTAACAATTTCGAGAAAGTAAAGGTGATGCCATTCACGTTTGCGAGGACTGCTAGCTGAAACAAAAGGTGGATTAATTAGTATTTTACATACATCTGTTTTAGGAGGTCCACATCCATTATGGACATACTCAAGTCAAAGCGAGCTTGCTACACGTACTAGGCTTGTTTCTCCATCACGGCTGACGCTCGCCTCAAAGCGGCATCACGGATGACGCACCATATTTCCCCGTCCATGCGCCAAACACGAGCGCTATATATACACTTCCGGCCTCCTGCTGTGAGATCAACCCCGCAAGCAGCAAGCTAGCGCCCAACGACAGCCAATCTCAGCCTTCAAGAACAAGAAGCTAGGTACCATGGCCGGCGGAGACGACCTGAAGCTGCTGGCCACATGGCCAAGCCCGTACGCCATCAGGGTGAAGCTCGCGCTCGCCGTCAAGGGCCTGAGCTACGAGTACGCCGAGGAGGACCTCGCCAACAAGAGCGAGCTCCTGCTTAGCTCCAACCCGGTGCACAAGAAGATACCGGTGCTCATCCACAACGGCGTGCCGGTCTGCGAGTCCAACGTCATCGTGGAGTACATCGACGAGGCGTTCGCCGGCCCGGCCATCCTCCCCGCCGACCCCTACGAACGAGCCATTGCCCGCTTCTGGGCCGCCTACGTCGACGACAAGGTATATCTTTCCTTCTTTATTTCACTAGCTTTTGACACTTCGACACCATTTCTGTGTCACTACAAGCTGATTTTACTGATCACTGTGATGTGCTCGCCGGTGCGCAGCTTTTGGCAGCTTGGGCCACGGTGTTGTTCAAGGGCAAGACAGAGGAGGAGAAATTGGAGGGGAAGAAGGCGTTGTTCGCGGCGTTGGAGACCCTGGAGGGGGCCCTGGCCCAGTGCTCCGACGGGAAGGACTTCTTCGGCGGGGACAGCGTGGGGCTCGTGGACATGGTGCTGGGGAGCCATCTCTCGTGGCTGAAGGCGACGGAGGTGATGTCCGGAGAGGACATCTTGGGCAGTGACAAGACCCAACTCCTTGCCGCGTGGATGGCGCGCTTCGGCGAGCTCGACGCTGCCAAGGCGGCCTTGCCGGACGTGGACAGGGTGGTTGAGTTCGCCAAGATGAGGCAGGCGCGGCTGGCTGCCGCCGCAGCTGCTGCATCAAACAACTAATCGAGCCAGGTCGGCTTGAATACGTCATACGTGACTGAAAAAACGGGTGTTTGCTATGGAATAAGATAGTCTCTCTCGATATTTATTGTATTTGCCTGTTTGATTTCATAATCCGTATATTTGTACAATTAGATTTATTGTAAAGTTTTGAGTGAATTTTCTGTTTATGCCTTCTGAGTGGTTAATTACATTTCTTTTTAAAACTTCAAGATGGTATATTGTAAGAAAATCTTGGTTTGTTCTACTCTCTATTCCTCCGATTTATCGGCGGTCCTACTCATAATGCATATTAAAACTGGAAAGTGAGATATACTCATACTCATTTTTTTAAAGGCTGTGTCTGTTTACAGATAAGTGTCCAACTTGTTAAAACTCGTGTTATAAAAAATTATAACTAGATATTATTAGTTTGTTTAATGTCCTCCCATCAATCATCTCGAGTGCTCTGCTCTCTAGTCCATGCTCATGTGTTTTTATATGGGTTGCCCCATCTTTTTTGAGTTTCCCACCCGCACCCGACCCACTCTCTCCCAAACTTTGGGATCACCTCCACCGGTGACGTCGCGGCCAGCTGCCTTGTCCCCATCTACATCGAGGTATGCCACCACGGCTGTTCTATCTCCGTCGTCAATGACCATGGATGTCGGCCCATTAGCGTTAGGGGGTATGCAGTTGATACAATGAGCGTTGTATGGAAATTTCACGTGATCCCGCATCTCACGCTCACCCACTCGTACACACTCAAGGTGCCCCTGATGGCCCGCCTAGTCTTGCGGCTCATTATCTTGTTTCGCATCTTCTTCCTTTTCCATTTCCTAGGCACGGTAGTTCCCAACTTCAGAGTAGTAGCAGTGCAGTACCTCCCTTTGAAGATATAGCTTCCCCAAGATAGTGTGTGTAGAAATCGACGATGCATTGCGCCATAATCTTCCTAGGTGGCAGACGAGGCAGGAAGATCAATATGTGCAAAAGAGATGTATCTCCCTTCTTTACCGGTATTCTATCCAAGATTTCTTCATTAGAAACCCTTTGGCGAGAGCCTGATAAAAACTCTCAGCAAAGGCCGTGACACATGGCAAACGTGTGGATTTCGGTAGTGTGCCTATTTTGCAATGAAGGGTGTAAATATGAGAAAATCAATGTTTTAAGTGGTGGCAGCCCTTAAATGAGTTATAGCAGGGCTAAATCGGAACTAAGTGGGGCAATAGCGGAAAATTGTACATGAATTCATTTAGCGACAACATGTTAAAAATGATATAGCGGAGCTATAGCTAGGCTATAGCGGGCTATTTAAAAATATGAGAAAAATACAGTTAATATTTCTGACTCCCGAGTTCCAGTGCTCTCTATATTTTAAAATTTTAAAAATCATATTTGTAATTTTTTTTAAAAACAAGAAAGTAAATCCTGCATGTTTGACAATGACGTTCCCCAAAGGAGCAAAATCTTAATTTAAAATACTTTATTTTCAGAGCTACATGAAAATAAAAATATTTGGATACGAATACACACACTTTCAAATCTCTGAATTGTATATAAGGTTTTTTATTTTTTTAGCTCATAATACAAAGAATTCCATATTGTGATTTTGCAATGCGACCTTGATTACATCCGAAAAATCATATTTTCTAAAACTTATAATTTTTTTTAATTATAGATAGTACTGGATCTCGGAGTCAAAGTGACTTTTCCCAAAAAAAATATCTCTATGACACATTTTTTTAACAATTTGGAGACAGTATTATCGCTAGCTGAAACAAAAAGGTGGATTAGTTATAGTATTCTACATACATCTGTTTTGGGAGTTCGACATCCAAGTCAAAACGAGCTGACCTCGGTAGGCTTGTTTCTCCATCACGGCTGACGCTCGCCTCAAAGCAGCATCACGGATGACGCACCATATTTCCCGTCCATCGTCAAACACGAGCACTATATATACACTTCCGGGCCTCCTGCTGCGACATCAACCCCGCAAGCTAGCACCCGACGTCAAACAATCTCAGCCTTCACGAACCCATGGCCGGGGGAGACGACCTGAAGGTGCTGGGCACATGGCCAAGCCCGTACGCCATCAGGGTGAAACTCGCGCTCGCCGTCAAGGGCCTGAGCTACGAGTACGCCGAGGAGGACCTCGCCAACAAGAGCGAGCTTCTGCTCAGCTCCAACCCGGTGCACAAGAAGATACCGGTGCTCATCCACAACGGCGTGCCGGTCTGCGAGTCCAACGTCATCGCGGAGTACATCGACGAGGCGTTCGCCGGCCCGGCCATCCTCCCCGCCGACCCCTACGAACGAGCCATTGCCCGCTTCTGGGCCGCCTACGTCGACGACAAGGTATCTATAACTTTGGTTCTTTGTTTCACTAGCTTTTGACACTTGGACGCCATGTCTGTCACTACAAGCTGATTTTACTGATCACTATGATGTGCTCGCCGATGCGCAGCTTTTGGCAGCTTGGGCCACGGTGTTGTTCAAGGGCAAGACAGAGGAGGAGAAATTGGAGGGGAAGAAGGCGTTGTTGGCGGCGTTGGAGACCCTGGAGGGGGCCCTCGCCCAGTGCTCCGATGGGAAGGACTTCTTCGGCGGGGACAGCGTGGGGCTCGTGGACATGGTGCTGGGGAGCCATGTCTCGTGGCTGAAGGCGACGGAGGTCATGTCCGGAGAGGAGATCTTCCGCGGTGACAAGACCCAACTCCTCGCCGCGTGGATAGCGCGCTTCAGCGAGCTTGACGCTGCGAAGGCGGCCTTGCCGGACGTGGACAGGGTGGTTGAGTTCGCCAAGATGAGGCAGGCGCGGCTGGCTGCCGCTGCAGCTGCGGCATCAAAGAACTAATCGAGCCAGCTCGGCTTCGATACGTCACTAAAAAATGGATGTTTGCTACGGAATAAAATACGGTCTCTCTCAACATTTGTTGTCTTTGCCTGCTTGATTTCATAGTCCGCATATTTGTACAACTAGATTTGTTGTTATATTTTGAGTGGATTCCAGTTTGTGCCTTCCAAGTGGTTACACTTCTGTGTAAAACATCGAATATGGTATAATTCTAAGCAATTTCGGGTTCGGTCTACTCTCTCCTCTTCCGAGCACAATATAATACATTTATAATTAGAAATTATTAGTTTGTTTACTTTACATCATATCAACCAACCCATTGTGCACTCATGTGCTCTGCTCTCTAGTCCCTACGCAAGTGTTTTTACATGGGTTATCACTGAATAAGGGTGTGCTATCAAAATAGGCAGTTTGCTACCGCATAAAATAGTCTCTCTCAATATTTATCATCTTTGCCAGTTCATAATCCGCATATTTGTACAACCAGATTTCTTGTTATGTTTTGAGTGAATTACAGTTTATGCCTTTTAAGTGGTTACGTTTCTGTTTAAAACTTTAAGTGGTATAGTTGTAGGAAAATTGGGTTCGGTGTACCCTCTACTCCTCTCGGACGCTGCCCACAATGCGTATTGAGACTTAGATCGTGGGATATACTTATACTCCAAATTTAAAAGTTTGTGTTTGTTTATAGAGAAGTGTCCAACTTGTTTAAACTTTTGTTCCAAACAGAGTCCAAATAAAATTAACAAGCACAATATAGTACATTTGTCATGGGGCATATTAGTTTGTTTACTTTCCTTCCCATCAACCAACCATCGCAATGGAGTGCTCTGCTATCCGGTCCCCTCGTAACTTTTTTAAATGGGTTGTCGCCCAACGAGGGCCGTGTTACCAAACTAGGTGGATTAGTCTATGTTTCTCACTAAACCTGAAATAAAACTAGCTAAACTCAAGTCCTTACTTTGTGCGGCCATATGCATCACTCCAATGCAGAGGCTGGGGATCTCCCCCAATCCAAAAAAAAAGTCCTCCCTTTGTGAGACACATGCACGAGTCATGTGGCATAACTCAATTACGCAGGTTAAGTTTCATCAGGCGGTAACTTAATGGTCAACCTAATTCTTTCCTATTAGTATCGGGTGATACCTTTCTAGTATATTATTGCAATGCTAACATTTCTTAAGTTTTAGCACAAGTATATTATGAGTGCATACAAATTTCTCAAGTTCAAATTTCATCATCTAGATCGACAACAAGTCCAAACCGACCACCTTCATGGTCAACAGTTGCACAAATACCACAAAGAGAGGTGTCGTGAATACTAAGTATTATCTGGATATAGTTTTGGATATAGTCCAAGGGCACAACTCCTACAAACCCCATGCTTTCACGAAATTTCTGAATAAACGAGGCAAAATTTAATGAGTTGACACATTGCTTCATATTTTGTATGGTGTTCTCCACCCTGAATTTATGGTTTTCAGTGACTTCAAGTTATGCATCCTCAGTGGTTACACTTCTGTTTATAATTTCAAGGTGTACAATTGTAAGAAAGTTTGGGTCCAGTCTACTCTCTACTCCTTGATTTATCGGCGGCGCTACTCACAATGCATATTGAGATTAGAGAGTGAGATATATTTACACACACAAAAAAGAGTGAGATATATCGCCAAATTTTAAGTTTTTATGTCTGTTTACACACGAGTGTCCAACTTGTTTAAACTTTTGTTTCAAACAGTAAGATTTGCGACCACAAATATCAAGAGTTCTATACTTTCAGATTTTTGTATTGTAACCTGACAAGTGGGGCCACAATCAAGGAGAGGCCTCTATTCCTTGGGAGTTTTGTATTTGGAATGATATATCCATGTTGTTGGGAAATCCACTCCGGCTCATAGGTGCATCTACACCCACTACCAAAAAATGAATTTTAAAATGTCAGAAAATTTCAAAAAAAAAAATCGGATGTACATATGAACATTTATGTTCGTACAAAAAGATCGGGATGAAAAAACATTTGCACGTAACATTTTTTTCTCTTTTTTATACCGGTCACACAAAATGTCTTTTCGATGCAAAACTTTTTTGTATGGATAGACATTTTTCATATGAACACCCAAAAAATTTCTTTGAAATTGTTTAACATTTTGAAATGCGTTAAAAATGCATTTTACACAGCGGTTCATCTACACCCGTGAGCCAAAACATCATGTTCGTTGTTGGGTTTGCCAACAAGGATTGAATAGTAGATTGAATACGGATATATCCATGTTGTTCTCCATTCTTGATGCTAGCCTATCTTCCTATAAGATTGAATAGTAGATGGGTTGCCCGTGCCACCCCCTTGAGAGCGACGCTATGTGTTTTCCGTGATGAGGGCAATTTTTTGTCTGCAGAGGACATCCTTTGCCAAGTGTTTTTTCTGTTTTGCCAAGTGCCGCTCTTTTACTGAGTGTGTTGGCACTCGGCATACATCACCATTTTTTAAGAGAACCTGATAAAAGGTATTGGCAAAGGCCATGGCACACGACAAAAGGCTAGATTCTGGTAGTGTGTATATTTTGCATTGATGAATGTGAGAATGTAAATACGAAAAAAAATGCACTCCCTCCGTTTATAAAAGGATATCTCAACTTTGTCTAAATTTACATGCATGTATGTAGACATAATTTAGTGTGTACATACATACAAATTTAGAGAAAGTTGAGACATCCTTTCCTGGACAGAGGGAGTATAAGATAGCTTTTAAACAATTTCAGTCCGTAAAGGTGATTTCCTTCTACATATTTCACGGAAGACGCAAGGCCATGCGTCAAACACGAGCACTATGTGGAGGAGTTCGTCAGGTTGAGTCTACGATAGAGGTAGAGGAGTCCAAGTCAAAGCGAACTTACCCCACACCTAGTTCAGTAGGATTCTTTCTCCATCACGGCTGACGCTCGCCTCAAAGCAGCATCACGGGTGACGCATGACATTTCCCGTCCATCGTCAAACACGAGCGCTATATATACACTTCCGGCCTCCTGCTGTGAGATCAACCCGCAAGCAGCTACCCAACGACAAACAATCTCAGCCTTCAAGGTATACCATGGCCGGCGGAGACGACTGAAGCTGCTGGGCACATGGCCAAGCCCGTACGCCATCAGGGTGAACTCGCGCTCGCCGTCAAGGGCCTGAGCTACGAGTACGCCGAGGAGGACCTCGCCAACAAGAGCGAGCTCCTGCTTAGCTCCAACCCGGTGCACAAGAAGATACCGGTGCTCATCCACAACGGCGTGCCGGTCTGCGAGTCCAACGTCATCGTGGAGTACATCGACGAGGCGTTCGCCGGCCCGGCCATCCTCCCCGCCGACCCCTACGAACGAGCCATTGCCCGCTTCTGGGCCGCCTACGTCGACGACAAGGTATATCTTTCCTTCTTTATTTCACTAGCTTTTGACACTTCGACACCATTTCTGTGTCACTACAAGCTGATTTTACTGATCACTGTGATGTGCTCGCCGGTGCGCAGCTTTTGGCAGCTTGGGCCACGGTGTTGTTCAAGGGCAAGACAGAGGAGGAGAAATTGGAGGGGAAGAAGGCGTTGTTCGCGGCGTTGGAGACCCTGGAGGGGGCCCTGGCCCAGTGCTCCGACGGGAAGGACTTCTTCGGCGGGGACAGCGTGGGGCTCGTGGACATGGTGCTGGGGAGCCATCTCTCGTGGCTGAAGGCGACGGAGGTGATGTCCGGAGAGGACATCTTGGGCAGTGACAAGACCCAACTCCTTGCCGCGTGGATGGCGCGCTTCGGCGAGCTCGACGCTGCCAAGGCGGCCTTGCCGGACGTGGACAGGGTGGTTGAGTTCGCCAAGATGAGGCAGGCGCGGCTGGCTGCCGCCGCAGCTGCTGCATCAAACAACTAATCGAGCCAGGTCGGCTTGAATACGTCATACGTGACTGAAAAAACGGGTGTTTGCTATGGAATAAGATAGTCTCTCTCGATATTTATTGTATTTGCCTGTTTGATTTCATAATCCGTATATTTGTACAATTAGATTTATTGTAAAGTTTTGAGTGAATTTTCTGTTTATGCCTTCTGAGTGGTTAATTACATTTCTTTTTAAAACTTCAAGATGGTATATTGTAAGAAAATCTTGGTTTGTTCTACTCTCTATTCCTCCGATTTATCGGCGGTCCTACTCATAATGCATATTAAAACTGGAAAGTGAGATATACTCATACTCATTTTTTTAAAGGCTGTGTCTGTTTACAGATAAGTGTCCAACTTGTTAAAACTCGTGTTATAAAAAATTATAACTAGATATTATTAGTTTGTTTAATGTCCTCCCATCAATCATCTCGAGTGCTCTGCTCTCTAGTCCATGCTCATGTGTTTTTATATGGGTTGCCCCATCTTTTTTGAGTTTCCCACCCGCACCCGACCCACTCTCTCCCAAACTTTGGGATCACCTCCACCGGTGACGTCGCGGCCAGCTGCCTTGTCCCCATCTACATCGAGGTATGCCACCACGGCTGTTCTATCTCCGTCGTCAATGACCATGGATGTCGGCCCATTAGCGTTAGGGGGTATGCAGTTGATACAATGAGCGTTGTATGGAAATTTCACGTGATCCCGCATCTCACGCTCACCCACTCGTACACACTCAAGGTGCCCCTGATGGCCCGCCTAGTCTTGCGGCTCATTATCTTGTTTCGCATCTTCTTCCTTTTCCATTTCCTAGGCACGGTAGTTCCCAACTTCAGAGTAGTAGCAGTGCAGTACCTCCCTTTGAAGATATAGCTTCCCCAAGATAGTGTGTGTAGAAATCGACGATGCATTGCGCCATAATCTTCCTAGGTGGCAGACGAGGCAGGAAGATCAATATGTGCAAAAGAGATGTATCTCCCTTCTTTACCGGTATTCTATCCAAGATTTCTTCATTAGAAACCCTTTGGCGAGAGCCTGATAAAAACTCTCAGCAAAGGCCGTGACACATGGCAAACGTGTGGATTTCGGTAGTGTGCCTATTTTGCAATGAAGGGTGTAAATATGAGAAAATCAATGTTTTAAGTGGTGGCAGCCCTTAAATGAGTTATAGCAGGGCTAAATCGGAACTAAGTGGGGCAATAGCGGAAAATTGTACATGAATTCATTTAGCGACAACATGTTAAAAATGATATAGCGGAGCTATAGCTAGGCTATAGCGGGCTATTTAAAAATATGGGAAAAATACAGTTAATATTTCTGACTCCCGAGTTCCAGTGCTCTCTATATTTTAAAATTTTAAAAATCATATTTGTAATTTTTTTAAAAAACAAGAAAGTAAATCCTGCATGTTTGACAATGACGTTCCCCAAAGGAGCAAAATCTTAATTTAAAATACTTTATTTTCAGAGCTACATGAAAATAAAAATATTTGGATACGAATACACACACTTTCAAATCTCTGAATTGTATATAAGGTTTTTTATTTTTTTAGCTCATAATACAAAGAATTCCATATTGTGATTTTGCAATGCGACCTTGATTACATCCGAAAAATCATATTTTCTAAAACTTATAATTTTTTTTAATTATAGATAGTACTGGATCTCGGAGTCAAAGTGACTTTTCCAAAAAAAATATCTCTATGACACATTTTTTTAACAATTTGGAGACAGTATTATCGCTAGCTGAAACAAAAAGGTGGATTAGTTATAGTATTCTACATACATCTGTTTTGGGAGTTCGACATCCAAGTCAAAACGAGCTGACCTCGGTAGGCTTGTTTCTCCATCACGGCTGACGCTCGCCTCAAAGCAGCATCACGGATGACGCACCATATTTCCCGTCCATCGTCAAACACGAGCACTATATATACACTTCCGGGCCTCCTGCTGCGACATCAACCCCGCAAGCTAGCACCCGACGTCAAACAATCTCAGCCTTCACGAACCCATGGCCGGGGAGACGACCTGAAGGTGCTGGGCACATGGCCAAGCCCGTACGCCATCAGGGTGAAACTCGCGCTCGCCGTCAAGGGCCTGAGCTACGAGTACGCCGAGGAGGACCTCGCCAACAAGAGCGAGCTTCTGCTCAGCTCCAACCCGGTGCACAAGAAGATACCGGTGCTCATCCACAACGGCGTGCCGGTCTGCGAGTCCAACGTCATCGCGGAGTACATCGACGAGGCGTTCGCCGGCCCGGCCATCCTCCCCGCCGACCCCTACGAACGAGCCATTGCCCGCTTCTGGGCCGCCTACGTCGACGACAAGGTATCTATAACTTTGGTTCTTTGTTTCACTAGCTTTTGACACTTGGACGCCATGTCTGTCACTACAAGCTGATTTTACTGATCACTATGATGTGCTCGCCGATGCGCAGCTTTTGGCAGCTTGGGCCACGGTGTTGTTCAAGGGCAAGACAGAGGAGGAGAAATTGGAGGGGAAGAAGGCGTTGTTGGCGGCGTTGGAGACCCTGGAGGGGGCCCTCGCCCAGTGCTCCGATGGGAAGGACTTCTTCGGCGGGGACAGCGTGGGGCTCGTGGACATGGTGCTGGGGAGCCATGTCTCGTGGCTGAAGGCGACGGAGGTCATGTCCGGAGAGGAGATCTTCCGCGGTGACAAGACCCAACTCCTCGCCGCGTGGATAGCGCGCTTCAGCGAGCTTGACGCTGCGAAGGCGGCCTTGCCGGACGTGGACAGGGTGGTTGAGTTCGCCAAGATGAGGCAGGCGCGGCTGGCTGCCGCTGCAGCTGCGGCATCAAAGAACTAATCGAGCCAGCTCGGCTTCGATACGTCACTAAAAAATGGATGTTTGCTACGGAATAAAATACGGTCTCTCTCAACATTTGTTGTCTTTGCCTGCTTGATTTCATAGTCCGCATATTTGTACAACTAGATTTGTTGTTATATTTTGAGTGGATTCCAGTTTATGCCTTCCAAGTGGTTACACTTCTGTGTAAAACATCGAATATGGTATAATTCTAAGCAAATTCGGGTTCGGTCTACTCTCTCCTCTTCCGAGCACAATATAATACATTTATAATTAGAAATTATTAGTTTGTTTACTTTACATCATATCAACCAACCCATTGTGCACTCATGTGCTCTGCTCTCTAGTCCCTACGCAAGTGTTTTTACATGGGTTATCACTGAATAAGGGTGTGCTATCAAAATAGGCAGTTTGCTACCGCATAAAATAGTCTCTCTCAATATTTATCATCTTTGCCAGATTTCATAATCCGCATATTTGTACAACCAGATTTCTTGTTATGTTTTGAGTGAATTACAGTTTATGCCTTTTAAGTGGTTACGTTTCTGTTTAAAACTTTAAGTGGTATAGTTGTAGGAAAATTGGGTTCGGTGTACCCTCTACTCCTCTCGGACGCTGCCCACAATGCGTATTGAGACTTAGATCGTGGGATATACTTATACTCCAAATTTAAAAGTTTGTGTTTGTTTATAGAGAAGTGTCCAACTTGTTTAAACTTTTGTTCCAAACAGAGTCCAAATAAAATTAACAAGCACAATATAGTACATTTGTCATGGGGCATATTAGTTTGTTTACTTTCCTTCCCATCAACCAACCATCGCAATGGAGTGCTCTGCTATCCGGTCCCCTCGTAACTTTTTTAAATGGGTTGTCGCCCAACGAGGGCCGTGTTACCAAACTAGGTGGATTAGTCTATGTTTCTCACTAAACCTGAAATAAAACTAGCTAAACTCAAGTCCTTACTTTGTGCGGCCATATGCATCACTCCAATGCAGAGGCTGGGGATCTCCCCCAATCCAAAAAAAAAGTCCTCCCTTTGTGAGACACATGCACGAGTCATGTGGCATAACTCAATTACGCAGGTTAAGTTTCATCAGGCGGTAACTTAATGGTCAACCTAATTCTTTCCTATTAGTATCGGGTGATACCTTTCTAGTATATTATTGCAATGCTAACATTTCTTAAGTTTTAGCACAAGTATATTATGAGTGCATACAAATTTCTCAAGTTCAAATTTCATCATCTAGATCGACAACAAGTCCAAACCGACCACCTTCATGGTCAACAGTTGCACAAATACCACAAAGAGAGGTGTCGTGAATACTAAGTATTATCTGGATATAGTTTTGGATATAGTCCAAGGGCACAACTCCTACAAACCCCATGCTTTCACGAAATTTCTGAATAAACGAGGCAAAATTTAATGAGTTGACACATTGCTTCATATTTTGTATGGTGTTCTCCACCCTGAATTTATGGTTTTCAGTGACTTCAAGTTATGCATCCTCAGTGGTTACACTTCTGTTTATAATTTCAAGGTGTACAATTGTAAGAAAGTTTGGGTCCAGTCTACTCTCTACTCCTTGATTTATCGGCGGCGCTACTCACAATGCATATTGAGATTAGAGAGTGAGATATATTTACACACACAAAAAAGAGTGAGATATATCGCCAAATTTTAAGTTTTTATGTCTGTTTACACACGAGTGTCCAACTTGTTTAAACTTTTGTTTCAAACAGTAAGATTTGCGACCACAAATATCAAGAGTTCTATACTTTCAGATTTTTGTATTGTAACCTGACAAGTGGGGCCACAATCAAGGAGAGGCCTCTATTCCTTGGGAGTTTTGTATTTGGAATGATATATCCATGTTGTTGGGAAATCCACTCCGGCTCATAGGTGCATCTACACCCACTACCAAAAAATGAATTTTAAAATGTCAGAAAATTTCAAAAAAAAAAATCGGATGTACATATGAACATTTATGTTCGTACAAAAAGATCGGGATGAAAAAACATTTGCACGTAACATTTTTTTCTCTTTTTTATACCGGTCACACAAAATGTCTTTTCGATGCAAAACTTTTTTGTATGGATAGACATTTTTCATATGAACACCCAAAAAATTTCTTTGAAATTGTTTAACATTTTGAAATGCGTTAAAAATGCATTTTACACAGCGGTTCATCTACACCCGTGAGCCAAAACATCATGTTCGTTGTTGGGTTTGCCAACAAGGATTGAATAGTAGATTGAATACGGATATATCCATGTTGTTCTCCATTCTTGATGCTAGCCTATCTTCCTATAAGATTGAATAGTAGATGGGTTGCCCGTGCCACCCCTTGAGAGCGACGCTATGTGTTTTCCGTGATGAGGGCAATTTTTTGTCTGCAGAGGACATCCTTTGCCAAGTGTTTTTTCTGTTTTGCCAAGTGCCGCTCTTTTACTGAGTGTGTTGGCACTCGGCATACATCACCATTTTTTAAGAGAACCTGATAAAAGGTATTGGCAAAGGCCATGGCACACGACAAAAGGCTAGATTCTGGTAGTGTGTATATTTTGCATTGATGAATGTGAGAATGTAAATACGAAAAAAAATGCACTCCCTCCGTTTATAAAAGGATATCTCAACTTTGTCTAAATTTACATGCATGTATGTAGACATAATTTAGTGTGTACATACATACAAATTTAGAGAAAGTTGAGACATCCTTTCCTGGACAGAGGGAGTATAAGATAGCTTTTAAACAATTTCAGTCCGTAAAGGTGATTTCCTTCTACATATTTCACGGAAGACGCAAGGCCATGCGTCAAACACGAGCACTATGTGGAGGAGTTCGTCAGGTTGAGTCTACGATAGAGGTAGAGGAGTCCAAGTCAAAGCGAACTTACCCCACACCTAGTTCAGTAGGATTCTTTCTCCATCACGGCTGACGCTCGCCTCAAAGCAGCATCACGGGTGACGCATGACATTTCCCGTCCATCGTCAAACACGAGCGCTATATATACACTTCCGGCCTCCTGCTGTGAGATCAACCCCAGCAAGCTAGCGCCCAACGACACAATCTCAGCCTTCAAGGTATACCATGGCCGGCGGAGACGATCTGAAACTGCTGGCACATGGCCAAGCCCGTACGCCATCAGGGTGAAGCTCGCGCTCGCCGTCAAGGGACTGAGCTACGAGTACGCCGAGGAGGACCTCGCCAACAAGAGCGAGCTCCTGCTTAGCTCCAACCCGGTGCACAAGAAGATACCGGTGCTCATCCACAACGGCGTGCCGGTCTGCGAGTCCAACGTCATCGTGGAGTACATCGACGAGGCGTTCGCCGGCCCGGCCATCCTCCCCGCCGACCCCTACGAACGAGCCATTGCCCGCTTCTGGGCCGCCTACGTCGACGACAAGGTATATCTTTCCTTCTTTATTTCACTAGCTTTTGACACTTCGACACCATTTCTGTGTCACTACAAGCTGATTTTACTGATCACTGTGATGTGCTCGCCGGTGCGCAGCTTTTGGCAGCTTGGGCCACGGTGTTGTTCAAGGGCAAGACAGAGGAGGAGAAATTGGAGGGGAAGAAGGCGTTGTTCGCGGCGTTGGAGACCCTGGAGGGGGCCCTGGCCCAGTGCTCCGACGGGAAGGACTTCTTCGGCGGGGACAGCGTGGGGCTCGTGGACATGGTGCTGGGGAGCCATCTCTCGTGGCTGAAGGCGACGGAGGTGATGTCCGGAGAGGACATCTTGGGCAGTGACAAGACCCAACTCCTTGCCGCGTGGATGGCGCGCTTCGGCGAGCTCGACGCTGCCAAGGCGGCCTTGCCGGACGTGGACAGGGTGGTTGAGTTCGCCAAGATGAGGCAGGCGCGGCTGGCTGCCGCCGCAGCTGCTGCATCAAACAACTAATCGAGCCAGGTCGGCTTGAATACGTCATACGTGACTGAAAAAACGGGTGTTTGCTATGGAATAAGATAGTCTCTCTCGATATTTATTGTATTTGCCTGTTTGATTTCATAATCCGTATATTTGTACAATTAGATTTATTGTAAAGTTTTGAGTGAATTTTCTGTTTATGCCTTCTGAGTGGTTAATTACATTTCTTTTTAAAACTTCAAGATGGTATATTGTAAGAAAATCTTGGTTTGTTCTACTCTCTATTCCTCCGATTTATCGGCGGTCCTACTCATAATGCATATTAAAACTGGAAAGTGAGATATACTCATACTCATTTTTTTAAAGGCTGTGTCTGTTTACAGATAAGTGTCCAACTTGTTAAAACTCGTGTTATAAAAAATTATAACTAGATATTATTAGTTTGTTTAATGTCCTCCCATCAATCATCTCGAGTGCTCTGCTCTCTAGTCCATGCTCATGTGTTTTTATATGGGTTGCCCCATCTTTTTTGAGTTTCCCACCCGCACCCGACCCACTCTCTCCCAAACTTTGGGATCACCTCCACCGGTGACGTCGCGGCCAGCTGCCTTGTCCCCATCTACATCGAGGTATGCCACCACGGCTGTTCTATCTCCGTCGTCAATGACCATGGATGTCGGCCCATTAGCGTTAGGGGGTATGCAGTTGATACAATGAGCGTTGTATGGAAATTTCACGTGATCCCGCATCTCACGCTCACCCACTCGTACACACTCAAGGTGCCCCTGATGGCCCGCCTAGTCTTGCGGCTCATTATCTTGTTTCGCATCTTCTTCCTTTTCCATTTCCTAGGCACGGTAGTTCCCAACTTCAGAGTAGTAGCAGTGCAGTACCTCCCTTTGAAGATATAGCTTCCCCAAGATAGTGTGTGTAGAAATCGACGATGCATTGCGCCATAATCTTCCTAGGTGGCAGACGAGGCAGGAAGATCAATATGTGCAAAAGAGATGTATCTCCCTTCTTTACCGGTATTCTATCCAAGATTTCTTCATTAGAAACCCTTTGGCGAGAGCCTGATAAAAACTCTCAGCAAAGGCCGTGACACATGGCAAACGTGTGGATTTCGGTAGTGTGCCTATTTTGCAATGAAGGGTGTAAATATGAGAAAATCAATGTTTTAAGTGGTGGCAGCCCTTAAATGAGTTATAGCAGGGCTAAATCGGAACTAAGTGGGGCAATAGCGGAAAATTGTACATGAATTCATTTAGCGACAACATGTTAAAAATGATATAGCGGAGCTATAGCTAGGCTATAGCGGGCTATTTAAAAATATGGGAAAAATACAGTTAATATTTCTGACTCCCGAGTTCCAGTGCTCTCTATATTTTAAAATTTTAAAAATCATATTTGTAATTTTTTTAAAAAACAAGAAAGTAAATCCTGCATGTTTGACAATGACGTTCCCCAAAGGAGCAAAATCTTAATTTAAAATACTTTATTTTCAGAGCTACATGAAAATAAAAATATTTGGATACGAATACACACACTTTCAAATCTCTGAATTGTATATAAGGTTTTTTATTTTTTTAGCTCATAATACAAAGAATTCCATATTGTGATTTTGCAATGCGACCTTGATTACATCCGAAAAATCATATTTTCTAAAACTTATAATTTTTTTTAATTATAGATAGTACTGGATCTCGGAGTCAAAGTGACTTTTCCAAAAAAAATATCTCTATGACACATTTTTTTAACAATTTGGAGACAGTATTATCGCTAGCTGAAACAAAAAGGTGGATTAGTTATAGTATTCTACATACATCTGTTTTGGGAGTTCGACATCCAAGTCAAAACGAGCTGACCTCGGTAGGCTTGTTTCTCCATCACGGCTGACGCTCGCCTCAAAGCAGCATCACGGATGACGCACCATATTTCCCGTCCATCGTCAAACACGAGCACTATATATACACTTCCGGGCCTCCTGCTGCGACATCAACCCCGCAAGCTAGCACCCGACGTCAAACAATCTCAGCCTTCACGAACCCATGGCCGGGGGAGACGACCTGAAGGTGCTGGGCACATGGCCAAGCCCGTACGCCATCAGGGTGAAACTCGCGCTCGCCGTCAAGGGCCTGAGCTACGAGTACGCCGAGGAGGACCTCGCCAACAAGAGCGAGCTTCTGCTCAGCTCCAACCCGGTGCACAAGAAGATACCGGTGCTCATCCACAACGGCGTGCCGGTCTGCGAGTCCAACGTCATCGCGGAGTACATCGACGAGGCGTTCGCCGGCCCGGCCATCCTCCCCGCCGACCCCTACGAACGAGCCATTGCCCGCTTCTGGGCCGCCTACGTCGACGACAAGGTATCTATAACTTTGGTTCTTTGTTTCACTAGCTTTTGACACTTGGACGCCATGTGTGTCACTACAAGCTGATTTTACTGATCACTATGATGTGCTCGCCGATGCGCAGCTTTTGGCAGCTTGGGCCACGGTGTTGTTCAAGGGCAAGACAGAGGAGGAGAAATTGGAGGGGAAGAAGGCGTTGTTGGCGGCGTTGGAGACCCTGGAGGGGGCCCTCGCCCAGTGCTCCGATGGGAAGGACTTCTTCGGCGGGGACAGCGTGGGGCTCGTGGACATGGTGCTGGGGAGCCATGTCTCGTGGCTGAAGGCGACGGAGGTCATGTCCGGAGAGGAGATCTTCCGCGGTGACAAGACCCAACTCCTCGCCGCGTGGATAGCGCGCTTCAGCGAGCTTGACGCTGCGAAGGCGGCCTTGCCGGACGTGGACAGGGTGGTTGAGTTCGCCAAGATGAGGCAGGCGCGGCTGGCTGCCGCTGCAGCTGCGGCATCAAAGAACTAATCGAGCCAGCTCGGCTTCGATACGTCACTAAAAAATGGATGTTTGCTACGGAATAAAATACGGTCTCTCTCAACATTTGTTGTCTTTGCCTGCTTGATTTCATAGTCCGCATATTTGTACAACTAGATTTGTTGTTATATTTTGAGTGGATTCCAGTTTATGCCTTCCAAGTGGTTACACTTCTGTGTAAAACATCGAATATGGTATAATTCTAAGCAAATTCGGGTTCGGTCTACTCTCTCCTCTTCCGAGCACAATATAATACATTTATAATTAGAAATTATTAGTTTGTTTACTTTACATCATATCAACCAACCCATTGTGCACTCATGTGCTCTGCTCTCTAGTCCCTACGCAAGTGTTTTTACATGGGTTATCACTGAATAAGGGTGTGCTATCAAAATAGGCAGTTTGCTACCGCATAAAATAGTCTCTCTCAATATTTATCATCTTTGCCAGTTTGATTTCATAATCCGCATATTTGTACAACCAGATTTCTTGTTATGTTTTGAGTGAATTACAGTTTATGCCTTTTAAGTGGTTACGTTTCTGTTTAAAACTTTAAGTGGTATAGTTGTAGGAAAATTGGGTTCGGTGTACCCTCTACTCCTCTCGGACGCTGCCCACAATGCGTATTGAGACTTAGATCGTGGGATATACTTATACTCCAAATTTAAAAGTTTGTGTTTGTTTATAGAGAAGTGTCCAACTTGTTTAAACTTTTGTTCCAAACAGAGTCCAAATAAAATTAACAAGCACAATATAGTACATTTGTCATGGGGCATATTAGTTTGTTTACTTTCCTTCCCATCAACCAACCATCGCAATGGAGTGCTCTGCTATCCGGTCCCCTCGTAACTTTTTTAAATGGGTTGTCGCCCAACGAGGGCCGTGTTACCAAACTAGGTGGATTAGTCTATGTTTCTCACTAAACCTGAAATAAAACTAGCTAAACTCAAGTCCTTACTTTGTGCGGCCATATGCATCACTCCAATGCAGAGGCTGGGGATCTCCCCCAATCCAAAAAAAAAGTCCTCCCTTTGTGAGACACATGCACGAGTCATGTGGCATAACTCAATTACGCAGGTTAAGTTTCATCAGGCGGTAACTTAATGGTCAACCTAATTCTTTCCTATTAGTATCGGGTGATACCTTTCTAGTATATTATTGCAATGCTAACATTTCTTAAGTTTTAGCACAAGTATATTATGAGTGCATACAAATTTCTCAAGTTCAAATTTCATCATCTAGATCGACAACAAGTCCAAACCGACCACCTTCATGGTCAACAGTTGCACAAATACCACAAAGAGAGGTGTCGTGAATACTAAGTATTATCTGGATATAGTTTTGGATATAGTCCAAGGGCACAACTCCTACAAACCCCATGCTTTCACGAAATTTCTGAATAAACGAGGCAAAATTTAATGAGTTGACACATTGCTTCATATTTTGTATGGTGTTCTCCACCCTGAATTTATGGTTTTCAGTGACTTCAAGTTATGCATCCTCAGTGGTTACACTTCTGTTTATAATTTCAAGGTGTACAATTGTAAGAAAGTTTGGGTCCAGTCTACTCTCTACTCCTTGATTTATCGGCGGCGCTACTCACAATGCATATTGAGATTAGAGAGTGAGATATATTTACACACAAAAAAGAGTGAGATATATCGCCAAATTTTAAGTTTTTATGTCTGTTTACACACGAGTGTCCAACTTGTTTAAACTTTTGTTTCAAACAGTAAGATTTGCGACCACAAATATCAAGAGTTCTATACTTTCAGATTTTTGTATTGTAACCTGACAAGTGGGCCACAATCAAGGAGAGGCCTCTATTCCTTGGGAGTTTTGTATTTGGAATGATATATCCATGTTGTTGGGAAATCCACTCCGGCTCATAGGTGCATCTACACCCACTACCAAAAAATGAATTTTAAAATGTCAGAAAATTTCAAAAAAAAAAAATCGGATGTACATATGAACATTTATGTTCGTACAAAAAGATCGGGATGAAAAAACATTTGCACGTAACATTTTTTTCTCTTTTTTATACCAGTCACACAAAATGTCTTTTCGATGCAAAACTTTTTTGTATGGATAGACATTTTTCATATGAACACCCAAAAAATTTCTTTGAAATTGTTTAACATTTTGAAATGCGTTAAAAATGCATTTTACACAGCGGTTCATCTACACCCGTGAGCCAAAACATCATGTTCGTTGTTGGGTTTGCCAACAAGGATTGAATAGTAGATTGAATACGGATATATCCATGTTGTTCTCCATTCTTGATGCTAGCCTATCTTCCTATAAGATTGAATAGTAGATGGGTTGCCCGTGCCACCCCTTGAGAGCGACGCTATGTGTTTTCCGTGATTAGGGCAATTTTTTGTCTGCAGAGGACATCCTTTGCCAAGTGTTTTTTCTGTTTTGCCAAGTGCCGCTCTTTTACTGAGTGTGTTGGCACTCGGCATACATCACCATTTTTTAAGAGAACCTGATAAAAGGTATTGGCAAAGGCCATGGCACACGACAAAAGGCTAGATTCTAGTAGTGTGTATATTTTGCATTGATGAATGTGAGAATGTAAATACGAGAAAAAAAATGTACTCTCTCCGTTTATAAAAGGATATCTCAATTTTGTCTAAATTTACATGCATGTATGTAGACATAATTTAGTGTGTAATACATACATACAAATTTAGAGAAAGTTGAGACATACTTTCCTGGACGGAGGGAGTATAAGATAGCTTTTAAACAATTTCAGTCCATAAAGGTGATTTCCTTCTGCAAACGGAGCTTGGCTCTGATGGTTGGGTTCCCTGTGGTGGAACCAGCCCACCCAGGTTCAAGTCCTAGACTTGGCATGGGCGTTTGCATTTACCTGGATTTATTCCAGGATTATCCGGCGCTATTCTTTCAGTGGTAGGTGACGTGCCCGTCAACAGCGAGGCGCCTGTGGTGACTTCGTCAACCTCAAGATCTGCCGGCTCAGTCCTTCAGAGGTGCTCATAGGGGTAGGGTGTGCGTGCGTGCGTTCATAGGGGTGAGTGTATGTGCGTATTTATGAGCGTCTGTGTTGTACTGTGTTCTCAAAAAAAGGTGATTTCCTTCTACATATTTCACGGAAGACGCATGGCCATGCGTCAAACACGAGCACTATGTGGAGGAGTTCGTCAGGTTGAGTCTACGATAGAGATAGAGGAGTCCAAGTCAAAGTGAATTTACCCCACACCTAGTTCAGTAGGATTCTTTCTCCATCACGGCTGACGCTCGCCTCAAAGCAGCATCACGGGTGACGCATGACATTTCCCGTCCATCGTCAAACACGAGCGCTATATATACACTTCCGGCCTCCTGCTGTGAGATCAATCCCGCAAGCTAGCACCCAACGACAAACAATCTCAGCCTTCAAGGTATACCATGGCCAGCGGAGACGACTTGAAGCTGCTGGGCACATGGCCAAGCCCGTACGCCATCAGGGTGAAGCTCGCGCTCGCCGTCAAGGGCCTGAGCTACGAGTACGCCGAGGAGGACCTCGCCAACAAGAGCGAGCTTCTGCTCAGCTCCAACCCGGTGCACAAGAAGATACCGGTGCTCATCCACAACGGCGTGCCGGTCTGCGAGTCCAACGTCATCGCGAGTACATCGACGAGGCGTTCGCCGGCCCGGCCATCCTCCCCGCCGACCCCTACGAACGAGCCATTGCCCGCTTCTGGGCCGCCTACGTCGACGACAAGGTATATCTTTCCTTCTTTATTTCACTAGCTTTTGACACCGACACCATTTCTGTCACTACAAGCTGATTTTACTGATCACTATGATGTGCTCGCCGGTGCGCAGCTTTTGGCAGCTTGGGCCACGGTGTTATTCAAGGGCAAGACAGAGGAGGAGAAATTGGAGGGGAAGAAGGCGTTGTTCGCGGCGTTGGAGACCCTGGAGGGGGCCCTGGCCCAGTGCTCCGATGGGAAGGACTTCTTCGGCGGGGACAGCGTGGGGCTCGTGGACATGGTGCTGGGGAGCCATGTCTCGTGGCTGATGGCGACGGAGGTCATGTCCGGAGAGGAGATCTTCCGCGGTGACAAGACCCAACTCCTCGCCGCGTGGATGGCGCGCTTCAGCGAGCTTGACGCTGCGAAGGCGGCCTTGCCGGACGTGGACAGGGTGGTTGAGTTCGCCAAGATGAGGCAGGCGCGGCTGGCTGCCGCTGCAGCTGCGACATCAAAGAACTAATCGAGCCAGCTCGGCTTCGATACGTCACTAAAAAATGGATGTTTGCTACGGAATAAAATACGGTCTCTCTCAACATTTGTTGTCTTTGCCTGCTTGATTTCATAGTCCGCATATTTGTACAACTAGATTTGTTGTTATATTTTGAGTGGATTCCAGTTTATGCCTTCCAAGTGGTTACACTTCTGTGTAAAACATCGAATATGGTATAATTCTAAGAAAATTCGGGTTCGGTCTACTCTCTCCTCTTGGGATTTATCGTAGCGATGCTCACAATGCATAGAGATTAGAGAGAGGGACATACTTATACTCCAAATTTAAAATTTTGTGTCGGTTTACACATAAGTGTCCAAGTTGTGTTACAAACAGAGTACATATAAGATTTCCGAGCACAATATAATACATTTATAATTAGAAATTATTAGTTTGTTTACTTTACATCATATCAACCAACCCATTGTGCACTCATGTGCTCTGCTCTCTAGTCCCTACGCAAGTGTTTTTACATGGGTAATCACTGAATAAGGGTGTGCTATCAAAATAGGCAGTTTGCTACCGCATAAAATAGTCTCTCTCAATATTTATCATCTTTGCCAGTTTGATTTCATAATCCGCATATTTGTACAACCAGATTTCTTGTTATGTTTTGAGTGAATTACAGTTTATGCCTTTAAGTGGTTACGTTTCTGTTTAAAACTTTAAGTGTATAGTTGTAGGAAAATTGGGTTCGGTGTACCCTCTACTCCTCTCGGACGCTGCCCACAATGCATATTGAGACTTAGATCGTGGGATATACTTATACTCCAAATTTAAAAGTTTGTGTTTGTTTATAGAGAAGTGTCCAACTTGTTTAAACTTTTGTTCCAAACAGAGTCCAAATAAAATTAACAAGCACAATATAGTACATTTGTCATGGGGCATATTAGTTTGTTTACTTTCCATCCCATCAACCAACCATCGCAATGGAGTGCTCTGCTATCCGGTCCCCTCGTAACTTTTTTTAAATGGGTTGTCGCCCAACGAGGGCCGTGTTACCAAACTAGGTGGATTAGTCTATGTTTCTCACTAAACCTGAAATAAAACTAGCTAAACTCAAGTCCTTACTTTGTGCGGCCATATGCATCACTCCAATGCAGAGGCTGGGGATCTCCCCCATTCCAAAAAAAAGTCCTCCCTTTGTGAGACACATGCACGAGTCATGTGGCATAACTCAATTACGCAGGTTAAGTTTCATCAGGCGGTAACTTAATGGTCAACCTAATTCTTTCCTATTAGTATCGGGTGATACCTTTCTAGTATATTATTGCAATGCTAACATTTCTTAAGTTTTAGCACAAGTATATTATGAGTGCATACAAATTTCTCAAGTTCAAATTTCATCATCTAGATCGACAACAAGTCCAAACCGACCACCTTCATGGTCAACAGTTGCACAAATACCACAAAGAGAGGTGTCGTGAATACTAAGTATTATCTGGATATAGTTTTGGATATAGTCCAAGGGCACAACTCCTACAAACCCCATGCTTTCACGAAATTTCTGAATAAACGAGGCAAAATTTATGAGTTGACACATTGCTTCATATTTTGTATGGTGTTCTCCACCCTGAATTTATGGTTTTCAGTGACTTCAAGTTATGCATCCTCAGTGGTTACACTTCTGTTTATAATTTCAAGGTGTACAATTGTAAGAAAGTTTGGGTCCAGTCTACTCCTACTCCTTGATTTATCGGCGGCGCTACTCACAATGCATATTGAGATTAGAGAGTGAGATATATTTACACACAAAAAAAGAGTGAGATATATCGCCAAATTTTAAGTTTTTATGTCTGTTTACACACGAGTGTCCAACTTGTTTAAACTTTTGTTTCAAACAGTAAGATTTGCGACCACAAATATCAAGAGTTCTATACTTTCAGATTTTTGTATTGTAACCTGACAAGTGGGGCCACAATCAAGGAGAGGCCTCTATTCCTTGGGAGTTTAGTATTTGGAATGTGATATCCATGTTGTTGGGAAATCCACTCCGGCTCATAGGTGCATCTACACCCACTACCCAAAAAATGAATTTTAAAATGTCAGAAAATTTCAAAAAAAAAATCGGATGTACATATGAACATTTATGTTCGTACAAAAAGATCGGGATGAAAAAACATTTGCACGTAACATTTTTTTCTCTTTTTTATACGGTCACACAAAATGTCTTTTCGATGCAAAACTTTTTTGTATGGATAGACATTTTTCATATGAACACCCAAAATTTTTTTTGAAATTGTTTAACATTTTGAAATGCGTTAAAAATGCATTTTACACAACGGTTCATCTACACCCGTGAGCCAAAACATCATGTCCGTTGTTGGATTTTGCCAACAAGGATTGAATAGTAGATTGAATACGGATATATCCATGTTGTTCTCCATTCTTGATGCTAGCCTATCTTCCTATAAGATTGAATAGTAGATGGGTTGCCCGTGCCACCCCCTTGAGAGCGACGCATGTGTTTTCCGTGATGAGGGCAATTTTTTGTCTGCAGAGTACATCCTTTGCCAAGTGTTTTTTCTGTTTTGCCAAGTGCCGCTCTTTTACCGAGTGTGTTGGCACTCGGCATACATCACCAGTTTTTAAGAGAACCTGATAAAAGGTATTGTCAAAGGCCATGGCACACGACAAAAGGCTAGATTCTGGTAGTGTGTATATTTTGCATTGATGAATGTGAGAATGTAAATACGAGAAAAAAAATGTACTCTCTCCGTTTATAAAAGGATATCTCAACTTTGTCTAAATTTACATGCATGTATGTAGACATAATTTAGTGTGTACATACATACATACAAATTTAGAGAAAGTTGAGACATCCTTTCCTGGACGGAGGGAGTATAAGATAGCTTTTAAACAATTTCAGTCCGTAAAGGTGATTTCCTTCTACATATTTCACGGAAGACGCATGGCCATGCGTCAAACACGAGCACTATGTGGAGGAGTTCGTCAGGTTGAGTCTACGATAGAGATAGAGGAGTCCAAGTCAAAGCGAATTTACCCCACACCTAGTTCAGTAGGATTCTTTCTCCATCACGGCTGACGCTCGCCTCAAAGCAGCATCACGGGTGACGCATGACATTTCCCGTCCATCGTCAAACACGAGCGCTATATATACACTTCCGGCCTCCTGCTGTGAGATCAATCCCGCAAGCTAGCACCCAACGACAAACAATCTCAGCCTTCAAGGTATACCATGGCCGGCGGAGACGACTTGAAGCTGCTGGGCACATGGCCAAGCCCGTACGCCATCAGGGTGAAACTCGCGCTCGCCCACAAGGGCCTGAGCTACGAGTACGCCGAGGAGGACCTCGCCAACAAGAGCGAGCTCCTGCTCAGCTCCAACCCGGTGCACAAGAAGATACCGGTGCTCATCCACAACGGCGTGCCGGTCTGCGAGTCTAACGTCATCGTCGAGTACATTGACGAGGCGTTCGCCGGCCCGTCCATCCTCCCCGCGGACCCCTACGAACGCGCCATTGCTCGCTTCTGGGCCGCCTACGTCGACGACAAAGTATACCTTCCGTTCTTTACCTCACTAGCTTTTGACACTTCGACGCCATTTCTGTTACTACAGCATAGTTCGAGCATTTACAAGCTGATTTTACTGATCACTATGATGTGCTCGCCGGTGAGCAGCTTCTAGCGGCGTGGGCCACGGTGTTGTTCAGGGCTAAGACAGAGGAGGAGAAACTCGAGGGGAAGAAGGCGTTGTTCGCGGCGTTGGAGACGCTGGAGGGGGCTCTCGCCAAGTGCTCCGGCGGGAAGGACTTCTTCGGCGGGGACAGCGTGGGGTTCGTCGACATGGTGCTGGGGAGCCACCTCTCATGGCTGAAGGCGACGGAGATGATGTCCGGAGAGGAGATCTTCCGCAGTGACAAGATCCAGCTCCTTACTGAGTGGATGGCGCGCTTCAGCGAGCTCGACGCTGCCAAGGCGGCCTTGCCGGATGTGGACAGGGTGGTTGAGTTCGCCAAGATGAGGCAGGCGCGGCTGGCTGCCGCCGCAGCTGCGGCGTCAAGCAACTAATCAGGCCAGCTCGGTTTCGATACGTCATACGTGACCAAGAAATGGATGTTTGCTACCGAATAAAATAGTCTCTCTCAATATTTGTTGTCTTTGGCGGCTTGATTTCATAATCCCCATATTTGTACAACCTGATTTGTTGTTATGTTTTGAGTGAATTACAGTTTATGTTGAGTGCTTACATTTCTGTTTTTAAAACTTTAAGATGGTATAATTGTAAGAAAATTGGGTTCGGTGTACTCTCTGTCAGAATATAATATATACATTGCACAGCTCTTTCCCATCAGTTCGGACTTTTGGGATAATTGGCTAATGCATCAACTCACATATGGTATCAGAGCCAGAGGTCTAGAGTTCAAATCCTGGCTAACGCAGTATTAAAAATAAATATCTGCGGACACCCTAAATTCCACGTCCTAGTCTCGTGAGAAAAAGTCCACAGCCTGAACGTGAGGGGGAGTGTCAGAATATAATATATACATTGCACAGCTCTTTCCCATCAGTTCGGACTTTTGGGATAATTGGCTAATGCATCAACTCACATACTCTCTACTCCTCCGTTTTAAGTTTTATCAGACGCTACCCGCAATGCATATTGAGACTAGATAGTGGGATATACTTATACTCCAAATTTAAAAGTTTGTGTTCGTTTACAGATAAGTGTGTCCAACTTGCTTAAACTTTTGTTCCAAACAGAGTCCAAACAAAATTAACGACCACAATATAGTACATTTATCATGGGGCATATTAGTTTGTTTATTTTCCATCCCATCAACCAACCATCGCAATGGAGTGCTCTGCTATCCAGTCCCTGCGTAGCTCTTTATAAATGGGCTGTCCCCAAAAGAGGTCGTGTTACAAAACTAGGTGGATTAGTCTTTGTTTCTGACTAAGCCTTAAATAGAACTAGCTAAACTCAAGTCCTTACTTTGTGCGGCCATATGCATCCCTCCAATGCAGAGGCCGGAGCTCTCCCACATTCCGAAAAAGGTCATCCCTTTGTGAGACACATACGAGAGTCATGTAGCATAACTCAATTATGCAGGTTAAGTTTCATCGGGCGGTAATTTAATGGTCAACCTAATTCTTTCCAATTAGTATCAGGTGATACATTTCTAGTATATTATTGCAATGCTAACGTTTCTTAAGTTTTAGCGCAAGTACATTGTGAGTGCATACAAATTCTCAAGTTCAAATTTCATCATCTAGATCGACAACAAGTCCAAACCGAGCAACTTCATGGTCAACGGTTCCACAAATTCCACAAAGAGCGATGTAATGAATACTAAGTATTATCTGGATATAGTTTTGGATATAGTTTTGGATATAGTCCAAGGACACAGTTCCTACAAACCCCATGCTCTCACGAAATGTCTGAATAAACGAGGCAAAATTTAATGAGTTGACACATTGCTTTCAAATTTTGCATGGTGTTTTCACCCCGAATTCAAGGTTTTCAGTGAGTTCAAGTTTATGCATCCCAAGTGGTTACACCTATGTTTATAATATGAAGGTGGTACGATTGTAAGAAAGTTTGGGTTTGGTCTACTCTCTTCTCCTTGATTTATCGGTGGCACTACACAGAGTGCATATTGAGATTAGGAGTGAGAGAGTGGATTTTTGAAGCTCGAGCTACTTGAAGCTCGTTTTTTTTTTAAATCGAAATCCACATTTGTAAGTTTCCAAAATCAAGAAAAAATTCCTGAATGTAGATATTGTTCAGATCTACAATCATATAAATTTCCAGCTCTAAATTCGTCATAGTTTGGTTTGTACAAAAAAGATAAATCGGGGGAAATTTCATCACCCAGATCCACCCGTTTATCTTTTTTGTGCAGCAAAAAATACAACGTATTTAGACTTGTAAATTTGCACGATTGTAGATCTACACAATATCTACATCCGGGTTTTTTTTCGCGATTTTTGGAGACTTAAAGATGTCAATTTTGAATTTTCAAAAAAACTAGCTCCATGTTGCTCGGGCTCCATTATAGGTTTTCGTTAGGAGTGAGATATATTTACACACACAAAAAAAAAAGAGTGGATATATTTATACTCCAAATTTAAGTTTTTGTGTCTGTTTACACATAAGTGTCCAACTTGTCTAATATTTTGTTTCAAACATAGTAAGATTAGCGACCACAATATAATGCATTTTTGATTGGACATCGTTTGTTGGGAGAATCCGACCGCGCATTACTCTCGTCGAAATTCAGTCTGTGCCACTAAATCTTATTTTATATCACACCAAAATCGTTCGAACTATACATAAATGGAACAGCAATAGTTGGTCATCGATTTTGGTGACAACGATAGCAAATAAGTTTACCAGAAGTATGTTTCAAAGCAAACTTTATAAAATAAAATAAATAAAATGAAATAAGGGTTTGTTCCTTTTTTTTTTTGCGAAAAGATTATTATTGCCACAAAGTCTTTTACAGAAAGATCCAGAAAACATAAGATATTACAAATAGGCCCCCAGGATCCCGATGTCGAAGACGAAGCTCAGCACGTATCGCCGGCGCGCCGCCACCACTCCTTCGCAAACGCCTTGGACAAGAAGGAGCCCCTCCATGGCCGGGAAGTCGACGAAGCTTAGCTCCTAGGAACCTCCATACTGTGCCATCGTCGCCATCGCCTTGTAGCAAACCAGTAGAACCTTCTTTATACTTCACATCCGGAGCCGCCGTCCCGCGAACTCCGGCGAGGGATTGGCGCGGCCCGCACCTCCGAGGAGCCACGAGCACGCGAAGGGCGGCAGGCCGACGGCAGAACTCCACCGGAGCACCACCACCGACGAAGGGGACCACCGCCCTGGCGAACCGCATCAGCACCGCCGCCACCTCCACAGCGCTGCCGACCGCCCTACGGGAACCTACGCTATGTACACACCGGATCCGGGGATTCACCGTCCTCCCGCCGCCGAAGCGGCCGCCGGAGGGCGAAGAATCCACCGGATCGGCGGCGGTGAGGTGGATTGCGCGGGGAAGCTTCAAGAAATCGCCTTTCTACTGTAGACGGGGAAAGGAGACGGTCCAAGGTCCGTGTTTTTGCAGCCGCTTAAAATAAGGGTTTGTTCCATTCCACGTAAAGCTCAAACCCTCTGCTCCGGGGACAGCTCGTGGAGATCCTTCTCCGGCCAGCGCCCGGCGTCCTCCGCACGTGCACGCATAGCAACAAACAAGAAGTAGAGCGCGAGGCCCATGGCGAGGCCGGCGAGCACCCACAGGGCGACCTTGAGCGCCAGGCTCGGCGCCACGCTCGCGACGTGCAGCGCGACCGAGCTGACCAGCGCCAGCGAGACGAAACACGTGGCGAGCCCGACACGCCGCCGCTCGTGCGCCGCCGACGCCGGGTCGCGCCGCAGGAGCTCGAGCTTCCAGAGGCAGCAGCAGAGCGCCACCAGGGCGTAGGTGGTGCTGGCAGCGAACCCGAGGTCGCATCCCGCGCGGTGCAGCCCCCACGCGAAGCCGCTGGCGAGGAGGAAACACAGCGTCTGCAGGATCGCGCTGCGGGCCCATCCGGGTTGCGCCGGGCGCTGGTCCAGGCCGAGGTTCGCCGGCTTCGGCGATGGAGGGTCTTGCGCGACGAGGAAGGAAGTCGCCGCGGGCTCCATACGCGCCGCTGCCTACCTGGCGAGGTCTTCGTGAGCTTGAGTTGCAGCAACTGCCGGCCGGCGTACGCGGGCGGCGGGCGGATTGCACTGCAGGTGTCGGCGCTGCGCGGGTGTTTGTTTGTTGCGAGCATGGTTGCCCGCCCAGGTTATAGGACTGACAGCGAGCAGCGCAGAGAAGCAGCTGGACAGCGACTGAATCTGTCCACGATTAGAGGCAAATCAGCAAGCGCGTCTAAGGAAAAAATAATCCCGTCAACTCTGACTAAGCGTTTATTGACAAATTCTCTTCTCTTGTCTTTGTACTCGGGTGCTAGTTAATTTCTGCACAAAGAAACAGCAACCTGTCCTATCTAACCACATATATATCTCTCTCTCTCTCTCTGACTCCGTCTTACTGTAGTTTGTGAGAATAATCTCGCTCAAACGATAAATTAATCTTGTGAGAAATCTTTAACAAAATGAATCTGTCCAAAAAAAATTGCCCTATCGAAATCTTATGCGAAATGCCGTGGCGTTTGATTTGCGAAATGCCGTGACGTTCCTATTTTCTCGAGCTGTGGATATGATCACATCCGAATGAGGATTCTAAACTTGTGATTAATGCCACTAACTAGTTACCAAAATACTTGCAACACCATGAGATGGGTACAAATTCGAATACACTTGGACGTTGAAGGAAAAATGTTTAATCGTCACATTGTGATGGCAAAAACAACATTACCACGTTATTCTTGGTAAGGAGGACACCTCGGCTAAGTTACATGTAAAGATTTTTTAGAGATAACTAAAATTTTCATATGTGTTTGTGGTTGTTAACGGGCATGTTGAAGAACCAAAGCTGGAATCGTCACCGAGAATTTATCTCGTGTGAATTTATCAGAATTTATCATGGCCTTGCAACAATTAGACCATAGCCAAACCTCCCTTGTAGGGCGTTTCATGCTGCAATCCGAGACCCAATTAAGTCTGGCCTAAACGTCGCATTCTCAACACATTGGGTTATTGGTCATACTATCGCTTTTGCGACAGACAGTATGATACATATGTGGGTACTGATTTTAGAGAGTGACGTTTCATAACCACTTATTTTTCGAGAACGGAATCTCTGAGCTATCCTTAATAAGGAAAAATCCGCAACGGAAGAAATGTTTTTTCATCAAAGGTTACAAAAAGTGTGAATCACTAAGCTTTGACATAGCTTTTGAGCCAATATATTTTCTGTTTGTGGATTGACATGAGATAAATATATAGTTTTGACGCCAAGATTTTCCCCTGAGTTTACAATGTGATTTCCCATATTGGATTACGACGTTCATGATTCCTGGCGTCAGTGTATTGCGGGCCGGGATAAATGAGAAGCGAAATGTAACGAAAAAAATTCCCCTGAGTTTACAATGTGATTTCCCATATTGGATTACGACGTTCATGCTTCCTGGCGTCAGTGTATTGCGGGCCGGGATAAATGAGAAGCGAAATGTAACGAAAAAATAATATCAAAATCGTGTAGATTTAATCATTAGTGAAACTTTACAGAAAGAACACGGCAATTGGTCATTGATTCGGGTGTGAACAGACAACGAGAGAACAGTTTGACGAGTACAAGTACAAAAACAACGTAAAAGCCTCATGATAATATAATCATCAGTCAAACTGCACATAAATGAAACGAGTGGTTATGGATTTTCCTTGCATCGCTCAAACCCTCTGCTCCAGGGACACCTCCGGCAAGTGTCCAGCGTCGTCCACACGGCCACCACGAAGGGCAGGGAGCTCAGGAAGAACCTGCATCTTCCAGTACATGTGATTCTGAGAGACTGCCATACGGAAGATGCATCGTGTGAGAATTAAAGAGTCAACCCCGCGCCCCCGTCCCTTGCGTCGTCCATCCCAGGGCGACCCGAGGGAAACCCTAGCCGCCGCCACTAGAGCCTCCCTCCGAGCATCCGCCCCGCCGCCGCTGCCGCCGGCTCGCCCGCGGTGGCGGCGGCCCCCAGCCTCCACAAAGGCGGCGCGGGGAGAGCAGCGGTGGACGTGTGCGCTGTGAGGCGCGGTGGTGCGGCGCCCTCGGTGGAGTGAGGCGCGCCGTCGTTGGGCGAGGATGCAGGGGTGGTCTGCGGTGTTGCGGCGGCGGAGCAAGGGCGGTGGGGCGACGGCGAGGATGGGGCGGCGGCGGCGCATGCGCTCGGGCTAGGTCCGGGCCCGGGCGGGCCAGATCTAGCGGCGCCCTCGCGGGCCTTCCGGGCCTTTTCTGGGCACCGGCGGGCCGCGACGGAGATGCACGGTGGTGCAGGGCGCCGGCTCTCAGGCGGTGTGGTGGTCGCCGCGCCCTTCCTGCTCGCCCTAATCCCCTCCTGCGCCTTCCATCCGTGACGGAGGCTGCTCCCGGCTCTAGGTACCATGCTCTACCTTCCTTGTTCGGGGATTTCGGTGGTGCGAAGTAGGGGCACGGGAAATCCCGGCCGGCGAGTCCGGCACTGCCGCGGTGGCGCCTGCGGGTGTCGCCTTTCCTCGCTGGAGGGCGTCAGGTAGTCCCCTACTACAAACCCCATCTGTGTGCCGGGGGAAACCCCAGGACCTTTCGGTCCGAGCAGCAGCCGCGCCTAGGCGTCGCATTCCTTCTTGAAGGTGTTGTTTCTGGTACTCAGGTTTCCTTGGTACAAGAGGTGCAGCGGTGGAACGACGCCGACCTCCGTCTCGGACTAGGAGCTTCAAAGGGCGCAATGTACTTGCTTCGTGGCTTCGCGGAGGCGAACCCTACTCTCGACTCCGGTCCGGCATATCCCACTTGCCGGGGCTAGCCCCTCTTCGGCCTGCCTTTTCTCCTTGGCGCATAGGTGTGATCTCGTCGGAGCGGTTCCGTGGTAGTGGTGAGTCTCGGGAGCCTTCAAAAGCTCGGTGCTCTGCATCCTCGCCGTTTGGCTGGTTGCTCAGCATGGAGGGTTTGTTGTGAGGTTTGGCCGTGGTGGTGTCCCTGCTGAGCAGTTGTAGTTGTTGCGATGTTGCTGTGATGTTGTGTTGTTGTTTGTCGAGCTTCGGCATGTGCCGCTGTCCTAGCTTTGCTAGGTGTTGTATGGTTTTCAGGCCTGGTTTCCCTTATAAACCGAGTCAATTGGCTATCAGCCTTTCTTCTAATCATAATGAAAAACAGCTCTTGACTGGCTTTTCAGTAAAAAAAAAGTACATGTGATTCTCCTGGAAGAGTTTTTCCGAGGGAGGAGACCCCAGAATCGCCGTCAGGGATGGCGTCGAAGAGGAGGTCGCCTGAGGGAATCGATCCATGATCTGACCAGCGATCGGGAGTTTTTGTGTTGGCTAGATCAGATCGCTAGACCTCGGAAGAGGTGGCTCTGATGCCATGTGGATTTGCAGGGATGGCAAGAGCCCCCATCGTGGCGTTACAAACTTACAATCGGGAGAGGAAGAGACCGATCGTTGGTGTATTACACCATACAAACGGGTTCAGAAACGGTACAGAAACCCAACGGTCCAATAAGTCCAACAACCTCATCCTTTGGCCAGGGTACGACGTCGTCCGCACGGGTATCGCTGCGACAAGCGGCAACCAAGAAGTAGAGCTCGAGTCCCATGGCGAGGACGGCGAGCACCCACAGGCCGAAGTTCGGTGCCAGGCTTGGCGCCGAAACAGGGAGATCTCCCACGGGACGAGCATGACCCGTCGCCGCTCGATCGCGGCCGCCGGGTCGTCGTCGCCTCGCAGGAGCTCGTGCTTCCTCAGGCAGACGTAGAGCAGCCAGAGGCCGTAGTAGGTGGTGCAGTAGTCGCCGACCACGAAAACGAGGTCGTGCGTGCTGTATCCGGGCTGACCCAGCTGCGCTGGCGGCGGCGGTTCTGCGGGACGAGGAAGGGGTTCGCGGCGGGCTCCATGGGCGGCACTGGTCGGGCAAGGTCGCCGTGAGTTTACGTGCAGCTCAGCTGCTGGTGTCGTCGCGGCGGTGGTGATTCTTGGCTGCGAGCAGCGTCTGCTCTTAATCTATGGTCATGGTTAGAGCATCTCCAACAGCATTTGTAAAATGGATTTGTAAAAACTGGATATAGCAAGAGGAGAGAGAAGGTATAAAGCCAAACCAATTTGTGCTTTCGCAGCATTTGTATAATAGAATTTGTATAAACTAGAGTGGCAGCATATGAGCTCAAATGTGTATGTATGCAAATGTAGTCTAAATCACTCAAATAAATTTAAAATATGGCAACATAAAATCTGAAAAAAATAGGAAACAAGTTGTACATATTTATTACAACAGAATGTTCATCGATAAAACACAATTCGAATGAAGCAAATCACAAAGTTTATGGAAATCTGAAAATACAAGACAAGCCAACTCAAGTATTTTGATGACCACTCCATTTCCACCACTCCTCCATGAGATCTTCTTTCAATTGTTGATGAGTATCTGAATCTCGAATCTCGTGGTGAACTTGAAGGAAGTGCTTGATGCGGTCTTCTCTCCGACGTGGTTGCACCACCCTTCCAACGAAACTATAACGGAGGTCAAAGTCCTCGTCATGCCGCTCATAGTTGATGATCATATTATGCAATATAACACAAGCCATCATGATCCTCCCCAAAGTTTTTTGATCCCAAAACCGAGCTGGACCACGAACAATGGCAAATTGGGATTGCAAAAATCCCAAAAGCCCTCTCCACATCTTTCCTAGCTGCAACTTGAGCATTATGAAAATGAGATTGTTTGTTACCTTTGGGATCAACAATTGGCTTGACGAAGGTGGCCCATTGTGGGTATATCCCATCAGCAAGATAGTAGCCCTTGTTGTACTTGTATCCATTGAGCTCATAATCCACCTCGGGTGATTCTCCCATGGCTAAGCTTGCAAAAAGAGGAGACCGGTTGAGCACATTTATACCATTGCAAGCTCCAGGCATAGCAAAATATGAATGCCAAATCCATGTGTCATGATCAGCAACGGCCTCAAGTATGATGGTTGGATCCTTGCAATGGCCAGTGAATTGTCCATGCCATGCCGTAGGACAGTTCTTCCACCTCCAATGCATACAATCAATGGAGCCAATCATCCCTGGAAACCCTCTTGCGGCGTTGATGTCCAACAACCTCTGAGTGTCTTGAGCATTTGGTGCTCTCAAGTACCGTTCGCCAAAGCACTTGATAATTACCTTCGCAAATCTCCGCACACATAAGATGGTTGTGCTCTCCACCATTGCAAGGTTGTCATCTACCAAATCAGCCGGGATTCCATAGGCCAAGATGTGCAAAGCCGCGGTCATCTTCTGCAATGTGCTATGACCAACCAACCCCGTGCAATTCCTTTGTTGCTCGAAGAAGGTATCTTTCTCTTTGATCACGTTGGAGATGTAGATGAATAAATTCGTGCCCATCCGAAACCGCCGGCGAAAGTAATGCTCGGGAAACACTCGATGGATACCCGGCACTCCGCAGTAATTCAACATAAGCCGGTGGTGGGCTTCTTGCCTCCTTCTATGAATGTTCTCTCGTCTAACAACAGAACCTCCAAGTTTCGGCTTCTTGTTGCTCTCCATCTCCATCGTCATAAGAATGACGAGCTCCTCATCTTCATTCCATTCATCCTCCTCCTCGGATGACGAATCCATATCATACCACTTCATCTACAGTTTGTATTACCACACTCAAATTATATACTACACCTACATGCAAACAAAGCCAAACCGAAACAAAATAACCAAATTAACCTTATGGGCAATTTGACAAACACCTCACGGGCAGGTGGGAGACAAGTGGTGGCCGTGGATGAACTCGACCTCACGAGCTCGCCGGCCGGCGCGGATGCGTCCGGGAGCGCCTGACGACGCCGGGAAACGGCGCCAGCTGCGCCTGTGGCTGACGGGAGGCCGGAGTCAGCTCACGGCGGCTGGGTAGGTCGCCACAGGTCGCCACGGTCGCGAGGGGGCGAGGGCGGGGCAGGGAACGACGGCTGAGCTCCCCTGGGGACCGCGACGCTGCTTCCCTTACCGGCGACGGCGTCTGGCGGGCCGAATCGGCCGGCGGCTACGCGGGCATGCCGTAGTTCGATTCAGCGGCGTCCGAGCTCGGCCGGCCGGGGAAAGATGGGGCGGGGCAGTGCGGATGCTCGGGAGCTCGTGGGAGGCAGCGGCGGGGCCGGACGGCGGCGGAGGAGGCGCTGGGGCGCTGGCCGACGCCGGCGACCTCGGGCGGGAAGTTTCCGAGCAGAGCGGTTGGCTCTCGCGCGTCATTTTTGGCCAGTTTGCAAAGCGCCTATGGACTTTGCAAATATGCAAAGAGAGGGTGCAGTTTTACAAAGCTTTGCAAAAAATTTGGTGTGGGGACCAGTTATACAAATGCTGCTGGAGCCTGTTTTTTTGCCCCAATTTATAAAAAAGCAGTTTTTACAAATCCTGGAGAGTTTTACAAATGCTGCTGGAGATGCTCTTATAGGACAGACATAGCGCAGAGCTGGGCAGCGACTCTCCCACAGTTGCGGCCTGCGGGCAAATATATCGGCAGCCGCGTCTGAAGTCTGAAAGCTTCCCCCCACACACACCCCCCCCCCCCCCCCCTCCTCAGATATGGTCATGGCTTTGTTTTTTTTTCGAAACACAGTAGAACGCAGACGCTCACGTACACGTGCACACACTCACCCCTATGAACGCACGCACACATACCCTACCATATGAGCATCTCCGAAAGACTGAGCCGGCGGTCGGGTCTTGAGATTGACGAAGTCACCACAGGCACCTCGCTGTCGACGGGAACGTCGCCTCACACTGAAGAATATTCCGCCTAAATGAGAAACACCAATGTCAAATCTAGGATATGAACTCTGGTGGGTTGGGGGTACAACAACCCTCCTAACCATCTTGCCACAGGCAAGTTCTCTGGTTTCTATTTTTCTTGAGCTGCGGATGTTGTAGTTCAAATTTTATAAAATGTTTAGAGCAAGCTATGTCGAAAAGTCTTCTGGTACATGAGAACCAGTGAATCCGCTATCTACAAAAAATAAAAACATATAATTTTAGTCATCTAAAAATTCTAATAAAAACGTACACGTACATATACATGCCTAGTATATATGAGAATCGAAAAATCTTTTTGACACATGAGCACCAATGATCCCATTATCTAAAAAAAAGGTCAATAAAAATTATGGAGAAAAGCATACACGTACATATACATGTCTAGTAAGTACATCAAAAATTGCATTGAAATATATTTCCATATGTGATCTATACAAAAAGATAAATGTTTACCAAAAAATGAGTTTTCTTTTTTGCATGTCTAGATCCATTTTGTGAAATTTGTGTAACCTACAATATAACACATTATCGAGCTGAACTCTGCGGATGCGTAGATAACATCTGTTATATCCATATCATTTTTATATATTACTGTAAACATAAAAATAATGTTTGCGATATCGAAAATACCGAGAACACTAGAACTCGGCAGGCCAGACTCCTCTCTCATGATATGTGCACTTTACTTAAATCTTTGAAATTTAAAAGATTTTTGTCTAGATCCTTATCTCGTGAGAACCGGTTGCATGCCAACTACAGGGCAGGTGTCACATAAGATCACTCTCTAACTTTAAGTTACGACACACATATTTTTCCTACTGTAGAATATCATTTTTCCTATTGATCGTGGGCGCTAAATTGCAAGGTCGACTGCACACTTTTGCATCGAGGCTCGGAATTACGATCTGTTTTTTACTTTCCAAATCCTTGCGACAAGCTCTTCAAAATTATATCTCATTTGCATATATTTGGGCGTGCGGTAGTTTGCGAATACGCCAACGAAAACCATCCCCACCTAGAGAAAATCTCGCACATCCAGGTGAGATCATGGGGCCAACGACGGTGAACTCATTTCTACCAAATAATGCAACTACGTTTTTATTTGTGAAAGAAAATAAAACAAAATGTGGCCACAAAAGTCACCCGTCTCTAGAGTCTAGGAAAACCATTGTACCATCATGCGGAGACCAGCCCGCAACATGTAATATTTAACCACATTTTGTGCAACAAATATTGCATAGCCACATCATATCAGCTAAACAAAATTTGTATTTATCAAAACTTTGGGATAGAAACAAACCCTCCAGACATAGCAACGGATCCTTGTACCATATGATCATAATCTGTAACTTAGCAAAAAGTCATATTTCTAGATTTTCAAAATTATTGAAAAAACATATGTATATACTCCCTCCGTTCCTCTATGTAAGGCTTGTAGTTTTCTTGGAAAAATTCCAAATTATAGGGTTATTGCGATTTATGGATAATAGTATCCATCGGCAAATGTGTACCAATCTCGAATGGAGGGATTTTACGGATTGTTTTTCATTTTGTGGCTATTAGGGACTCCTCTCTTTCGATTTTTTGAGAAACAAATGAGTCCACCATATGCCAAATACCCATGTCTTAATATCCGTGCAAAAAACTATGCGACTTATATTCAGGAATGGAGGCAACAGTATAGATAAGGATAAAATATGTGATTGTTGGTAAAATGATACATAATTTTATGTCTACACTCGGTAAACCTTCAAATTCTTTTTTAGATTAATTTATTCTAACGTAGTATAATTACTTAATTTTTTGTTTTCTTGAGCTCTAGGATTATCACATCCTCTACCAAATTTAGGGAATGTTAGAAAGTGAGTTTTTTCTTTTCTTTTTAGAGGACCTGGCCAGCAAAGGTCAACTCCACTTCGCCATTTCTTCTTGGTTCTTGTCACCTCAGTTCAAAGATCCAGCTAGCCGATTTACTAAGGTTATAGCTGTTTGCCATTGTTCCTACCTTTTCTTTGTTAAATATTGTTATCCTCAAAGCCATTTGTTTGACTTAATCGGATCTCTTCCCATAAGATTCTCTGATTTTCCTCTAGCAACCTCCTTTCGGTCCTTTTCGCCTCAAGGAAATCCCAGGGTTATGTTCGTGTCTACATATTTTTTTCATGCTTTATTTTATATCATTTTTAAAACTTGGAGATATATTTTCTCACCAAGTTATTACATCATGCTCGTATCATCATAGGATTAGAAATTCTTTGTCCTCACAAGTGTCATCAAACCGATAAAACCGACTTTTGTCCGTGATATGGGACGATATATTAATTTTGTACACTGTGTTTTATATATGTGAGAAGAAAATATATGGCTATGCCACTAACGTTGTGTCACCATAGCGTGGGTTGTGAAGAGAGGAATAAAAATACTCCCCCCAATCCAAATTTATTGTCGTGGAAAGTGACCGGCGGTAATACAAAACTGTACACAACTTGCGACAATTAAAAGGATCAGAGGGAGCAGAACAGCAACAAAAAAAAAGAGCAAAATCGTCAATATCCAATATTGATATAGTCATGAGTCAAATTTACAGAAAAAAAAACAATGGACACTGACATAACAAATTACCAAAATAATAGTAAGAAAAACAAGTTTGTATGTACAAAGTAAAAAATGAAACGTTGTGTCACCATAGCGTGGGTCGTGAAGAGAGGAAGAAAAATACTCCCTCCAATCCAAATTTATTGTCGTGGAAAGTGACCTGCGGTAATACAAAACTGTACACAACTTGCGACACTTAAAAGGATCAGAGGGAGCAGAACAACAACAACAACAAAAAAGAGCAAAATCGTCACTATCCAATATTGATATAGTCATGAGTCAAATTTACAGAAAAAAACAACAATGGACACTGACAGAAAAAATTACCAAAATAATAGTAAGCAAAACAAGTTTGTATGTACAGCACAAAATAAAAATGAAACAATAGCCACTTCCACGCATAGTTCAGACCCTCTGCTCCGGGGACACCTCGTGGAGCTGGACAGCCCTGTCGTCCATCCGGCGCCCGGCGGCCGCACGGACAAAGAAGAAGTAGAACCCGACGCCAATCCCCACGCTGGCGATCACCCAGACGGCGATCCTGAGCCCCCCGTGCGGCATGGCGTCGGCGACGCGGGCGGCGATGACGTTGACGAGCGCCACCGTGACCCACCACACGCCCATCTTGACCCGCCACCGCTCGGGCGCCACCGCCGGGTCGTCGCGGCGCAGGAGGCCCAGCTTCGCGAGGCAGCAGTAGAGCAGCGCGATGAGGTAGTAGGTGACGATGATGAAGGCGAGGTTCCGTGGTCTGTGGCGCGCCCGGTACACGGCCCACGCGAAGCTGGCGGTGAGGAAGAGAAGCACGAACGCCAATAACGCCCAGCGGCACCGCTCCCGAAGCGCCGGGCCCTGGCCCAGCTGCGCCGTCTGCGGCGCCGGCCGGGGCGGCGGGTCTCGCGCCACCGGGAAGGACGTCGCCGCCGCGGGATCCATTGGAGCAAGGTGGTCCTGATCTCGAGCTGTGGATCTGTGGAAGGAGATCTGCACGTGTTGGCGCGTTGCGTTGACCACGACAGGAGCAGCGTTGCGTTGTATAGGACAGAGTGGGCGCACCTGCGAGGAAAGAGCAGAAGAAGCGGCGTCTGACTTTGTACCGCGTCCCCAGGCTTAGTCTAACTAATGAATCGTGACCAAGTGGTACTTGAAAAAATAGCAACAGAATCAGCTTAGTCTGAAGATCTTCATAATCACATACTATTTGTTGTCCAGGTGTTTTGAAAACTGTTCGGATTTTGGAAACGTTCAAATCTTAAAAATGTTTAGAATTAAAAACTATAACATTTTACTAAAAAATAAAATAAAAACGGTACAATATTTTTTCTATTTGGGCCTTATTTGGAGCGGCCCATGAAGCACTTGCTTCAGGCGGTGGGGGCGTAGATATATAGGCGCTCCTGATTATGACCTCGATTTTTTTTTAAAGATCTGGACACCCCACCCCCCCCCCCCCCCCCCAACACAAATTCTGGCAAACAGCCCACTCCACTATTTATGCGCATGCACAAGAACAGTGTGATATACATTCTGTTTTTGCCAAATTCAAAATGTTAGAACTTCGAACCGAATGTTGATATTATGATTTGTTTTCACTTTCAAAATCCTCGCGACGAGATGTTGAAAACTAGATCGTACTTTCTATATATGTTAGGACCAAAAATTTCTAACTAATATTTGTGCGAAACAAAACATTTTCGGCGCACAACAAATAAACTAGAATCAGAATAGTTGTAGAGGAATTCACAACATTAGGCCAATTCATAATAACTAAGAGAAACTTAACCGACCCCACAATTTGTACTTTCCTATTATTGTCCAACTTATAAAAACAAAAAGGCACATCTAAGCTAATCAATGCCATTTTTAGTTATGAGGATTGGCTTTTTTTAACTCACATCCATTCACAATTATTATATCTTTTGAAACATCAACAAGTTTATAATAGGATACGGTTGTTTTAGCGATTTTCACATAGCAGGATTTTTCATGTACAAATATTGCACTTTTGTATTGATTACTTGTTATATGGAGAAATTGAGGGAAAAAACTATTGGTTTTGTTGTGACGTGATAAAACATCGTGCATGCACATTGACATAAACAGTCACACAAAAACAAACCAAAGTTAAAGAAAGAATATCCACATACAAAATGTACATACTCGCATAACACAGTTCAAACCCTCTGCTCCGGAGACATCCTGTCGAGAGCCCTGGCGTCCGTGTTGCGTCCGGCGTCAGCACGGGCAAAGAATAAGTAGGACAGTCCGATGCCCAAGCCAGTGACCACCCAGACGGCGATCTTCAGCCCCAGGCCCGGCATCGTGAAGGAGGCACGGGTCGCAAAGGTGACGGCGAGCGCCACCGAGAACGCCCACACGGCCATCCTGACACGCCGCCGCTCGGGCGCCGCCGCTGGGTCATCGCGCCGCAGGAAGTTCAG
Organism: Poa pratensis; assembly: GCA_947311845.1. Lineage (NCBI taxonomy): Eukaryota > Viridiplantae > Streptophyta > Magnoliopsida > Poales > Poaceae > Poa > Poa pratensis. The sequence goes on from CAMZMU010000103.1 coordinate 20,034,922, forward strand.
CTTCTCGATGCAGCAGCAGAGCACCACGATGAGGTAGTAGGTGACGATCACGAAGGCGAGTTCCCGCCGGCTGTGGCGCGCCTGGTACACGGCCCACGCGAAGCTGCCGGTGACGACGAGCAACATGGTCGCCAGAAACGCCCAGCGCCCACATCCCCGCTGCGCCAGACCCTGGCCCAGCTTCGCCGTCTGCGGCGGCGGGTCTCGCGCCACCGGGAAGGACGTAGCCGTGGCGGGCTCCATGAGCAAGCTGGTCGGGAGCTCGAGCTTCTGCTGCCGGCGTACGTGGATGGATGGACGGAGCTAGTTATGGACGTGTGGGTGCGCTGTGTTGAGCCCGACATGATCTGCGGTTGCCTTATATAGGAGTGAGTGGCTGCATCCGGTTGGAAAGAGCAGAGAAGAAGGGAAGCGGCCCCGTGCACAGTTCCCGGCAATTAGGCGACCGCGTCTCTGGATATTCCCCGCGTCATATAGGAGTACTTCTGAATTCTGAACAAGTCTCTGCTTAGTCTTTTTCTATCTGGAAAAGGTCTCAGCTTAATTTGAAGGAGATTTGTCGCCAAAATGTACGTTCACATGGGAGATAGAATGGCAAATGTATCTGTAATACACAACAGCTTGGTCTGAACACACGAGGCAACTGCATATAGAAATCACTCACAACGACGACGTGCTCAAAGTTCAGTCAGCCGGTTTTGCCACAAAAGGTATCACACGAATACGTCTAATACAGTAATACTTAGTTTGGGAGATTCAGAGATTTAGGGATCTACTATCGCATCCGATGTAACAGTATACAGTATGTGTCAGGCTACTTTCTCATTTCACACATTTTATCTTTCAGCACGCAAAGGGATGAACCACAACACTACTGGAAAAACATCTTGGTTGATCGGTCTACACATACAGTATATATAGAGCGCGTCAGCGATGTACCTAAAACCATCGACGTGCGTAAGGGTGGTCGTCACTTGATGTACCTCGGAGGCCTTGGCATTCGTCGTCGTTATAAGTAGGCCTTGATGTACCTCCGACAATGATCTTCCCTCTCACAATTTTTAGATCTACATGTATCTCCCCCCCCCCCCCCCCCCCCCGGCCCTCTCATTCTTCTTTGGTAACACCTCGGGTGTCCGGATCTTTCAATGAGAAACATTATGTTGATTTAGGCAAATAAAGACCTTAATGACCCGAAACAACTGAAACTAGATGGTGCACCTTAGTGATCGCAAAAGGATACTTTCTTTGCTGGAAGCGCAGTCGGCATGACAATAAATATCTAATCCTTGCAGACGACGGAAGTTGGGGTCCCAAAGATGTGTAGTACATGAGGTCTCACCCACACTCGAGCATATGAGGAAGAGTTGCAATAGCTAAAATTCAGTCTAAAAAAACATAGTCTAAAGGGCCTAGGGGTATTTAACGAGGAATTGAGATAATTAAGGTCAACCATGGAGGGTAACAGTAGAAAAGTCTAGGCCAGTTTCCTCCCTAAAACCCACACTTTAGAAACTTCCTAATTATTGTGGTCCCACATTACATGGCCATGGCTCAAAGAAAGAGGTGACGTGGCAGCTATAGATGGATATGGACAAAATTGGTGTATCATCTTGAATAATTCATCCATGTCTTCATGTTGTTATATGTTGATGTTATCTTGTTTAAGTATTATTTATAGATACATATTTTATCTCTGTTTTTATGGTACAATTGGCAATTTTATGTGGATGGAACAATGGTGGAAACTTTACGTGGAGTGAAATGAGGGGTGGTTATCCTAGTGACAGAAAAGGTCAAACAAGTTGTGCTCGTTTGTTCTTTCTTGTATCAGTTCACTAAGGGAAAATGGGGTGTTTTCTATTACATCGTTATGGCGCGTATAATAATTCCCTTGACACCTTACTTTAATGCATTTTTTGTATTTTACTTAATAGGTATGGTGTACCATAGATTTTGGTCATTTGGGAGGAGTATTATCCATATAGTTTCCATCACTTATTGGATTGTATGGATTTATGGATGTGACCCCTACATAGATGTTATTAAATCACTACAAATTACTTATATGTTCATATTATTCATATGTGCATCCACACATATTATTTTGTGTCAGCAGGTTAACGAGAGATGCTACTAGCAAACCTATGAACCTAGGTTCAAGTTAATTTATTAGAAACACCAAACCACTTACATGTACTTTTAGTTCTCTATGATAATTACATCCTCAAGTACAAAACATCTTTATTACATCATATTGTCAAACTAATGAATCAATGAAATTGAGAAGTACTCATAATAAATTGGGAACATGCCATTACTATCTTGTATTTATTTAAATTTCTAGACAGAGGGAGATTCTATCACCCATTTATCGCTTGTGGCATTATAGATTAGGTTACTACTTAAGGGGAACATGATGTATTTCAAAAATCTTTACACTTGGAGGACCAACAAATATTCTACAAGAAAGTGAATTTTATCATCAAGCAGGGAAACATCAATTTCCAAGGCCAAAATAGGAAACATGATTAGGGGATGTTGTTCATGGAGGTCGCTTATGTGATGACTTTCATGGGTCTCGCAAGATCAACAGTAAAGGAAGGGTAGCAAAATGATGCTCACTATGGTTGGATCGGCCGGCATTGGAGACAACTGTAACAATAGAGTTGTGAGGTTTAGAAATGGGAAGGAGAGATGCAGTGTAGTTTTATATAGAACGTGCAAAGGCATGTCTATGGACGCATGGTGCACATTGTACGACATGACGTTGATCATACAGTTTGTTTGCACTGGTCATTCGGTAGGAAGAGACTTCCATAACAATGAGGGGAAGTAATCTTCAATAGACTTAAACAACAACCAAAGTCATCGACAAGACACACTTTCCTATCAAGGGAATAAATTTTCTTCTTCCAATGCATTTCACATAACAAGCTTGGGTTATCCACAAAGAACCGTGGAGACGGTGGCCCGACACACATGAAGCTGACAGCGATAGAATAGGAAAAGAGACAAGAATTGGTCATGGAATTGATTGTTTTATTCATTGATTGATTTTTTATTACACATACTATAAAAAAATATAAATGTGTCAGTTTTTGTTGTGACGTGGCCAAACATCATCAATGCAGATTATCCTTCACATCAAAATTCACGTAAATAGCAAAGACACTGCTCTCTTTTCAGAACCCGCAAAGCAAGTTAAACAATATTCATACATGATTTGCTCTACAAAAATATTCATACATGATGTAATAATCACCCCGAATTAACGGGCGGGTATTAAGCTAATGGCCAGTGCTACGCGCCAGTCGGGTATAGCGATGGTTTGCTACAGTCGCCCTCCGCGCCGTCGGATCCAGTTAAGTGAATCAATCTCGCGTGTCCGATCTGTGTAGCAATAACGTTTCGCGTGTAGCCCTTTTTTCTGTGTATGTAACATTGTATGTAGCAAAGGAAAATTCAGAAAATGCTGCGTTTGATAAATGTAGCAATAAAGTCAAACACAACTTTTTTTTTGTCGCATGTAGCATTGTGTGTAGCAAAAAAAATCAGATCCGTAAAACTTGCGACTTGTAGCAAAACGAATGTAACACTCTAAACACAATCATGTAGCAAAAACCAACAAGTTATGCAACAATCCCAATTTGGATGTCACTTTTGCAGAAATCATTATAGCACTTTGCCCGTGCTTAACCAACAAAAACCATGCTCATACGTAGCAAAATCAATAAGAACATGTAGCATCGAGAAAATCCCCAGGATGTACTAACCTCCACCAGCGGCCATGGAGCCATAGCCATGGCCAATTCGAGCTCTTCGGCCACACATCAAACTCACCGGAGGTCGTCGGAGCCTAGCCATGGCCAATTCGAGCTCTTCGGCCACACATCAAACTCACCGGAGGTCGTCGGAGCCAGATCAAATGACCCACATCCCTAGCCTCCTCGACGACAAAAGACGTATCGTCGAAGCCCCCGGCGGTGGAGCTCCCGGGGAAGGACAAAGCAGAGAAAATGAACGGGGCATCGAGGGCGTCGGGGGAGCTCCTCCCGGCGGCGAACATAGATGGGGACGACGCCGACAGGTGGCCTTGGATGCAAGGAGCTGGACAGCTCCCGACCCTGCAGAGCGGGGATATCCAGGGGCGGTGGCTCTAGGGCGACGGCGGCGGCGGTCTCCGCGGCGGCCGGTAGATTATGTTACTGTTAATCATGTACTCCAGGAAATGCTACTGTTAATTAGATTATGTTAGGAAAAGTAGATTGTGCTAGAAAAAATAGATTTGGAACAAAAAAAATAGGGCCAAAACAATCATTCATTCACACCCAGTCTGAACCATTCATGTTTCATACATTTTAATTCACATATTTTATATGTAAGATTTTCATTGACCATTGAAAGATCCTGAAAAAGATGACTGACAAAAGCCACCGTAATCTGAAACAAATATTCGATTCAGGAACGAGTAAAATCAAACTTTATTATCTGGAATCTTATACAAAAAGGCTGGATCATATTCACGGTTAAGAAAGGTTTCATTTAGAATGAACACCATTACTTCATATCTAGCAGAACATTTTCCTCGCCCTATCACATACTCGTGTAAAAACATATACATGTTGCAGTGATGTATCTTTTGGACCTGATCGATCATATGAACACAAAAAAAAATTAGAATCTTCATTTAGGATGTGGACCATGAACACCATGAATGGTCCGCTTAAATTTTGGCACAATACAGAAAAATTAGGATCTGTTTGGCAATCTACAAAAATGCACCAATTGAAAACACATCTGTTTGAAGCAGCAAAATTAGGATATATTGAAAGAAATCTACAAACAAAACTGCAGCAATACATGTCCATGTAGAGGAACTGATTCAGAGAAAAACAAGAGAGGCAGTCAGAAAAAGATTCAAGAACGGATCTTGAGTTGCCGTCAGCTGTGTGGACGGTGGCGGCCAGCATGACGAGCACGCGCATGGATGCTGCATGCGCTGGCCGTGCGCGGACTGCGGCGGCCAGCACCCCGAGCACATCGGCCGTCTTATGAAGCAATAGAATTTTTGGTCTAGCACCAATTTTTCTGGACCCAAAATGCATATACACTATTAACAGAACCAGTGCCTGTTCTTGGACATTCAGAAATCCAGTGCCTGTTCTTGCAGCTTTTATAAAATCTGAACATGTGAGAACTGAGAACATGACGGAAATAAAAAGATGGAATTAACCATATATGAAACCATTGATTTTTCGGAAGAATTTATTCTGAGAAACCATTATTTTTTATGAAACCATTTACTACTAGTTACGGATATGTTCCAATTCATGTAGGGAAAATCACTCATTACGGATACTATCAAATTACAGCAGCAACATTTGTTTTCTCCTTTGAATATGCTTCAATTCATGCATGGAAAAGCTCTAAGTTCTTTCTACAATATATAATTGATCCAAAAGATTTTTTCATCCAAATCAGTCTGGAAAAATGAAGAAAATCATGCGAAAGAGATGGGCATATGCAACCAAATCAGACCGGAAAACAGAAACCTCCATAGATTACGGGAAATGAAGAAAATAAGATTAAGAAAAAAATCCACCAATTCTGACCATGATTAGGAACGGAAAAATGAATGAAGGGGGCAAGATATGGAACAAACGTTTTGCATTCATTTTGCAAAAGGGGTACAAGGACAAGATCTGGAGCAAACAGAAACTCAAAAAAAATCAACCAATGGTGGTCTTCGTTTGTATCCAGATCGGAGGAGCAAATTATATAAGGAACAAAGCACATCGGGTCAAACAAAATGGAAGAACGAATCTAGGTCGTCGCCTCCATTCTCGCCGCCGGCCGCGCCTCTAATCCGCGACCCTTCTCCCCTTCCCGCGAGCCGCCGCCGCTTCTCCCTCGCCTTCCTCTTCTCGCGGCCGGCGACCGCGGACCGAAAGCACGTGTCTTCCTTCCCGAGCTTGAGGACGACCGGCTCTGACTAACGCTCCAATGCTTCACCACGCCCAGATCCGGCGGCCACTGTGGAAAAGGTTGGAGGGGGCGGGTAGAGTCGAGCTCAGGCTGGGCGCGTCGCCGTGGAGCTCGTGGTTGACTTTATGGAAGCACCATGGGTGGTCTCAGGGAGAGAAGTTGAGAGACGATGGGGCCTGCATCGTGCACATGTGTACAGCTTCACTGCCTAGTGAGGAACAAAATGCACAATGTACAGGTTCCTTTTTGCAAAAGAGCATCATCACGATGTTCCAACGCGCTGGATGGCCAGGATAAGCCCGGTACGCCCACGGCGGTTTGGAAAAACCGCGCTCCTTGTCGTCCTCGTGGCGTCCGGCGTCCGAACGAGCAAAGAGGTAGAAGGACAGTCCAATGCCGACGCCGATGACCACCATGACGGCGATCTTCAGCCACAGGCCGGGCACCACCAAGGCGACACGGGCCTCGATGATGATGGCTATCGCCACCGAGATCACCCAGACGACGATCTTGACCCGCCGCCGCTCGGGCGCCGCCGCCGGGTCGTCGCGCGGCAGGAGTTTCTCCTTCACGAGGCAGCAGCAGAGCACCGCGAAGAGGTCGTAGCTGACGATCTGGTAGGCGAGGTCCCACGGGCTGTGGCGCGCCTGGTACACTTCCCACCCGAAACGGCCGGTGAGGAAGAGCGCCACGATCGCCAGGAGCGGCCAGCGCCACCATCCGCGCCGCTCCGGGGCCTGGCCCAGCTGAGCCTCCTGCGGCGGGTCTCGCGCCGCCACCGGGTAGGACTTCGCCGCGGCGGAATCCATGAGCAAGGTGGTCGTGGTGTGCTCGAGCTGCTGCTGCTGCTGCCGGCGTAGGTAGGTAACGGAGCTGCTGTTCGTGGCGGGGCGCTGCGTTGAGCTCTACACGAGCTGCTGCTGTCTTTTATAGGCAGAGTGGTCGCTTGCAGAGAAAAACTTTGGGCCACATCCGCACATGAGCATTGGCCAAGTTTGGGTCACAAGTTGTGGTCAGCAGTCAACAGCTACACTGACGCTTACACTTCTGAAGTGTGAAGGAGATTTGTCGCCAAAATGTGTTGTTCGCGTGGGAGATCATCCCCAGTTTCCTTCCCTGTTCCTCAGCGAGAGCTCTGATACCATTTGTCTTTTCCTCATTTCGATTATCTGCTGATATTTCCTGATACCAAAAAAGGGTAATATTTTGGTTTTTTTAGAAACTGTGGGGCAATAGATTTGCCCCTTATATTAATTAAGAGAGAGTTGAAACAACACAAGTAAGATACAACCGGATTACTCTCCCGGTAAAATTTCTCCTAATCGTTTCGCCCCCGCAAGGGCCCAAATCTTAGCCTCATTTTTGATCTTTGAAAGAATGGCTTGCGAGGATGTAAATTTGTTGCGGAACACCCTAGCATTCCTCTCGTTCCAAATTTCCCATGACGTCAAGAGGACGAAGGAGGCCAAGGCTTTGCGGTTGTGATCGCCACCTCCGGTCATAAGTTTCCACCACTCCTTGAGGGAGAGAGTCGGCCATAGAGTTTGATCAAAATTGAGGCCAAGCCAATCCTTCAAAAGAGACCAAATCCTAATGGTGAACCGGCAATGGAGGAGTAGGTGATCGACCGTCTCGGGCGTAGTTTTGCAAAGAGGATAAAGACCACAATTTTGCCAACCTCTACGGGCAAGGCGGTCCGCCGTCCATAGCCGGTTTTGGAGAGCAAGCCACGCAAAGTACTTGGTCTTCGGGGAGCCCAAACCTTCCACACCAAGCGCTTCATGTCGGAGGAGGTAGAGCCGTAGAATTGCGCTTGATAGGCCGACTTGGCGGAGTATTCCCCATCCGTCGTGAGGTTCCACACAATGGAGTCACCGGTAGAGGCATCCAAGTTGAAGTTTTGCAACATAGTCCATAGGTCAACGAATTCGAGCAAGTGTTACATGGAGAAGGCTTCGTCCAATTTTATCTTGTGGATCCAAGCATCATTAGACAAGGCTTGATGAATGGACCAATTCTTTCTAGAGGAGGCAACATAGACAAGCGGCGCCACTTCCTTAGGTTTAAGCCCATCAAGCCACGGCGCCTCCCAAAAGTGAGTCTTCGCCCCATCCCCAACGGTAATTGTTGTAGAGGCATAGAAGAGGTCCATGTCCTCCGTAGTGCAAGGCGTACCCAATCCCGCCCAAATTTTGTTTGGGTCTTTCCAAATAAGCCATGGCCACCTTAGCCGCAAAGCCCTCGCAAACTTGTCGGTGTGAAGAATCCCTAGGCCCCCAAGGTTGGTGGGGCGACAAACGGCCTCCCAATTAACCTTGCATTTCCCCCCGGAGGCTTTGTCGGTACCCGCCCAAAAGAAGGGACGGTAGATCTTGTTGAGCTTTGTAATGAGGCCCGGAGGGACAACCAAGGGTGTCAAGTGGTAAATAACTTGGGAAGCTAGGACCGACTTGACAAGGGTGCCCTGGCCGGCCATGGTGAAGAACCTCCCAAACCAAGCGGGAATCTTTCCGGCACATTTGTCCACGAGAGGTTGGAAGTCGACTAACCGCAATTGCCAAATGGAGAGAGGCAACCCAAGGTATCTCATGGGGAAGGTAGCCCGCAACACCGGAAGACCGTCAAGGATAGCATCAAGGTTGACACCACCGCAACGAATAGGGACGACGGAACTCTTTTGGAAGTTGGTGCAAAGGCCCGTGACAACTCCGAAGCCGCGGAGAATGCTCGTGAGGTTATGTATGTCTTCCTTGATGGGCGCCACAAATATGGCCGCATCGTCCGCGTAAAGCGAGGTTCGCAAGACGGTTCCCCTCCCCCGAATTTTATGAAGCAACCCAAGAGTGGTGGCCTTCTCAAGAAGTTGTTGGAGCGGGTCAATGGCAAGGACGAAGAGGAGTGGCGAGAGGGGGTCCCCTTGCCGAAGGCCACGGCCATGGTGGATGGGCAGCCCGGCCACACCATTTAGAAGAATGCGCGAGGTGGAGGTGCACAAGAGGGCGGCAATCCAATTCCGGAAACGACTTGGGAAACCCCTCCGTTGTAGAAGATCAAGAATAAAATCCCATCTAACCGAGTCAAATGCTTTCCGGATGTCCAACTTGAAGAGGAGCGACGGAGTTTTGTTCTTGTGAAGCCTTCTAGCCAAATTCTTGACATATAGGAAGTTGTCGTGAATGCTCCGTTTCTTTATGAAAGCGCTTTGGGCGTTGGAGACGAGCTCGTTCATGAGAGGCCCAAGGCGAAGCGCAAGGACCTTGGCAATGATTTTCGCAATGGCATGAATGAGGCTTATAGGCCTATAGTCGGTGATCTCCTCGGCGCCCTCTTTCTTGGGAAGCAACACCACATTAGCGGAATTTAGCCAATGTAAATTGTTTGTGTGGAGGTTGCCAAAGCATCCAACAACCCTCATCACATCAACCTTGATAATCTCCTAACACCTCTTGAAAAAAGCCCCGGTAAAACCGTCCGGGCCGGGAGCCTTGTCACTAGGCATAGCATGAATAGCACTTTTGACCTCCTCCTCCGAAATTGGTGCGGCTAAACCCTCAAGGTCCGGGCTCTCAAAGTGAAGCTCATCCCACTTGAGATCATGAGAACGCGTTTCCCCCTTCCCAAGGGCCGAAGTGAAATGGTCAAGAATAATCTTCTCCTTGTGCTCATGCTCCGTCACCCAACCGTTGTTGTGCTTGAGACGGTGCATGAAATTTTTCCGGCGTCTCCAATTCACTTTAAGGTGGAAGAACTTAGTGTTAGCGTCTACCTCTTTGACATTCCGGATGCGAGAGCATTGCTTTTTCCGAGACCTCTCAAGGATGGATAAGCTTAGAACGTTGCGCTTGAGGCGAGCATGAAGCACGTGCTCCTCAAAGGAGAGTTGCCGGTGCTCTTGAGCCAAATCAAGTTGGAGGATCTCAAGGAGGACCGCATGAAGAAGGATTTTGGGCTTGGGGAACAAGGACCGGCTCCACTTGGAGAGGCAAACTCCTAGTCTCTTGAGCTTGTTGAACAAAATGTGATAGGGCTCGTGTGGGAGATGGGAGCATTCCAAGAAGCTTTCACGATATCCTCGAAGCCCGGGATTCGGAGCCAAAAGTTCTCAAACCGGAAGGTCCTAGGCTTGAACGGACCACTATCGTCGGCGAGGAGAAGAGGGCAATGGTCGGAGAGAGACGAAGAGAGCGCATGAAGCACATGGGTTCCAAATCGAAGATCCCACTCGGCGTTAAGCCTCATTCATGCCATTGCGAAAATCATTGGACTTGATGGTATTGATGTAGGTTGCCAAGGCCATTGAGAAATGCTGCCCGGCCACACCATTTATAGGCCTGCACTTGTGTTGCTGTCGTTCTTTGACAAGATTGGACTTGATGGTATTGATGTAGGTTGTGAGGTCTCGTCAATAACTTGGTCAAATGCCTTGGTTTATATATTTTTATCTGTTGGCGATAATATGTGTTCTACATAGAAATATTGGCACCAACTATTGGTGCTAAAAAGAGCTTGCTAGTTAGACATGAGAATGGATATTGGAAGCAAATCCTGTGTAATTTCATTATGTTGATTCTTCCGTGAGAGAGTGGACAGTTCATAAACATATCTTTTCAGGATCAGTACCTTATTATTCAGTGGTTTTTTACAGATTTCGTATTGTATAGTCCATATTGTAGAAACTGTTGTGTTTTGTCGAAATTGGGTTTTGCCCATGAACTATGACAGTTACTGTGTATGCTACATCTGCTGGTTTTTGGCGTTGCATATGGGGCTTGCTTCTCACTGAAACTAAATATGGCAGAGGTATAGCCTGAAAGGTATGTTCCTGTTGATTTAACCATGTACATATGCACATGTATGCTCACCTCCCTAGAGGTGCATACATTACCTTTGCGAGCAGACTGCTGATGTGAAAACCCTCTCCACATGCATATCTTCCGTGATTCTAACAAATTTTGTTGATCGCTCTTGTATCAATGCGATTATATTTAGTGTGCAAACTCTGAATAAGAAGGCTGAAGTGGTGTTGCTCGAAGCTCTCCACGAGGTGAAAGAAGGTGCTGCCTCTCTTCTCTATAATTTCCCCATATATTTGTAACGTTGTGTATTCGTCGAGGTTTGTGTTGTTTCCTTTTCGAAAACATGTGGCTTTTGTGCAAAAAAAAAGTAAGTTTGGTAAGACCGACCCCTCTGGATAAGCCTCGCTACAGTGCAGAGAGGCGAATCCTAGTTCTTGCTCTCGCCGGTGTCTCCGCCGCCGCTCCCCTCCGCCTCCGGCTGCCGTTTCGGAACCGTGAGGTGGGGGGGGAGCTCCGGTAGCGCGTCGTGCGTGTAGATAGGTAGTTTAGGTGTGTGTGGCCTGGCGGCGGCATCGTTGACGGCGGCGATGGCGTCTGCGTGGCGGCTCTTGTCCTTCCCCTCAGTTCACCGTTCCGGCCTCGTCGCCGGGGAGGTTGTGAAGGTTTGTCCGTTGCTCTCCTCCTCCTCTGTTTCTCCGGCCGGCCGTGGTGGGGGGGGGGGGGGGGGGGGGGGGGGGGGGGGGGGGAGTTGGGGGCTGTGGGAGCTCCGGTTTTGGTGGTGGTGTGGGGGTGGTCTTCCTCGGCGTTTCTGCTCCGGCTGGCCGTGGTGGCGAGGGGAGCGGCCGTCGCGAAGTTGCTGGTGCTACATAGAAATATTGGCACCAACTATTGGTGCTAAAAATTTGCTTGTTAGACATGAGAATGTATATTGGCAGCACGTCATGTGTAATTTCATTGTTTGATTCTTCCGTGAGAGAGTGTCAGTTCATAAACAAATCTTTTCAGGATCAGTGCCTTATTATTCAGTTATTTGCATAGATTTTGTTTTGTATAGTACATGATGTAGAAACTGTTGTGTTTTGCCCATGAACTATGATAGTTACTGTGTATGCTACATCTGCTGGTTTTTGGCATTGCTTCTGTGGTTTGTTTCTCACTGAAACTAAATATGGCAGAGGTATAGACTGAAGGTATGTTCCTGTTGATTTAACCATGTACATATGCACATGTAGAGGTGCATACATTACCTTTGCGAGCTGACTGCTGATGTGAAACGCCTGTCCACATGCATATCTTCCATGATTCTAACACAATTTGCTGATCGCTGTTGTATCAATGCGATTATATTTAGTGGGCAAACTCTGAATAAGAAGGCTGAGGTGGTGTTGTTCGAAGCTCTCCTCAAGGTGAAAGAAGGTGCTGCCTCTCTTTTCTACAATTTCCCCCATATTTGTAACGTTGTGTATTCTTCGAGGTTTGTGTGGTTTCCTTTTCAGGAAACATGTGGCTTTTTCATGAACATTGTTATTGCCAAATGATGATCTTTCTTCTCTTATGAATGTATATCTAACCTTAGATTCCGTTCAACGTCTTATCCTCAGTTGTATGACTACAATCGATGTATCGTCAACATCTTACAGCTTAAAGAGTCTCAGATTTTGTAGTTGAAGTATTCGGGTAAGCCACCCATACCTAACTATATAACAGAGTACAAATCGCTGCTTTACCAGCGATCCACTTTGATACGTACTGTTCAAAGAATAGTACAGCACGATGCCTCGCCCGTCCACTCTCGATCCTCACTAGTGTGTTTACTTCTAGTATATTTTAGGAGATGGGAGGGGATAATCCCCAAATATCCCCTACCAATCATCTTATTTTTGCCTAACACAAAAACTTTAATCCATACTAGTGTATTGTAGGAGAAAAGTATTTGTGGGGATTGGGTGTTCACCAAATTTCTCCCATCCCACACTTCACATCCCTAAAAAACTCTTAAAGTAAACAAGGCCTTAGGGATTTCAACGTGTGGAATAGAGAGTAGCTCGATTTAGCAATTTCTGCGTTCAAGAGTACGGTGCTTTGGCCGAAACATTGCCACATCGGCGAAATACGGATGGCAGCCATAATTGGACCGTATGTGGACCTGTAGAACGACTATAGGGACCGAGTTGGTGCATTTCGTGAGCTTAAGGACTGAGTTAGACATGGCCGACAAGTACAGGGACCATACATGCATTTCACTCCCTTTCTCAGGTTCAACGCTACCATTGTGGGCTGTACCTGCCAGCCTCACAAACGCCCAAAGCGTGCCCCGCCGCTTAGCCCTTCCGTCATTCGCCGCCGAAACACCCCCGCCGTCCACTCCCCTGCGCACAAACCAAGCTCGCCTCCCCTCGCGTCCCCTCCCGCCACCGCCAACCCCCGCGCCGGCCCCTGCACCCGGGCGACGCCGCAGTCCCCTGCCGCCGGCGGGGCCTCGGCCGGGGCGGGCGCGGTGTGAGCGGGCGTGGGAGGAGAGGCGCCGTGGACGGCCGCGGATACACTAAATGGCGACGCACCAAACGAGTCAAATCCTCACTGTTGACTATAATTAATGATTGTATTAGATTACTTGTATGTCAAGTCAAGATTAGTTGTATGTCAAGTCTGTACTCCTATATATGTGCTTTCCACCTGATCAATAGAATCAAGTGTTGCAATCCAATTCCTCTACATGGTATCAGCCTTCCTACGATCCAATCTCCGCAACCCTAGCGCGCCGCCCCCAGCCGGCCGTCGCTTCCTAGCGCGCCGCCTCTCTTCCTCCCGCCGGCCGTCACCTCCTCCCCACCCGCCGCCTCTCTCTCCCCCGTGCGCTGCCCTCTCTCTCTCCCCACGCCGCACGCCCTTCTCCTCTCTCGCCGCGCGCCTCCCTCTCTCTAGCTTCCGCCGCCTCTCCCCTCCACAACCCTAACCTTACAACCTCCACTGCACCACCACCTCCTGCGCCATGTCGTCCATCTCCAACTCCAGCAACCCCTTTGCCTCTTCTAGCTCCGACTCACCCGCCCCCACTCCGGCCGCCCTCCGCAATGTGCGCATCTCCGAGCACGTCCCCGTCAAACTCTCCCACACCACAGCTAACTTCTTCGCCTGGAAAACATTTCAACCTCCTCTTCCGCGAGTACAACCTCTCCGACCACGTCGACGGCTCCACCGACTTCCTCACCATGCGCCGCGACACCGACTGGCTGGCGATCGACGCCAGCATCACCCGCTGGCTCTTCAGCACCGTCACGCCGGACATCTTCCATACCATCGTTCGTGACGTCGACGACGCCTACACGGTGTGGACCAAGATCACGGGGCTCTTCACCAACAACAAGTTGCAGCGGGTCGTCTTCTTGCAGCAGGAGTTCTTCGGCTGTCACCAGAACGACCTCTCCCTCGACGCCTACTGCCTGCGCCTCAAGACCCTCTCTGACGAGCTCAACGATCTCAGGTTCAAGATCGGCGACGAGATCCTCCTCTCCACCCTCACCGCCGGTCTCGGTGAAGACCTCGGGAACGTCGCTTCCAACCTCAGCCTCATGGCCAACCCCACCTTCGAGCGGCAATCGACTATCTCCGTCTTGAGGATCGCGCCTGAAGAACGTGCGTGCCAACGTCGTCCACACCGCCCTCGCTGCCGGGGTCGGCCGCGGTGCACCTGCCCCGCGCCCTGCTGCACCTGCGGCGCCTACGGCCCCCGCCCTGCCCCCACGCCCCAACCACCTCACTGGCGTCGTCGACGCGGCCACGGCAACGGCGGCGGCAACTGGGGCGGCAACGGAGGAGCCGTCCCGCGTCCCGGCAGCCCGCAGCCCACCCCACCTTGGAGCGGTGGCCACAGCCCGTGGACCGCATCGTCCATGCCTACAACCATGCCGGTGCCCCGCGCCCGCCCTCAGCCTCCTTGGACCGCGCCCCTCGGCTCACCAGGCCTTCTACGCCGCCCCGCAGTTGGGCTATGGTGGTGCTCCTCCTGGCTACGCTCCGGCTCCCGGCTACGCCCCTGCTTCACCAGCTACTCCGATGACATGGGACCCGGCGCTCCACGCCGCTATTCAGCAGGCGCCCGCCCTCGACACCTACTTCAGCGGCGGCGACTGGTTCATGGACACCGGCGCCTCCGCTCACATGACTTCTCACCCCGGTAACCTCTCCCATTCATCTCCCACTTCCACCTCCTCTCGCATCATCGTTGGTAACAGTGCTAGTCTTCCTATTTCCCATCTAGGTTCCGCTCAATTTTCTTCCACCGCTAAACCCTTGTCTCTAAATAATGTCATAGTCTCTCCACATCTTGTTAAGAACCTCATTTATGTTCGTCAACTTTCCCGTGATAACTCCGTAACTGTTGAATTTGACGTTGTTGGTTTTTCTGTTAAGTACGCCCGTATCCGGATGGTGCTCCACCGATGTGAGAGCCCTGGCGATCTCTACCCCGTCCAGCCGACGTCCTCCTCTGCCGCTGGACCCGGGCGTTCTCCACTAGCGTCGACCTTTGGCATGCTCGTCTTGGTCATCCCAGCTCCGCCGTACTACATCACATTTTGAGGGATTTTTCTTTTTCATGTAATAAAACGGAAGCTCACACCTGTGAAGCATGCCGTGTTGGCAAACATGTCCGCCTCCCTTTTAGTAGCTCCACCACAGTTGCGTCATTTCCTTTCCAGTTAATTCATAGTGATGTTTGGACCTCTCCCATACCTAGTCATTCCGGTTTTGTCTATTATCTTGTTATTATGGATGATTACTCTCATTTTGTGTGGATGTTCCCTCTTCGCCAGAAATCCGATGTCGCTGCCACTCTCACCACGTTTTATTCCTACGTCTCCACACAATTTGGTCGCCCCATACTTGCTCTCCAAACTGATAATGGAAAAGAATTCGATAACCTCGCCATTCGCACCCTCCTCTCCACCCACGGTACCATCTTTCGCCTAACCTGTCCTTACACATCCCAGCAGAATGGCCGGGCTGAACGCATCCTCCGCACCATTAACGATTGTGTTCGCACCCTCCTTTTCCACGCCCATGTTCCACCCCCTTTCTGGCCCGACGCTTTAGCCACCGCCACTCTACTCACAAACATTCGCCCCTGTCGTACCCGTTGGAACTATGCACCTCATCATCTCCTGTTCGGTTCTCCACCATCCTACGATGATCTCCGGATTTTCGGGTGCCTATGTTATCCTAGCGTCGCCGCCACCGCACCTCATAAACTCGCTCCCCGTTCATTGCCCTGTGTCTTCCTCGGTTACCCGGCTAACACCAAAGGATATCGCTGCTATGATCCGGCGTCTCATCGTGTCATCACCTCCCGACACGTTTACTTTGATGAGTTGTGCTTTCCCTTTGCACAGGTTTCTCCGCCTGCTACTTCTCCCTCCCCTGAGGTCGAGACCCCGTGGCGTCGCGTCCCTCCGGCTCTCACCGCACCCTTGCGGTGCTGCGGGCAGCACCGACCACGCCACCACCCGCGTTGCCCTCGAGTTCCAACTGGGGCACCGTCTCACCGCCTGCGCCGCCCTCGAGCCTACACTCAGGCGCCGCTGCTGCCACCGCCTCACCCTCGAGCGCTGCCTCGGGTGACGCTGTCACCACCTCGTCGCCCTCGACGACGACATCCACGGGTCCTACCACCCGCTCCCGTGCCGGCATCTTCCGCTCGAGCACCGGTATGCTGCGGACGAGTACGTCAACACCGCGGCGACTGCCGCCCCAGCCGCGTCTTCATCGACTGTCGCTCCAGCCGCGTCATTCGCGACTGCCGCCCCAGCTGCGTCCCCTTCGCCGCTGCCGGCCTCTGCCCGGGCCGCCTTGCGTGACCCTAGGTGGCTCGCGGCCATGCAAGCCGAGTTCGACGCCTTGCAGAAGAACAAGACGTGGACACTTGTTCCCCGCCCTCCCCACGCCAACGTCATCAGCGGGAAGTGGGTCTTCAAGCATAAGTTCCATCCGGACGGCTCTCTTGACCGTCACAAGGCCCGCTGGGTGGTTCATGGCTTTCGCCATCGCGCCGGCGTCGACTTCACCGACACCTTCGCCCCGGTTGTCAAACCCGGGACGATCCGCACCGTCCTCCAGCTCGCGGTGTCTCGCGCTTGGCCTGTGCACCAGATGGACGTGTCGAATGCTTTCCTCCATGGCCATCTCGACGAGCAGGTGTTCTGTCAGCAGCCCACGGGTTTTGTCGACACCGCCCACCCGGATCACGTCTGTCTGCTCTCGCGCTCCCTCTATGGGCTCAGGCAGGCTCCTCGCGCGTGGTACCAGCGCATCGCTGCGTTTCTTCACCGACTTGGCTTCCGCTCCACTCGCTCTGATGCATCGTTGTTCGTGTACCACCAGAGTGACACCACCGCCTACCTGCTGCTCTACGTCGATGATATCATCTTGACGGCGTCCACCGCTGTTCTCCTTCGACAGCTCACTGATCGTCTCCGCGCTGAGTTTGCTCTTAAGGATTTGGGGCCTCTCCACTACTTCCTCGGGATCGAGGTGGTACGTCGAGCTGACGGCTTCTTCCTACACCAGCGGAAGTACGCCCGCGAGCTTCTTGACCGCGCCGGGATGCTTAATTGCAAACCCGCGGCCACGCCTGTCGACACGAAGAACAAGCTCTCTGCCTCAGATGGTTCTCTGGCCCCGGATGCTGCGTTCTACCGGTCCATTGTTGGTGCCCTCCAGTACCTCACTCTCACCAGGCCAGAGTTGCAGTATGTTGTTCAGCAGGTGTGCCTCCACATGCATGCCCCTCGTGATGTTCACTGGACTGCGGTCAAGCGGATTCTGCGCTACATCTGCGGCACTATGGACCTTGGCCACTCGCTTCACGCCTTCGCCGCCCTGGACATCACCGCCTACTCGGAAGCTGACTGGGCCGGCTGCCCCGACACCCGCCGCTCCACTTCGGGTTACTGTGTCTACCTTGGACCGTCCCTTATCTCGTGGTCGTCCAAGCGCTAGCCTACGGTGTCCCGCTCCAGTGCTGAGGCGGAGTATCGCGCCGTGGCTAATGCGGTTGCCGAGTGCTCATGGCTTCGTCAGTGATACGTCCCAAACGTATCTATAATTTTTGATGTTCCATGCATGTTTTATGTCAATTGTCACATGTTTTATATACACTTTATATCATATTATGACATTTATTGGATTAACCTACTAATAGTTGCCAAAGTGCAAAATCTTCTTGTTTTCCTATTTGTTGTGTAGGAATTATCAAAAATACAAAAGGAAACCATATTGGAGTCGAATTGGGACTTTCATGAAATCTGTCTGGAAACGTTTTTCGAAGATGGTCACGTTTGGGCCCGAAACGACGTCAAACGGAAACCTGACAGAAGACAAAGTTGCAGAGAATTTTCCGCGAATCGATCTAGACTTAAAATTCGCCCCATTACGAGTCCGGACGGCCGAGATATTCCCGATTTACTGCAGCCATAGATGGGATGACGAGAATCTGAAAGATTGTAACTTTATTGACTCCAACTCTTACCAAATTTGATGGATTCGGCCAAGACACGAATTGGAGCCTCATTAGGGCTGAGAGGGGTTCCTAGGAAGCTTCTAGAGGTGCCCAAGAGCCCTTGGATCAAAGGGGCATCCATCCATGGCCTAGATTGCATCTCCACCTCTATATAATGAAGGGAAACCCTATTTTCCAAGCAAGCCACCAAAAGCCACGAATTTTCCTCCTCTTGGAAGCCGCCAAGGAGGGGGAGGAGCTCCTCCATTGCTGCACCATCACCAAGGAAGAAGAAGGGGGGCCAAGGGCCGAGGGCCGCCGCCGCTCGCCGCCGCCGCGCCTTGGCTGCTGCGGGCCGCCGCCTCCACTCCGGGCTGCACCTCTTCATCAACCTCTCCATCAAGTGTGCTCACCATGACCATGTGTGAGTAGTTTTCACCGAGACTGAGGGCTCTATCGGTAGCTATGTGGTTCATCTCTCTCTCCCATGGTGTGATCTTTATGTGATCATGAGCTTTGTAATCTAGTTGGATCCATGGATGTTACTCTTCGTTATCTTATGAATTATGCTACTTGAGTGGTTTTATTAATGTAAACTCCGGAGTCACCTTTTTCCCATGGTGCGAAGTTGACAGTGTGCGTACCGTGTGTGACTCTTAGGCTAAAGATTACAGGAATACTTATCATTAGTTGTTATTTTGTTGGTTGTCACTATAAAATTGTGGTGTTTGTTTAGTACTATTTTGGGGTGCTCATAGTGACATTGGGGTTCCCTAGATGTGGAAGACAGACTTTAAGGTGTGCTTTTGCAGCCCTACACGATGGTCTTGGTGTTCTATGATATTGTGGTATTTGTTCACTCAGACTTTAAGGTGTGCTCTTGTAGCCCTACGCAGTAGATTGGTATTTCTATCCAACGGGAGAATAGTTCAGAGTAGCATAGTGAAGAGGAAATATTTATGTATTCAATTATATTATTATTGTTGGGAGTGTCCACTAGTGAAAGTATGAACCCTAGGCCTTATTTCCAAGCATTGAAACACCGTTTGCTCTCATTTTGTCTCATGTTTGCTTGCTGCCATCTTTATTTTAGATTGCAATTACCACTTATAATCATCCATATTACTTGCATTTCACTATCTCTTCGCCGAACTAGTGCACCTATACATCTGACGAGTGTATTAGGTGTGTTGGGGACACAAGAGACTTCTTGTATATTAATTGCAGAGTTGTTTGAGAGGGATATCTTTGACCTCTACCTCCCTGAGTTCGATAAACCTTTGGTGATCCACTTAAGGGAAACTTGCTGCTGTTCTACAAACCTCTGCACTTGGAGGCCCAACACTGTCTACAAGAATAGAAGCGTGCGTAGACATCAAGCTATTTTCTGGCGCCGTTGCCGGGGAGGTAAGGTAAAAGGTACTCACATCCTCCAGTTACTTAGCTATTTTCTAGCACTGTTGCTGACGTGTGAGTGCTTGAAGGTATTTCCTTTAGATTCTGCAGTTATATCTTTTTGTTTCTTGTTTTTATTTCACTAGTTAGGCTTAATGGAAAACAACAAAAATATTAGAGAGCTCTATGAAATTTATCTTGAGTTAGGACATGATGTGTTTGAAGAGAAAATTAAAAAAGCTATGGAAAATTACTTGCATGATGGTAGCAATGTTATTACTATAAATTCTTTGTACACCATTATTGCTAATGCTATGGAAAAGTCTAAGCTTGGGGAAGCTGGTTTTGATGAATATGGTATTTTTAGTCCCCCAAGTTTTGAGGAGAAAAATTTCGTCCCGAGATTCTAAGGTTACGGGAAGAAGTCGGGATACTCCTCACGAAGACTAGACTCTCTTTCCCAAGTTGCATCCTCTTCGGAATGGTGAGACCATTGAACTTTGAGAAACTTGGTAGTCTTGTTGCGGGTCTTTCTCTTCGGCTTCATCCAGAACACGGATAGGATGCTCGCGATAAGTGAGATCTTCCTGAGATCCAGCTCTTCATGATTGACCCCATGGATAGGATCTTTAAAACACCGGCGAAGTTGGGAGACATGAAACACATCATGTACATTTGGGAAGATGACCGGTAACTCCAATTGATAAGAAAGATCTCCTCGCTTGGCCAGAACGGTGAAAGGGCCAACATAGCGAGTGCCAATTTCCCTTTGATTCCGAAGCGGCGAACGCCACGAAGGGGAGAGACGCGGAGATAAGCTTTATCACCAATTTCATAGTGAATTTCCTGATGGTGCTTATCATAGTAGCTCTTCTGCCTAGACTGAGCAATCTTCAGATTCTCTCTTATGATTCGAACCTTCTCCTCAGCTTCATTGATCACATCCGGACCAAAGAGTGCTCTCTCTCCGGTCTCGGACCAATTTAGAGGAGTGCGGCATTTTCTTCCATAGAGAACCTCGAATGGAGCCATGCCCAGACTAGCTTGATAGCTATTGTTGTAGGAGAACTCCGCGAAAGGGAGATACTTTTCCCAACCCTTGCCAAAAGAGATTACACATGCCCTAAGCATGTCTTCCAAACTTGGTTCACTCTTTCGGTCTGACCATCAGTTTGAGGATGGTAGGCGGTACTGAAGTTGAGACGGGACCCCATAGCAGTTTGGAAACTCTGCCAAAACTTGGATACAAAGATACTTCCACGGTCCGATATGATCCTCAGAGGGACCCCATGCAATGGAACAATACGAGCCAAATATAAGTCAGCAAGTTGACTTGCCCGTATATCATCACGGACTGGTAGGAAGTGAGCAACCTTGGAAAGACGATCAATGATTACCCAGATTGCATTGTTGCCCTTTTGAGATCGGGAAACCCGGTGATGAAGTCCATACCAATTTCATCCCATTTCCACTCGGGACTGCAATAGGGGAAGAGTGCCGGCAGGCCTTTGATGTTCAGCCTTTACCCGTCGACAGGTGTCGCATTCAGCAACATACTTGGCAATTTCTCGTTTCATCCGAGTCCACCAGAATTGTGGTCGAAGGTCTTGGTACATTTGGTACTACCGGGATGAATAGAGAGAGGGATTCATGAGCTTCTTGGAGGATCAGCTCCCTCAATTTTGTTTCTTTGGCACTACCAAGCGGTCACCAAAATAAACAACTCCGGATTCATTGACAGAAAACATTTGGCCTTCCCGCTAGCAATGTTCTCCTTGATTTTTAGAATACCCTTGTCACGGTTTGAGCATCCTTAATCTGGTCTACAAGAGTAGATTTGATCTCCAGATTTGCAAGGTAGCCAGAGGGAACAATTTCTAAGTTCAAACGAGAGAACTCTTCATGGAGGGCAGGTTGGGCCTTTTCAATCATCAGATTGTTGCAATAGGACTTCCGACTTAGCGCGTCAGCCACGACGTTTGCTTTGCCGGGTTGATAGTTCAGACTCACATCATAGTCCTTGATTAACTCCAACCAACGCCTTTGCCTGAGATTTAAATCCGGCTGGGTGAAGAGGTACTTCAGACTCTTGTGATCCGAGAAGATCTCGCAACGGTTACCAAACAGGTATGGTCTCCATTGCTTCAAAGCATAGACCACAGCGGCAAGTTCTAGATCATGAGTTGGGTATTGTGCTCATGCGGCTTAAGTTGGCGAGAAGCATAGCCACCACATGGCCATCTTGCATTAGCACACAGCCCAAGCCTTGCAGAGAGGCGTCACAGAAGACGACGAAATCCTTGCTTGTGTCCGGCAGGACAAGCACAGGAGCGGACGTGAGTTTGGCTTTCAGTGTTTTGAAGCTCTCTTCAGCTTCGGCCGTCCATACGAACTTTTTATCCTTCTTGAGAAGGTCAGTCAGGGCCTTGGCTATCTTGGAGAAACCTTCGATGAATCGGCGGTAGTAACCTGCCAATCCGAGAAAGCTACGAATGTCCTTGACTGACATTGGAGTTTTCCAATCCAAATGGACTGAATCTTGTCGGGAATGACAGCCACACCATTAGCGGATATCACATGACCAAGGAAGACAAGATTATCCAACCAAACTCACACTTGGAGAACTTGGCATAGAGGCGGTGTTCTCGAAGTCGTGTCAGAACCAAACGAAGATGTTCGGCATGCTCTTCATCGGTTTTGGAATAACGAGGATGTCATCGATGTAAATGACGACAAACTTGTCAAGATAATCCATGAAGATGGAGTTCATGAGCCTCATGAAAGTAGCTGGAGCATTGTGAGACCAAAGGACATGACGGTATACTCATATGAGCCATAACGAGTAACAAATGCCGTCTTTGGAATATCCTCCTTTCTGATCTTGATCTGATGGTAGCCTGACCTCAGATCCATCTTGGAGAATACCGTTGCACCAGCTAACTGATCCAACAGATCATTGATGCGAGGAATAGGATACTTGTTCTTGATTGTCACCGCATTCAACGGTCGATAGTCAGAGACTAGACGAGGCACGGTAGAATCCCTCTTCTTGACAAAGAGTACCGGACAACCCCAAGGTGAACTGCTAGGCTGGATGAAATCCTTGCTAACAGCTGATCAATTTGCTCTTTCAACAGAGCCAACTCTTCCACCGGCATACGGTAGGGCTTCTTGGAAATTGGAGCGGTACCGGGAAGTAGATCTATGACAAACTCCACACTTCGGTCAGGAGGCATGCCAGGCAATTCTTCCGGGAACACATCCGGGAAGTCACACACCACGTGTATGTCCTGGATTTCAGGAGGGATTCGCCTTCCATAAAGCAAAGGAGGATCTCAGGTGAGTTGGGTATGATGAACATGGAGGTCTTGACAGTGCAGACCAATACTTAACACTGTCGCCGGAAGAATTGGTCACGGTGACGGTCTTGGCAGCACAGTCGAGATTAGCCGGTATTTGGCTAGCCAGTTCATGCCCAGTATGACATCAATGCCACTTGACCTCAGAGCTACCAAAGCGAAAGGAAAAGAGTAGTAACCGATAGTAATCTGGACTCAGGAGTAACCCCATCGGTTTGCCATTTGGAGCCAGGAGTGGCGATCACCAAGGGATGCTCATTTTCTCGAACGGTATTTTGTGGTCTTTTGCAAAAGCTATGGATATGAATGAATGCGATGCTCCAGAATCAAACAAAACTGTAGCTGATTGGTTGATTCGTAACTCACCCATGAGAACGCCGGGGTCCTCTTCAGCTTCTTCAGCAGAGATGTGGTTC
This sequence comes from Poa pratensis, assembly GCA_947311845.1. Lineage (NCBI taxonomy): Eukaryota > Viridiplantae > Streptophyta > Magnoliopsida > Poales > Poaceae > Poa > Poa pratensis. Next base: position 20,058,371 of record CAMZMU010000103.1, read on the forward strand.
AGGCGACCACGCACAATAGGTCCAGCCTTGCCAGCTGGAGTGGCAGGGGCTCGTGCAGGAGTTATCGCGAGAGGTGCCTTCTGGGGGCACTCCCTGGAGTAGTGGCCAGCCTGGCCACAGGTGTAGCAAGTGAGTCCAGGTGGAGCAGGTAGCATAGGACGGTACCCACTCCCGCCTACCCCAAGTGTCGAAGTAGTGGGGCGCGGAGGAGGTGGCCTGTATCCCGCGGTCCTCGGCATGAATGGAGCACGCGGCACAGCGCTGTAGGGAACAAACACCCTGCGCTTCTTGCTCTCAGAACCCGAGGAACTCTGGTGGTCCCCGTGTGCGGGCCTCTTGGAAGCCTCAAGTTCCTTTCTTCCTTGCTCGAGAGTAAAGCCTGGTTGAACAGCTCCTGGTAGGTCTGGAACCTGAAGGGCAAACTCATAGCGGAGCTGCGGCGTAAGACCCTTGCGGAACAGCTCTTGCTTGTCAGCATCATTGGTCACGTCCCTTGGGGCGTAACGAGAGAGATGGTTGAACTCACGACCATAAGTGCGGAGGTCCATCCGTCCCTGTTGCAAATCCAGGAACTCCCTCCTCTTCAAGTCCATGATCGGCTGGGGAATGTACTCCGCACGGAAGGCAGTGCGGAAATCAGCCCAGTGAAGACATGGTTGGCTGGAAACAAAGCCACATGGCTTTCCCACCAACAGCCAGCTGCACCAACCAAGAGGTAGGTGGCAAAGTTGACTTGCTCAGCCACTGGGACATGCAGCGCGGAGAACTTGCGCTCCAAAGCACGAAGCCAATCATCAGCTTCCAGTGGCTCCTTAGCATCAGCAAAAGTGGGTGGCTGCGAGCGCAGGAACTCAGTGAGAGTGTTGCACTCGTTCCTCCGTGCATTCTGCTGCACCAACTGCTCAAGCAAGCGCTCATTGCGCCCACGGTTCTCCTCAATGGCCATCAAGACCTGAGCCATCGAGGGTGGTGGCGGCAGATCATCCTCATCATTGTGTGGTTACCGCGCCTCCACGGCCTCCGCGGCCTCCTCGAGCCATTCTGGAGATTTGACAATGACACAGTTAGTATCTTTCTCCGAATGGTCGAACAATAGCATTAGCGTCTACTCAAGTACACAGACTAGGGACGATAATACATTGTGCAACAACTAACAAGGAATCAACAAGATAGAACTTGGGTCAAAGATCAGCATCATGTGCTACTAGCGAGAGTTAAGAAATCACAACTTAACACACTCTAGTTGGCACAATCCGGGACCTTATGTTCAAGTCCTTGGGTTAAAACCCAAAGAAAGGATCAAATGATTAGACTCGGTAGGAATAACAGTGTTCAAACATCTGAGTGATTTGGGATGGTAGCGCAGCGGAAGCGTGGTGGGCCCATAACCCACAGGTCCCAGGATCGAAACCTGGCTCTGATACCAACTTGTGGCGCCTCGACCCGACTGTTATACAGTGATGCTGTGTGTCACCGGTTAAGCGATACAACCGGAATTACGGGTTTACCAATCCCCGGCCAAAACCTTTGGCAGGCGTTGCTCGGAATGGATCATCGGCAACGCAACACCCCGATTGATGCCTTAACACAGGCACAACCCTCAATGTATAATAGAGAGATCAAGACTTGTGGAACAACTGGCACATCACAGACTCTACGACACAAATCATTATAGTTCAACTCTTATAATAGAGAAAGATAGCAAATTACAACCAGAGGTCACAGACCCAACATTACAACAAGCGGAAGCAAATTAGGTTGTTCTAAACAACAAGAACCAAATTATGGCCTAAGAGGCCTACAAATAAACATCCAACGCCAGCTGTTCCGGGATGTCCCAAGCTGCAACCTGGGAACCCCAGACTACTCGTCGACGTCCACAAAGAACCCGCCTTCGAGGTCGGTGAAGTCCTCCTCTGAAACAAAACAAACGACGTTGAGTTCGACGAAATCGCAAGATTATATATAGAGCATTAGCTCGATGAGGCTTTCAAGGTTTTATGGTTGTTTTGCATAAATCTGATTTTATTTATGAAAACATAACTCAATGGCATCGACTAATCAGAGTATTTGTAAAAGGGGTAAGAAGCAACTCTTTTCTTTGATCAACTTACTCATCATCAACCATCATCATCCACTGTACCTGTTCATCAAAGGCACCTCCCCGAATCACCCTCGAGGAAGTCAACCTTGCATTCTTGAGTGGTACCTCTAGTACCCAGTTTTTAATCATTCCGTTAAAGTTATTCTATGATCTTATCGTCCTTCCCCAAGTCGTCCATAACCGTGGACACGGCTTTTCGAAAAGATTTACCCTGCAGGGGTGTACAATGTTTGCCACGCGTACCGTCCAGCCCATTACCTGTACAATTAGCTCTCTTCCTTGGAAAGCCGGCTGGGTGGGAGCGGTGTCGACTTCTCCCTCGTTAAGAACTTTCCAGGATCATCAGTGGCGGCAGGGCACGCTAGTGCCTTCAACACCCTGCCCCACGGCCACTTATTTTCCTAACACCACAATCCTCATCCCAGTTCAACCACCATCATCACGCACGCGCAAAATGGAAGCTCAAACTAGAGGACCCTGACTAGTCCCGCCCGAGTTATTTAATCTATGAGGGTTCCTGCACTGCGAATGCATAGGCCTCACGCATGGTTGCACGCTCAGTCTTGGTTCAAGAGGTAAAGAACTCGCACCTAGGCGGCGAGAACGAGACAAAGCACCAAAACCACAGTGGCCTCTCATCCCCACCTTTAAGCATTTTATTACCTGTCACCACAAATTCTCCACCATCATCCATTCATCTCATCACCTGTTTCCAACATGAACCATCCATCGTACGGCTAAATATTTAACTAAGCATGGCTAAGCAACAACATAGCATAGTTAAGTATTTCAGGCCAACAATACAATCCTATGGATAATTGGAGGGAAACAGGTATTGGCATCGGAAACTTAATGCAACTATAGGATACCCTAATCCAATAAAATTGACATTTGGAACCGCATGCAATATTATAGTGGAGAAAATATTTGCGGAAACATAGGATAAGATATGCTCAGAGGGGGATTACGCTTGCCTTGATCAAGGTGCTGGTAGTACGGCTCTTCGGGGTATTGTGGAGTAACCCCGGCTGCTTGATCTATCGAAGCACAACACGGAAGGACAAATCAATCACCACACATGTTTCAACAAATGCAACGCGCAAACACATGATGGTATGACATTTTTAATGCACTGAAATTATTATAACCAGACCCACCAATTTCCATGTGGTGAAGGAATAGTTATTCCACAAGAGAGAAGTATAGCTCCGTCATTGTTTTAATGTTTTCCTGTGCTATAGATCATGTAAACATGCATGGATGTGATGCTACTGATTAATGCACATTTTTCTGAGCGTTTTGATATAAATAACACATTTTTCGGATGCCCCGATAAGAAGTTATTACAATTTTAAACTTCCTCTTTTAAATTATAATTTTAATGAATTTATGTTCCACAACAACAATAATTATTTAGTTACTCGAACTCGAGAGAGAGGGGTGGAACATGGGGTTCACTAGGGTAGGATGCCCCTAATTGCGCGAGGAAGTAGCGGGAGGCATGCGCGAGAAGGGAGGACAAGAAATGAATCGCCAGAAAAAAACAGATAAAAGAAAAAGCTAAACCGGCCTCCAGCCCGGTCTGGGCCGGTTAGCAGGCCGGCCTGCTAACAGAGGGGTCCGGCCCTCAGCCCAGTCTGGGCCGGCAGAGAGGCCGGCTAGGTGGCAGAGCCCACCGGCCTTCCGCCCGGTCTGGGCTGGCTTCGGGGCCGGTCATGGGCCAGAGAGACCCAGCCTGCAGCCCGGTCCAGGCTGGTTTCGCGGCCGGGCCTGCGAGCTACGTCGACGGCGAAGCTACGGCGTGGAGCACGGCGCGACTCCGGCGAGGTTACGGCGAGAGAGGGGAGGGGAAGGGGTGCCACAGCACGGGAAGCTCACCACGAACGCGTAGGTACAGACGACGAGGCCGGAGGAGGCGTGGCGGCGGCGTATTCCCGCGGCGGAGCTCCGGACGGCAGCGAGGAAGATGATGATGGCGTCGTCGATTCGCGGCGTTTCGGCACGATTCGTTCGGCGTGGGGGTAGAGCGGACCACGGCGGAGCCGCTGGTGCCCTTCGATTTGGACGGGGTGCGCTCAGACGGCGGAGACGAACACGGCGACCTCGGCGGCCATGGCGCGAGCAAGAGGGGGAACGAGGGCAGAGGAAACGGGGAGAACTCAGGGGAGTGAGCAGAGGGCGACCTCGTGGAGCTTGCTCCTCGCAGTGAGAGGCAGAGGAGAGGGGGCCCGGCGCGGCGCGAGCACGGCAAGCCCGCGGTGCGGTCGAGCACCTCGCAGTCGCTACAGGGAAGGGGACGGCGAATTTGCAAAGAGCCCCCTGGCAATTTCTTTTCCATCACCAATTGGTCCTCTCCAGTTATTTTTTAATTCCAGCAGCAATGCACTGATTTTATTAGGGCACCAGAACATTTTATAAAAATTTGAGAAAATTTGGGGAGCCTCCCCATATTGAGTAGAAGCTACACAAAAATTGGGGCTTCAAAATAAAATAGTTTGGACACCCTTGGTTCATAGGGTTGAAATTCGGGCATTTTGCTAAATTCAAAATGTTGCTCATTTGGAAGATTTATAGCAATTGCAAAATATTAAATTTCAACTCTTGGAACTTCCTTGACAAATATAAGACGACAAGGATTTGTATTTTGCTAGTTGAATGCTTTCATTGTTGTGAAGTTTGGTAGAGCAAGTTTGGCAATTGTATTTAAATGGTGCCAAACCATTTGTTTCAGTTGTTTAGCAGTTCAATATGGATGCCATGATGCATGAGGGATGCAAAAGTGAAAATTTTACTCGGGTTTTTAAGTTCACAACTTTGGGCTGTTACAACAAACCTCTGCACTTGGAGGCCCAACACTGTCTACAAGAATAGAAGCGTGCGTAGACATCAAGCTATTTTCTGGCGCCGTTGCCGGGGAGGTAAGGTAAAAGGTACTCACATCCTCCAGCTACTTAGCTATTTTCTAGCACTGTTGCTGACGTGTGAGTGCTTGAAGGTATTTCCTTTAGATTCTGCAGTTATATCTTTTTGTTTCTTGTTTTTATTTCACTAGTTAGGCTTAATGGAAAACAACAAAAAATTAGAGAGCTCTATGAAATTTATCTTGAGTTAGGACATGATGTGTTTGAAGAGAAAATTAAAAAAGCTATGGAAAATTACTTGCATGATGGTAGCAATGTTATTACTATAAATTCTTTGTACACCATTATTGCTAATGCTATGGAAAAGTCTAAGCTTGGGGAAGCTGGTTTTGATGAATATGGTATTTTTAGTCCCCCAAGTTTTGAGGAGAAAAATTTCTTTGATGATACTTTGCCTCCAATTTATGATGATAATCATTGTGATGTTTTCAGTCCACCTACTATTGAGGATATAGTTTATGTTGATTATGATATGCCTCCTATTTATGATGATTACAATGATGGATGTGATAGTTTTACTCCCACTATTACTAATGAAACTGTTTTTACTTATGTGGAGAGTATTGATACTTTTATGCATATGGATCATGGTAAGAATGTTTCATGTGATGGTTATATTGTGGATTTTATCAATGATGCTACTGAAAGTTTTTATGAGAGAGGGAGACATGACTTCATATACCACAATAATATTAAGTCTCCTCTCTTTTTGTTGAAAATTTTGAAGTTGCACTTGCTTTGCCTTCCTATGCTAGTCACTTTGTGCTTTATTGATTTATTTTCTTACAAGATCCCAATGCATAGGAAGTGGGTTAGACTTAAATGTGTTTCACATTTTTCTCTTGATGCTCTCTTTTGCATTTCAATTCTTGATCCTATGTGAGCATCATTAAAACTATCATGGCTGTCCAGAAAACAGATTCCTAAGCTTCACTGCGAAAAATGTTAAAAATCACAGAAAAGGAATTTTGACCTGAAATTTTACGACAGCAATCTTCAGTTATTAATACACATTTCATTAGTTCAAAATTTTCTGATTTGAGCAACGTAAGTGCCTCTGAAAATTCACTCTTTACGGGCTGTCCAGTTTTTGACAGATTCTGTCTTTATTTTGCATTACTCTCATTACTTGTGTTTTGTGTAGTTCTATTGATCAAAGGGCAATGCACAACCATAGTAACAGTAGCTAATGTTTAGAATCAACTCATGATATGTCTTTGCTGTACCTATGAGGATTTAATTTATGGAGACACTAACCCCTCTAATCAAGTTTTATGTTGAGTTTTGTGTAAAGAGAATTTTTCAAGTGGAAGAGTTGAGGGTGATGAACAAAGATCAAGAGGGACAACCACTCAAGCTTGGGGATGTTACCCCTAGACTCACCCAACATATATCAAATAAGTACAAGAATTCAAGCTTGGGGATGCCAAGCCACCTCACTCCAACCATCTTGATAACATGTAAGTAAGCCTAGCTATATGGCTATAAAGAAAGCGCTTTACGGGAGGCAACCCGGTTGTTTTTATTTTTGATTTTCTTTGTGTCCTCTTGCTGTAACAAGAGACTTTGTTTATAGTTTAGTTTCTAGAATTTTTAATAAAGTGCCAAGTTTTACTCATTTTGGTTTGAAGAAGTTGCTTATAGCGTTCGGAGATTTTATTCCTGCACGAATCTGTGCACGGTATGATTTTTAATTCTTATTCTGTAACTCCGAATGAGCTCATATTTGAACTGTAGTGGCAACTTTTCATCCTCTGTATGCATGAATTTTTTCGGAATTTTTCGACAAAGTTAAGTAGGGTAGAAAAATACGTTTTGCTGCTGCTGTTTTTCTGGACAGATTCTGTCCCATTTTGTTTGATGCATGCTTAGAACTTTTAACTTGAACCTTTTTGATCCAATTGAGTTTATGAGTAGGCATACAACATTATACACTTTCTGGACATCCATATGAATTTTTGTCTAAGGATTATATGCAGCAAGAAATCTATTTGTTTATCACTACTAATGCACCCCACAGAAAAAGAAATGGGAGAAACGGTGTTTTGAAGTTTTTTCACAGGGATTAGAGGAGATGCACCAAGAGCTATCCAAGGATGGTGAAGACCATAAGCTTGGGGATGTGAAGACAACCCCACTGGACCTACACACTCTCGGTTTGCACACGTCTAACTTCTGTTTTTCGATCGAAACACTTTATCGCATAAACTTGGAGCGTCTTTTTGTTTGTTTTGGTTTGATTTTTATTTTGTGAGACCACCACACTATCATTTATATATGAGAGAGCTACTGGAAATTTGGGTTGATTTATGTTGGATGCTATTATTAGATTGGGAAAAGGGATGTTGGAGTTGATTTTAAAAGATACATATAGTTGCATGATTCATGAGCTTGTTAATGAATGTTAATTTGCAAGTATTTTACAAGAGCTATCTTTTATTCATGTTTTGATGCTGAATGTTACTTTACTTTGTTTAAACATGGATTAGTTAGTTCTATGGACACTCATGCATGCATTTAGATGGTCAACTTTCTCCCTCTTGCTAGCCCAAAAATTCCAACAAGTAAAAACTTGTTTCCAACACCTTCAACCAAAGTTTTTCCAGTGAGTCCACCATATCTACCTATTAGCTTTATGCTATTCCGAGTATGTTTATCATGATATTTGTGTTATCTATACCTCTGAATGAAAATGCTTATGTTGTTGATTGTTATGGGAAAAGTTGGTTATAGAGCTCTCTCGAACTTGATGCACACTTTACTTTCATTGCATAAATAAAATATGACCCATTGTGATTAAAATTATGATGTTGTGGCTTGACAAATGTCTTTGGTTGAGAGTTAGCTCATATGTGCTGTCACATGGCAAGCTTTCAACATGCACTTCATTTCATTTAGTTGATATCATGTACTTTTGTTTATGGATGCTTACCATGGGTGAAATAAATGTGGAAATGAAGTGAGTTTAAATGAGTTTGTATAAATGGTTAGAGAGACGCCTGGGCCGCTAATCTAAGCCATGCATCATTCATGGTGGAAATTTACTTACATGCTATGGTGAACCTTCTGTGATACACCTTACAATAAAAAGCTATCTAATGGTAAATAAAAAGGGTGTTGAGATTGTTCATTGTGTTTGTTTGTCTTGTCATTTTGATATGGGCTTGTTCCATATCCTGGGACAAGAGGTACCCCAGTTGACGCTCTTAATGATACTATTATTACTTACAATGATATTTAACTTGAACTTGCTTTGTTTCCCAAATGAGTAACACATGGAGTAGGTACTTGTATTCAAGGGGCATGAGACTTTCAACCTGTACTTTGTCAAGCACACTACTCATATTTGCTTTCACTTTAAACTTAATCATTCAAGATGCTATGATAGGGGAATGAGAGCTTGACACCAAGGATTACCACATTACAATCATTAACTTAAGTAGAGAAGTTCAGAAGTTAGATGAAATTTATTCATGTTTACCTCTACTCATTTATATATCTTTCCAAAGTGTCCACCTTTTATATTCAGATTTTCATAATACTCTATGACCATTATAGGATGTTCTTACTTTTCATTATGCATACATTTGGTCCATAGTACTTTCTTCTATGTTACACTTTGTGAATTATCATTGAACATCCTTGCAGTAATATTTTGATATCACTTTATAATCTATCTTGTATATTGCTACTCCTTTGAAGAATGAATCATTTGACTCTATGTAGCAACAACTTCATCACTTCATTCATAACATGTGCCTTACAATATTTGATCAAGTTTATGATGGTAGCATGTCACTTCAAAAATTATTTTGTTTTATCGTTTACCTACTCGAGGACGAGTAGGAACTAAGCTTGGGGATGCTTGATACGTCCCAAACGTATCTATAATTTTTGATGTTCCATGCATGTTTTATGTCAATTGGCACATGTTTTATATACACTTTATATCATATTATGACATTTATTGGATTAACCTACTAATAGTTGCCAAAGTGCAAAATCTTCTTGTTTTCCTATTTGTTGTGTAGGAATTATCAAAAATACAAAAGGAAACCATATTGGAGTCGAATTGGGACTTTCCTGAAATCTGTCTGGAAACGTTTTTCGAAGATGGTCACGTTTGGGCCCGAAGACGACGTCAAACGGAAACCTGACAGAAGACAAAGTTGCAGAGAATTTTCCGAGAATCGATCTAGACTTAAAATTCGCCCAATTCCGAGTCCGGACGGCCGAGATATTCCCGATTTACTGCAGCCCTAGATGGGATGACGAGAATCTGAAAGATTGTGACTTTATTGACTCCAACTCTTACCAAATTTGATGGATTCGGCCAAGACACGAATTGGAGCCTCATTAGGGCTGAGAGGGGTTCCTAGGAAGCTTCTAGAGGTGCCCAAGAGCCCTTGGATCAAAGGGGCATCCATCCCATGGCCTAGATTGCATCTCCACCTCTATATAATGAAGGGAAACCCTATTTTCCAAGCAAGCCACCAAAAGCCACGAATTTTCCTCCTCTTGGCAGCCGCCAAGGAGGGGGAGGAGCTCCTCCATTGCTGCACCATCACCAAGGAAGAAGAAGGGGGCCAAGGGCCGCCGCCGCCGCTCGCCGCCGCCGCGCCTGGCTGCTGCGGGCCGCCGCCTCCACTCCGGGCTGCACCTCTTCATCAACCTCTCCATCAAGTGTGCTCACCATGACCATGTGTGAGTAGTTTTCACCGAGGCTGAGGGCTCTACGGTAGCTATGTGGTTCATCTCTCTCCCCATGGTGTGATCTTTATGTGATCATGAGCTTTGTAATCTAGTTGGATCCATGGATGTTACTCTTCGTTATCTTATGAATTATGCTACTTGAGTGGTTTTATTAATGTAAACTCCGGAGTCACCTTTTCCCATGGTGCGAAGTTGACAGTGTGCGTACCGTGTGTGACTCTTAGGCTAAAGATTACAGGAATACTTATCATGAGTTGTTCTTTTGTTGGTTGTCACTATAAAATTGTGGTGTTTGTTTAGTACTATTTTGGGGCGCTCATAGTGACATTGGGGTTCCCTAGATGTGGAAGACAGACTTTAAGGTGTGCTTTTGCAGCCCTACACGATGGTCTTGGTGTTCTATGATATTGTGGTGTTTGTTCACTCAGACTTTAAGGTGTGCTCTTGTAGCCCTACGCAGTAGATTGGTATTTCTATCCAACGGGAGAATAGTTCAGACTAGCATAGTAAAGAGGAAATATTTATGTATTCAATTATATTATTATTGTTGGGAGTGTCCACTAGTAAAAATATGATCCCTAGGCCTTATTTCCAAACATTGAAACACCGTTTGCTCTCATTTTGTCTCATGTTTGCTTGCTGCCATCTTTATTTCAGATTGCAATTACCACTTATAATCATCCATATTACTTGCATTTCACTATCTCTTCGCCGAACTAGTGCACCTATATATCCATATTAGGTGTGTTGGGGACACAAGAGACTTCTTGTATCTTAATTGCAGAGTTGCTTGAGAGGGATATCTTTGACCTCTACCTCCCTGAGTTCGATAAACCTTGGGTGATCCACTTAAGAGAAACTTGCTGCTGTTCTACAAACATCTGCACTTGGAGGCCCAACACTGTCTACATGAATAGAAGCGTGCGTAGACATCAGTCAGCTACTTCAGGAGCTCTCGTGTCCGATTACCAAGGCCACCGTGGTTTTCTGTGATAACGTGTCGGTGGTCTATCTCTCTGCTAATCCGGTTCATCATCACCGGATAAAGCATATCGAGCTTGGCATTCACTTCGTTCAGGAACGGGTGGCTCTCGGACATGTACGTGTCCTACACGTACCCACCTTTCAGCAGTTCGCAGACATCATGACCAAAGGGTTGCCTACAGCGCCTTTTGAGGAGTTCAGATCCAGCCTTGGCGTCGGCTCCGGCGACGCTTCGACTGCGGGGGGTGTTGAGTATATAATTAATGATTGTATTAGATTACTTGTATGTCAAGTCTAGATTACTTGTATGTCAAGTCTATACTCCTATATATATATGTGTTTTGCACCTGATCAATAGAATCAAGCGTTACAATCCAATTCCTCTACACTCACATCATTCAGCAAAGGAAAAAAATCCTTGCATCCACACCCAACAACAAGCCCAGGCCATGCGCACGACGCATAAAGCACACAAAACAAAAACACCAAAATTTCAAAAAAAAAAAAAAACACCAAAGGGCAAACAGGAGCCCTTCCAGTATAGTTCAAACCCTCTCCTCCGGGGACACTTCGAGGAGAGGCCCATCTGTCCGGCGACCGGCGTCCGGCCGGGCAATGAAGAAGTAGAACGCGAGACATACGCTGACGCCAGTGAGCCACCAGGAGGCGTTCTTTTTCTGCCACCGGTCCGGCATGGCTTCGTTGACGTGGAACTCGATCGTGTATGTCAGCAGCAGGAAGACAATCCACGCGGCAAACCTGACCCGCCACCACATGGGCGCCGTCGCCGGGTCGTCGCGCCGCAAGAGGTTCAGCTTCGCGAGGCAACAACAGAGCAGGACGATGAAGCATTAGATGGCGATGACAAAGGTGAGGTCCCGCCGGCTGTGGCGCGCCTGGTACAGGAGCCACGCGAAGCTGCCGGTGAGGACGAGCGACACGGCCGCCGGGAACGCCCAGCGCCACCACCCACGATGCGCCACGGCAGGCTCCATGCGCGCCGGTGGTGGGCAAGGTGGACGGAGCTAGATGCGCCCGTCTGGGCGCTCTGTGATTGAGCTTGGCGCGAGCAGCAGTTGTCTTGTATAGGACAGAGTAGCCGTCCCTGTTTGGAGAAGTCAAAATGCAGAGAAGAAGCGGAACAGGTTTTTTAGATAAAGGGGTGCGGATCCCCGACCTCTGCATCCAAAAGATGCACACAGCCATCCACAATTATTTAAACATCCAAGAGTACAAGTTCACAATTCATGGGTCACTTAAGGTGGCTACAAAAATCAGCCACTCAAACAAGATAATATTATTAAGCATCTAAGCGTCTAGGTTGAAACCATCTACCCCGGCTGAAGATAGCCCGCACCACAGTCAACATGCGTGTACATCCGGCATCCATAAGCCCACGCTGGTCCGCAGGTAGTAGGAATGACCATGAGTGGATCCAATAGCATGCCTTGTGTATTACCTGCAAATAATGGATGGAATTTGATTTGTTAAAAACAATATCATTTCTACAATTCCAAATAGCCCATAATATGGCCGCAACACCAATTCGAATACGAGCTTTTGTGATCTTGTCTATTCCATTTAACCAACTACCAAACAAATTCGCAATGCTCGTAGGTGGGTAAACACCTACTTGCTAGCACTAGCACCACTTGCTAGGAAAAAGCGGATAAGAAGCCGAGGAGAAGTTCGAGGCAAGCGCGTCTGACTATTCCCCGCTTACTAACTCATAAGGTGTGGTCAACAGCTACACTTACACTTATGATCTCTTGACAAGTCTCAAGTTTACTCTGAAACAGATTTGTAGCCAAAATGTACTGTTCTGAAACAGATTTGTAGCCAAAGTTTACTCATAAGGTGTGGGAGATAGGCAAAGACCAGAAATGTAATACAGTACCAGCTTTGTCTGAAAACACAAGCAAACTACATACAAATATCACACGCAGCGACGAGCTGTTCAAATTCAGACAACTGGTTCTGCCACAAAAGTATCACGAATATGTCCATTACTTAGAGAGATTCAGTTATCAACAAAGGTCAGTACTTTTAGGATACGGCCGCGACTACTTTCGCCTTTGCACCCGTTCAATCATTTCAGCCAAGGGATGAACCTTTACAACAAGATGGTTGCTACTGGTCACATTAATTTCATGCAACATGCAGATATCGTTGCTAAGTATTGCACACGGAAGAAAAGAGGCCATTTTAAGGCGAAGCACGCTGCATTCAGTTTTTTCTGCATAACCTGCCTTAAGTTGATGTCGACTGTGGCATCCTGCAGCCTCCGATCAGAGAAGAAGAGGAGAAACGGATGCTGCTGATAGTGCATAAATGTTGCACTTGTTTAAACTATGTTGCTTCTGCTAAAGAAACAAACTTATGTGCATGTTCTTGTGTTGAAAGTTTCGGCACTGTTTAAATTATGTCACTTCTCTTAATGCTTTGCTTCCTAGTATCGTTGAAGAAGCATCGTGTGTTTGAACCAAATTAGTTTCTGTCATGTTGTTGATTCTTATAAGGGTAACTAAGTAGTTTCTGTTGTGTTTAAAGTTAGTACCGAAGTTGGTGTTATTGTTCTAGACTGTTTCAATAGTGTGAGACATTGTTGAGGCTCTTTTTTTTTTGAAGGAGCGGTTTCAATATTGAGGCACATATCCTAACAAGACATACTTCAGGATTAGATCTAGTTGGCCATTAGTGGCTCATTAATCCTCATAAGCATGTTTCAAAACATAATATATATGGTACGGTCGAGGTGTGGGCAGAGCCACCCCGTGCGTGGCAGGATGCAGATGTCCCGCTAGTGGAACCACACCTGCATCCCAGCCACGCCTACCGGAAGTTTAACTGTCTGGTGGAGACCCCATCTGGCGATCTTGTAAAGGTTAAGCACCAGTCTAGTTCACACCCTCTCCTCCGAGGAGACTTCGAGGAGAGGCCCATCCGTCTGGCGACCGGCATCCTCACCACGGGCAATGAAGAAGTAGAACGTGAGCCATACGAGCCACCAGACGGCGTTCTTCAGCCACCAGTCCGGCATCGCTTCGTCGACGCGGAACACGATCGTGTATGTGAGCCCCAGGAAGACCGTCCACGCGTCGAACCTGACCCGCCACCACACGGACGCCGCCGCCGGGTCATCGCGCCGCAGGAGGTTCAGCTTCGCGAGGCAACACCAGAGCAGCACGATGAGGCAGTATATGGCGATCAGAAATGTGAGGTCCCGCCGGCTATGGCGCGCCTGGTACATGAACCACGCGAAGCTGCCTGTGAGGACGAGCGGCCAGGAACGGCCAGCGCCACCACCCTCGCTGCTCCACGGCAGGCTCCATGCGCGCTGGTGGTCAGAGCTAGATGTGCACGTCTGGGATAAGCTCGGTTGCCTTGCAGAAGTACTTGTAGACGTCTGGGATGAGCTCGTTTGCTTTGCAGGAGTACTTATAGGACAGAATAGCCGCCCCTGTTTGGAGAAGAAGTCAAAATGCAGAGAAGAAGCGGAACAGAGATCAGCCCCACTTGCTAGGATGAGAAGCGGAGAAAATTTTGGAGGCAAGAGCGTCTGACTATTCCCGCGTCATACTAATAACTCATTACTAGGTGTGGTCAACAGCTACACTTAATACACTTCTGAACTCTTGACAAGTCTCATGCTTACTCTGATAACAGATTTGTCGCCAGAATGTACTGTTCGCATGGGAGATATAATGGCAAACACCAGATATGAATACAGTAACAGCTCAGTCTGAATGAAAACACAAGCAAACTGCATATAGAAAACAAACGTAGCGACGAGCTGTTCAAAGTTCAGGCAGCTGGTTTTGCCACAGTAGTACCACGAATATGTCCATTACTTAGATAGGGAGATTCAGCGATTCAGGTATCAACTACTTATCAGATACTAGTTTTAGGATACGGCCGGGGCTGCTTTCACCTTTGCACCCGCTCAATCATTTCAGCGAAGGGATGAACCATAAGAATGCATTAGGCTGGCCAGGAATTTCGAGGGCCTCTACGAGCTCCTTGGTCCCATGCTCGAGGTTGAACGCACATAGGTTCCTGTAGCCATCGATGAAGTAGACACAGTTCGCCTTGAGGTTCGGATGGTCCTTGGCTGGGAAACAGAACGAGCTGTGATGGCTGACGAACAGACCGAACTCCCCTATGTCGTCGGTGCTCTCGAAGGATGACGTCCCTCTGTTCAGGATCCACACCGCAAAGCTGTTCTGAGATTGGCGCTTAACCTTTAAGAGATCGCCAGCTGGGGTCTCCACCAGACAGTTAAACTTCCGGTGGGCATGGTTGGGATGCAGGTGTGGATCCACTAGAGGGCCATCTTCATCCTGCCACGCACGGGGTGGCTCTGCCCACACCTCGACCGTACCATTTATGTCGATGGTGTAAAGTTGCCTTCTGTGCTTGAACACATCTACCAGGCTGTGTTTTGAATCAACAAATGACCAGCTTTTGCTTCCTTTGCGTGTCACCTTATATCCTTTTTGGTTGCCGCCATAGAGGACAGCAACACTGAAGTTGCTCTCACTCATGTCAAGCAACACAGCCTTCAAGAAAGGATTGCGTCCAAGCGGGGGCAGTTCGAACTGAGCTGTGCTGATGGGATTAACCAACTGCATGGTTCCCTGAGTCGGGTTGAAGAAGACAAGCCAGCCATGGGAAGAACCAACGGGAGTCCACATGGAGCCAAATATCATGGCAGTACTCATGATACGTATGGTTTCATTCTTTTTTTCAGGTATACTGAAAAATTTAGCACCATACTGCATACTTGTGGGGAGCATCAGCCATGGGTCTACCCTTGGATCGTTGGATACATCCCTGCAGGCGCAGACACGGTTCCACGAGGTGCATACGGCACGGAATCTGATATAGTCAGGGATGGAAAGCTTCCTTATAATTGTACCAACAATGTCAGTCTGAAGATTAGCCCAATCAGCCATCCTAGCGGAATTAACTTCCGCAAGCCTGAAAAAAAATAACTGTTGTGTATCAGTGTACATCATGCATCTATGACACCAAATAGCGAAGGCACCAACTTCTAGCAGCAAAGCATTGAAATAATCCAAACGGCCAAATATATCCATTAAAAATTTAAATGCATCCATCCCACGTGGGAGTTGAATTACACTTTCTGCTATGTACAGCTAGAGGTCACACTCTATAGGTACATCTAGCGGAAATCAAACACAATGCCACATTCATTTTATTCTGGGTTGTGATCGAAGATAAATTACGTAAAAAACACAAGTTCAACAACTAAAACTGAAGAACTTAGCACTGGTGAAACAAGTTAGATGATTGCCTTACAGGCTTCAGCAGAACCTCTAGTAACTTTGATAACTACAATTAACATCACAACGCTCTTTCACCTGACAATAGCTAACACGTCGTAGCAACAGGAACAATCTCAACCAGAGAATGTTGATAAGGATCCAAATGTTGCATCATGAGATAATTTTACAGTTCAATATATTCGATTAAATATCATCTGATCAAAATTGACCTTACAAAACTATTGCATCAAGGACAAACATGACCCAGTAAAAAATTGTCAACAAGAATAAAAAATAAAATGTACACCATTTTAAGACCATCATTATTATGAAGAAGATCAAATGCCATAGAGCTCAAGACTGGATGAAACATGACTAGCCTATAATTCTGTTGGTGACAAGTTTCATACATAACTAGAACTATGTGAATACTAAATACACCCATTGACAATGCAGAAGTATATGGTAACTGATCATAGTACCTTGACACTTTTGCAGACATGCTACTTATTACCAATTCAGCTGTTGCGGGGATCAAAACTCAACTATAGTAGCATTGACCATCATCAACTGAAATCTCGGGGATTGAAGAAGGAAGAAGATGCCTTGATGCCTTGTAACGTAACTGGAGACAATACACCAAAACATATTAAACAACATTTAGTAATTCAACACTGAACATCCAAACTCCTAATAAGGAGAACCGTCATTCTACATGTTGCAAGCTTTAATACTCCCTCTGTCCCAAAATATAAGGCGCCCTTGATTTCTACTGGTGAAAAGCTTACAACTTTGGCTATGATTTATACTTATAATATGCATAAAATTAGTATAAAGATATATGAACTGAGCGAATTTTGCAAGACAAAATGCCATTTATATATTCTTACAAGTGGTCAAAGTTGTGCATCAAAACCGTGCAAAAAAAAAACGCACCTTACATTTTGGGACGGAGGGAGTAATAATTTAGGCTGCACTGCACTGGTAAGGAAAGGTGGCCTACATGTACTATGTTCCAATGAAAAATGGAGCTAATGTGCACACATACAATTGCAACCCTGCAGCACTAGCGGAAATAATCTAAATTACCAAATTGTCTCTCTCGTTTCTAATAGCTTGCGTCACTAGAGAGCGCAAGCCTGCAAGGCCAGAGTGATAGCTCATGCATAAAACTCGATTATCAAAAGGCTACAGCCTAACTGAAGAAAGAGTACACACGGGAAGAATGAACCTACAACAATGGGCTGCTCCTTCTATGCTTAAACTGTGCAAAAAAATTGAAACTTAGAAAAGAACGGATTCCGTGACACCCTCACAAGAATGATAGTCGTGAGCACTAATCCCTTCGAACGAGCACATGAGTACATTATACTATAATAATAATTATACACGCCAGTAAGTCGTGGCAAGCTTCTCGCATCATGTGTTTCTATCAGGTAAGAAAACGATGCGACGGAATCACTACAACAAACGATCAAGGGACACAGAAAAATCTATAACCCCCATACACTACCAAAACCCCACAATCAACGCGTACTGATTTGGCAAGTAAAAAAATACCTACAAGAACTATACAACCTAGGATCCAAACCTAAAGCCCGAATTAAACGCACAACTCCCCAACAGAAACTGAAATCGGCCGATCAAACCGTAAACACGGCTGAGTTATGTGGATGTCCGGATCTAGCGGGAGCCTCGCCTCTCCTCCATCACTCTCCGGAAACTGAACCTATACGACGCAGGCTGGGTTCACCTGCGCGCGGGCGCCGATGTCGATGTTGAAGAGGAAAGGTGGCCTACGTGTACCATGTTTCCATGAAAAATTGAAGCTGATGTGTATGTACATATGTAATTGCAGCGCTGCAGCACTAGCAGAATAATCTAAAGTACCAAATTGTCTACCCTGTTTCCAATAGCTTGCGTCACAAAGTGTGCAAGCCTCTCTGCAAGGCCAAAGTGATACTGATGGCCCATGCATAAAACTCAAGTGCCACAGCCTAACTGATGGCAGAGTGCACACGGGGAGAATGAACATGTAGCTAGAGATGGAAAATATACTATAGGTACCGTAATAATCTACTCCTTCTTTTCTATTAAAAATCCATAACCACCCCCAAACCCTACCAAAACCCCAATCAACGCGTAATGATTTGGCAAGTAAGAAAATTACTCCCTATAATAACTATAGGGCCTCGAATCGATCCTTCAATCGACACCTAAACCCCGAATCAAACGCACAACTCCCCGACAGAGACTGAAATCGACCGATCAAACCGTGAAAATAGCACGCATACAGGAGCTACGAGGACGCGGGTGTCATGGTCGAAAGATGGCCTCACCTCCCCCGTGAAAATCCGGAAACTGAGCCTACTCGAAGCGACGCGGGCCTGGATCTCTCCTCCGCGCCGCCGTCGCCGGTGTCGGTGTTGGAGGGGAATCGAGCGGCGACGGCTAGGGTTTGACGGAGGCTTCGATCCGAACTACGGTGGCTTGATTCGGTGCAAGGATCTCAAAGAGAAGGCGTGGAAGACGCACGTGTGTCGCAATCGCCGGCGGCGAAGGGCAGCGCCAGCACCGGTGAGGAGAAATCGAGGGAGGGGGAGAGGGAGGTCGGGCGGAGCTTGGGAGTCCAAGAGAGCTGCCGGCCGGTACGAGAGCGATGACGTGGCACGTGCCCCCGTGGGACTCATACTCCCTCAGTTCTAAATTACTTGACTTGGCTTTGTCTAAATACGATCGAACGTATTTTTTAAAGATGTTTATTTGATCAAAACAATTTTGCTGGTTTTCGGTTGTCTGAAAATATGGTAATTTTCAGTCATCTAAAATTGTTAATCAATTATACTAACCTTTTTCCAGTTCAAGAAAAATCTCAACAAATAACAAAGACCGGCTATTTTGGTGGTCGTGCGAGCGAGTGGCCTTCGTTGTCAGGGTTGCGTTGATTAACTTTATCACGCACTCGACAAACCACATCTTCGTTGACCAAGACTTGAGTGGTTTTGGACAGCGTCGCCATCGGTCTATAGGATAATCTCTGTTACACGACGAGGTGGAGGATGACACCGAATTCCTAACGCTACTGCCTACGCACTTGAAATAGCTCGAACTTTAGGAGCCATCGCATTGAGCACGAGGAGAGGTTGTCGTTATAATAAGAGTATGTTTCCAAAAAATCTGATCGACTTTCTCCCTTACAAAAGTAGGAGAAACGGGGTTCCGGAAAGAATCGGCATATGGCTTGATGGTCTCTATAGCTATATCTAGCTGAGGCCAAGGATTGAAAACAGGAGACGTTTCTCCAGGCCTGTAAGGGCATCTCCAGCCGTGTTGCCCCCCCCCCCCCCCCAGGAGCCATTTCTTCTGCCGGATTTGCCCCCCTCCCCCCCCAGGAGAGGTTTGGTTTCTGGGTGGGGCTGTTTTCCAGTCGTGGCCAAACCCAGAAAATAGAAGCGAACACGTGGCGGCAGCTCGCGAGAGCACGGGCCGAAGCAGCGCCGTCTCGCCGTGGCCGAGCTGGGGACGACGAGCAAGCTCCGGAGGCCAGCTCGAACTCGGCGCCCGCCCCGCGGCGTCCAGCGCCCGTGCCGCGCGAGAGGCCACGCGAGAGGACGTGCGAGCTTGGCCACGCGAGCTCTGCCCGCAGGACTCGCCGCCGTCGTGGCCATCGGGGCGCAGCTCCAATCTTCCGACATGGACTGGTTTGGGGCGGGGCGGCTCCCGCGCGCTCGAGCTTGGTGCGGGGCTGCTCCCGGTGGCTCAAGCTTGGTGCGGGGCGGCGGCGGGGCTGCTCCCGGCGCGCTCGAGATTGGGGCGGAGCAGGCGGCGGCGTCCAGTAGCCGGCGGCGGTGCGAGCGGAGAGGAAAAGCGAGGAGAGAGGAGCACGGGTCGTGTGCACATGGTGGGCCTGGGATAAAAAAATAGGAGAGAGAGTGCATTGGAGGATGACAGGTGGGCTTTGCATGCAAAAAGGCCAACTTTTGCCCCCCCGAGTTGGTTCCGTCTGGGTGCGCCGGCGCTAAAAGTGGCGCTAAATGACTTCTTGGGGGACGACTGGAAGGATTTTCCTTGCGTCGGCGCTTAAAAACGCAAAAAAAAACATCCTGGGGGCTCCTGGGGGCTGGCTGGAGATGCCCTAAGAAGTCCACGGAATGCACCAGCATGTATTTATGCGCGTACTGGTAGTATCTTTTGTGTACTAGTGCGCTAGGTACTTATTAGTGATAACTCAATCCGTTTAGAAAGAAAAAAGAATCACCAGCATTCACACGACATGTATATATCAACTGGACACTATCAACTACATTTTTTTTTCCTTTTATGTTATAAAGTTTTGGATTGAATTTACGTAGTATGGTAGAAATGTTTTCTTTAACGTAAATATTTTGTGTCACGCATTCGTCTATTACACAAAATGCCAATCCGGTCAACAAACCATCACATTTAAACTAACTTTGCTTTTATTCTCCACAAATTCACGTGTTGCTAACAACTTTTTTTTTTAGAATAAAAGGGTCTCACCCCGATTCCAATAAAGAAACCTCCACCACAGAGTTGGGTTACAACTTCAGCTTATTACAACTCAAAGTTTCAGGAAGCTATACCAGGCACCTCGGATAAACGGCACCAACGCCATAAGGTTCCAACTACCACACCAAAGGCTCTAAATGAGGACTAGAAGGAGAAACACCACCAACACAGGTAGGGAAAAACCATCAAGCGTCGACCACCCTTAGCGCCCATTGACCCCGATCAGCTTGAGGTTCTTCTCCTCCAGACACTTTGCCAGCCCTTTGGTTGTGAGCTTCCACGCCAAGGCTTCTTCATCGTCTTGGCTGGTGCCTCGCACCAGGTTCATCTTTCCTGGCAGATTGTGTAGGGTCAACCAGGGTCGGGCCACAGTAACAAAGGGGGAGCTCTCGCAAGCTGATCTAGCTCTTTTACGATCTTGTCCACATCCTCTCTTGTGCCCTCTGAGTATAAGACCCTCCACTGGGATAGCGTACATGCCATCAGCCTCCAGATTTTCTGCAAACCAATCCAAGGCAAACGATTGAAATATATATCATTTCTGGTATTCCAGAGAGTCCACATAGCAGCCGCATGTACTGTATTATGAAGCATAAATTTTTTCTCACACAGCCACATGCTAGCAATAGAAAGGAAAGAGATATCACGGTCAGTCATGTGTAGAATGCGGTTTAAAACCCCCCAAACCACTTTAGCAACCACACATTCAAAGAAAAGGTGGTCGCAAGATTCAGGTTCATTGCAAAAAACACAAGTTATATCATCGACATGCTGTCGTTTGACCAGGTTATCCCTAGTAAGGAGCTTGTTGTGGGAGGCAAGCCAGAGGAAAAAATGAATTTTTGGTGGAACTCTAATTTTCCAAACCGCATGAATATGAACAGGTTGTATCCCACCAAAATTCAAAATAGCATACAAAGAGCTAGAGCTATAAACCCCATTGGATTCATATTTCCAGATCAACGCGTCATCATCTCCGCTAAGGCGGATTGATTGAGCAATTTGAAGGACTTCATACCATTGCAGCATCATTTTATGATCAAAGCATCTACGAAAGGAAACCTTAAGTTGGTTCTCGTCCCAGACGTCTGCCACCGTTATAGTTTTTTCATTGACAATGACATAGAGATCCCAATATTGGATAGCGAGGCTGGAAGAACCAAACCACTGGTCCTCCAGAATCTCACTTTCTTCCCATTACCAATTTTCCAGAAGTACCCCATTTTTGCAGCCTTTGCAGCCCAAAGAACCCCTTTCCAAAAAGGAGAGACCCCAGAGTCAGAGGATGCAAAAATATTTGGGATATTAACATCATACTTGAAGTCAATAATTTGTCTCCACAACTTATTATCATCTAATTGATACCTTCTAATCCAAGAAGCCAAAGGCAAATGTTCATTTCAGCCAGATTAGGGATACCCAAGCCCCCAAAATCTTTTTTCCTCGAGACAAGCCCCCAATTAGCGAGGTGGTATTTAAAATGACCTTCATAATTATCCCACAGACAGTGTGCCATCTGAGAGTTTATAAGTCGAATGGCCCACTTGGGAAATTTGATAACGCTAAGGAGATAGATTGGAATACTAGCCAAAACACTTCTGACCAGCTCAAGTCTGGCTGCGTGGGTTAGAAGTTTTCCCCTCCATCCCGCAGCTTTCTTCAGGAGTTTATCCACAATAGGCTGCAGATCCTCCTTTCGAAGTTTAGCATAATGGAGAGGCACCCCTAGGTATTTAATAGGAAATTTTCCTAAGCGACAGCAGAGCGTTTGCGCATAATCCTGCGCCTCATCAGCCTCCACATTAATGGCAACGAGCTCACATTTGTGGAAGTTAATCCTAAGGCCAGAAAGTTGCTCAAAACAAGACAACAGCCATTTTAAATTCATAACCTGTGTCATGTCTTTATTTAGGAATAGGAGTGTGTCATCTGCATATTGCATGCTGACCACTCCTGTTCCACGAAAACCCTGCAGTAACCCAGAAATAAGGCCCCTACTGGCAGCTTTAGCTAACACTTTCGTAAAAACATCAGCTACAAGGTTGAAAAACAGGGGAGAGATAGGATCCTCCTGTCTAACACCTCTGCCTGTCAAGAAGAAGTTACTATTAACATCATTGATCCTGACCCCCACAGAGCCTCTATCCAAGAGAGAATTAAATAGATAAATGCACTTCGGGCTAAAGCCCCTAGCAGCAAGCATCTTGAGCATAAACTCACGGTTAACCATGTCATACGCCTTCTCGTAATCAAGCTTAAAGATAAAACCCGGTTGGTCATTTCGAGCCACTTCATGTAGGGAGAAGCCACACAGAGATTGCATAATAATAGTGAGAATTGTCCCGTTTCCGTAACACAACACAAGTCTGTAGTGTCGGCTGGCAAATTCTTATTTGTCGCTCGACGTGTAATCATGATCGCCACTTGAAACATAGACAATGGTGGGTCGGCCCGATATGTGC
This sequence comes from Poa pratensis, assembly GCA_947311845.1. Taxonomy (NCBI): domain Eukaryota; kingdom Viridiplantae; phylum Streptophyta; class Magnoliopsida; order Poales; family Poaceae; genus Poa; species Poa pratensis. The sequence continues at coordinate 20,081,373 of CAMZMU010000103.1, forward strand.
TGACTTATTTCACAATTTATTTTCTTTATTTTTTTCGCTATATCTTTTCTTCCTTTTGTTTTCTTTCTTGTTCGGTTTTATTTTTTGTTGTTACTCCTTTATATGGTTATTTCTTTAACTTTTGATTTTTTTCAACTTTTTGTAGCCTGGTTTCTTTAGTATATGAATATTTTCTTGATATATATTTTCATTTGCTTTTAACCAAGAACAAACATTTTTTTTTTACAGTATGAATATTTAAAAACATTTTACAAAAATAGGAATTTTTTAAAAATGTTTCACATGAACATTGTTCTGTAGCATATGACTCTTTCACATGAACAAACATTTTTTTGCAACACATATATTTTTATTGTTATTAAATCGACTTTAATTATTCTCCAAGATTTATTAAAATAATACCTATTTATTGGGACGCACCAAATGTGGACCATGAAGAGGCGTGTAGGCGTAACTTCCCCTATTGCACGCTATAAGCCGCACACAGGAAGCCCCATGGAATAGTCAGCTCTTCGACGACGTAACTTGGCTATATGGAACATTCATGTTATACACCAGGCCCGTCTATAGACCGGGAACAAAAGTGTCCCATCTATAGACCATAAACAAAGGACATGGCTTGTCGAGTGCAGTGATATGGTTCCCGGGATCCAGGTAGCCCTTTTTTATTTATTTTTAAATAATCAAATTTAAAGTTTAACTCCGCCTATGTCTTCTAGGCATAGCCGGTCCCAAGCCCGGATAAAGGAGGAGGGTTGTGATAGGCTTGGCGAGCCAACGTAAAAACTAGCCAGTCCCATGGATATGAAACCCACGAGAGTAGTACTAGGGTGGGTGACCTCCTGGAAAGTCCTCATGAAAGGTTTCATATCTAAGGGTTGTGATAGGCTTGGCGAGCCAACGTAAAAACTAGCCAGTCCCATGGATATGAAACCCATTTGGGCGAGAGTAGTACCAGGATGGGTGACCTCCTGAGAAGTCCTCGTGACAGGGTTTCATATCTAGCCTACCCCAACTTGTTTGGGACAAAAGGCTTTGTTAAGGTTAAGGTTAAGGAATCAAATTTAAAGTTTCAGGAAAATTCAAAACACATAGCACGATGTAATCAATTCATTATTCTACCCGTGTGTAAGTTTTCAATGCTAAAACCATATGTTCTAGCTAGAGAAAAAATGACAAACTTGGGCCGTGAATGGTGCAAATTTCGAATATTCTTAGATTTATCCGATCTATCTTTTTTATGGAGCCCACAATACGAGGCATTTTACATTGAAAATTTGCACACTCATAGTGTACATAGTTGACTACATTCAACTATTTGTTACCTGGACTTTTTTGAAACTTTGAAATCAATTTTTTAAATTTTTAAAAAAGGTTTCATATGTACTATCTGCCGTCTCGTCTATAAACAGAGCTATGTAAGGTTTGTCCTTTTTTTTTTGCAGGGTGTGTAAGGTTTGGCTTTTGACAACGCTTTATATTGTTGAGCATGGAGAATTCATGATTCATGTACGCACACAATAATAAACAAACATGCTTTACTTTATAAACTGCTAAATCTTTCTATCTCAAATTTGGGATAATTACGGATGACAATTTTATCTGTGGGTACGGGTACCCGCGGATAGGTTACCCAAATAGATAGTAAACATGTCTCGAGCACATCGGGTAAAAAACCGTGTTAGACGGGAGTAACATAGGGTGAGGTAACATACATATGTTACTACTCTATGTTAGTACCTCCATAGTGAGTGGTAACATAGAGGTGGTAACTTAGGAGATTTCATTTGTTATTTTGTGGGATCTATAATAGTATTTTAACTTTGTGATCTACTTGTGGCCTGCACCAATATAAAATTATGTTTGTTGATACCCACGGATAAATACAAGAACACAAAATCAAATGGATCCATTATAGATAATAAAGTGGCAATATAATATCATTAAAATATATAAAACTTATTTAGAAATACATAGATCAAAACTCAAGAATAATCGATTGTCGCCCAATTTTTTTCAATATGCTCAATCAAATAATTTTTAGATCGCTATGCGTCGGACAATCACTAGTTCTAGCATCAAATGCTAGCATGTCACCGTGAGTAAATATAATGTGTACAATGTCTTGTTATCTCCTCCACCTCTGTTGCTATCTCCTTGGCAAGCGAGTATACCAGGTGGATGTGTTTGCTTCAGCGAGTATACCTGAAACCCAAGAATCTTGGCCAAACCTAGTACAACGGATTGCTCCTAATCAAAGTGCAATTGGTCCTAATCAAAGTGCAATTGGCTTCGCTCCTGGATGTAAAGCCTGACTATTGATTTAACAGCAGCAGAAATAGTACCACTGATTCAACAAAGGGTTCCTGCAGGAGCTATCCATGCCGTGAGAGTACAAGTGTGGCAGTGGAGAGGGGTGGGCGGAGCTCGTCCGTGCGCAGGGTAGAAGTGCTGTGGTGGCGAGGTGGCTGACGACCGGACCGGTGCCGTCTGCTCGCGGGCACCGGCGAGATGGAGATCGGGGCGAAAGAGCTCCAGACGGCAGGGAGGGAACAAATGGAGACGCTACCGAGGAAGAGAAGGTCACAGATGCAGTCGCTCGCACCCGCACCAGATCGAATTGGCATTAAAACGTCTCGTACTGCGTGCGATGTTACGGTAACCAGCTTGGTTACTCTAATATCCTCTCTCCTCATTAACTCATTGGCACATAAGCAAATTTGCTGACATGGAGCCTAAGTTACTGCTGAAGTTACCCCCCCCCCCCTATGACCGGTCCTAGCACTTTTTGGCTAGGTATGCACTTGGGCAATCGGAGGCGGAGAACGAGGTGTAGCGTCGCCTCAGCCATGATGCCGTATTCATTCAGGGTGTGACCATTCTCCAGTTGCCTCCCACCGAAAAGGAGCCTTTGCTCGCTAGCTGGGGCGTTCTCAATTTTCTCGATCTTCGCCTTGACGCTCTCGACGGTATCCGTGTCCTCGACACGAATGGCACTGGTCTTGCCTCTCAGCCCTTTGACAAAAATCTGCATCGTCTTCCCCCTCTTGCGGTGGGGCAGATCGAGGTGAAGAACGGACTCATCTTGGATGTCGTAATCGGCCAGAGTGCGCATGTCATCCAGCTCCTCCTCGCCAAAGATGAGGCGCTCCTGGTCCTGGATCTTCGCCTTGACAACGTTATGGTGTCTGATGGATCGATCTTGACGGTGACCGTCTTGCCGGCGAGGATTTTGACAAAGATCTTCATCTGTCGAATGAAAGCACCAGGCGTCAGCAATTAAAAGACTAAAGCGGAGTCAATAATCACTAGTAGAAACCAGGCCTTTGGTTCAGAGCCCCATTTGGCTCTAGTCCCGGATTGAGTTTGAACCGTGACTAGAGGAGGGAACTAGTCCCGGTTCAATGGCTACGAGGCCGCACTGAACTAATCCCGGTTCGAACGGGACCTCTAGTCCCGGTTCGTAATACGGACCGGGACTAGAGGTGTCTCGCCCGGCAGGGTCACGTGCGGAAACTTCTAGTCCCGGGTGGTATCACGAACCGGGACTAGAGGTCCTCTGTTTTCCTATAAAAGCATTGCCCTGCTCACCCCTCTCCTCTGTTTTTTTCCATTTTATAAGGTGAGAGGTGTGTGCTAGTTTGTTGTTCCTTCCTATGCACAAGAGGTGTTCGATGAAATGCCCGAGCTAGCCAGCTTCCTTCTCCTATGTTCTTCACCACCGAGCTCGAGTTCATCCCCATTTTCTCCACGATTTGTCAAGATTTGGCGGCGCCCCTTCTATTGAAGTGTTCCAAGAGGTTAGCAACTAAACCTTTTCATCTTTCATTGATAATTTTAGCATCGTGATTGCGTTTGACATACTTATATAATGCAGATGAGCCATCCATGGATGTACGTTGACCGACGCTCTAACGAGTACATTCAAGGCGTGCGTTCTTTTCTCAATGTGGCTGAGGCAAACACGCGGAATGGTTTTATGTGTTGTCCATGCCATGCCTGTCGGAATGAGAAGGATTACTCTTCCTCAAAAATCTTTCACATCCACCTGATTCAGTTCGGTTTCATGTCCGGCTATAATTGTTGGACCAAGCACGGAGAAAGAGGGGTTATGATGGAAGACAACGAAGAAGAAGAGAACGATGACAACTATCCTATGTTCCCTGAATACGGTGGTAATACAAGGGGGGAAGCTGAAGATGAAGAGGTACCAGATGAGCCCATCTTAGATGATGATTTTCGTCGGGTCATCATTGATGCACAGACCGAAGCAGAAAGTGCAAATGAGAAGTTGAAGTTGGAGCGCATGTTAGAGGATCACAAAAAAAAGTTGTACCCAACTTGCGAAGATGGCAACACAAAGCTCGGTACCACACTGGAATTGCTGCAATGGAAGGCAGAGAATGGTTTATCTGACAAGGGATTTGAGAAGTTACTGAAAATAATGAATGTTGGTTCAGTAATTATCTTAGTTGCGATTTTGATCGCATTTGTTGTTGGATTTAAATTCTTTACATAGTTGTATGTTAGTTTCAATGTATGTTTTATGAGAACTATGTATTACATTTGGTCACTACTCTACTTTGCTTTTAATGTGATGAACTTGTATTAATTAATTTGGTCACTTATCTATTCATGATGTAGTGTAATGGTTTTTCATATACTTATATAATGCAGATGAACCGGCAATGGATGTACGGTGACCGACGCAGTCCCGAGTTCATTAGTGGCATGCATAATTTTCTCCACGTGGCTGAGGCAAACAACCGGTCGAATGGTTTTATTTGTTGTCCATGTAGTGCCTGTAAGAATACGAGGGATTACTCTACCTCAAAAACCCTTCACGTCCACCTGTTGTAGTCCGGCTTCATGACCGGCTATAATTGTTAGACCAAGCACGGAGAAAGAGGGGTTATAATGGAAGACAATGAAGAAGAAGAGGATAATGACAACTATCCTATGTTCAGTGAACACGGTGGTACTACCATGGGGGAAGACGAAGCTGAAGAAGAGCCCATTGTTGATGAGCCCGATGATGATCTTCGTCGGGCCATTATTGATGCGAAGATAAACTGCGGAAGTGAAAACGAGAGGTTGAAGTTGGAGAGAATGTTAGAGGATCACAATAAATTGTTGTACTCAAATTGCGAAGATGGCCAGAAAAAGCTAGGTACCACACTGGAATTGTTGCAATAGAAGGCAGAGAATGGTACATCTGACAAGGGATTTGAAAAGTTGCTGAAAATATTAAAGAAGATGCTTCCAAGGGATAACGTATTACCCCCAGTACGTACGAAGCAAAGAAGGTTGTCTGCCCTCTAGGATTAGAGGTGCAGAAGATACATGCATGCATCAATGACTGCATCCTCTACCGCGGCGAGGAGTACGAGAATTTGAATGCATGCCCGGTATGTGGTGCATTGCGGTATAAGATCAGGCGAGATGACCCTGGTGATGTTGAGGGCGAGCCGCGCCCCAGGAAGAGGGTTCCTGGCAAGGTGATGTGGTATGCTCCTATACTACCACGGTTGAAACATTTGTTCCAAAACAAAGAACATGCCAAGTTGTTGCGATGGCACAAAGAAGACCGTAAGAAAGACATGATGCTGAGACACCCCGCTGATGGGTCGCAGTGGAGAAAAATCGATAGAGAGTTCCCGACATTTTCAGATAACGCAAGGAACTTAAGATTTGGTCTAAGTACAGATGGCTTCAATCCTTTCGGGGAGCAGAGCTTGATTGCGTGGATCACACGTTCGTTGGGAGACCCCAAGATGAAGGTATGATGCAGTATAGCAGCAGTTTTCCCTCAGTATGAAACCAAGGTTTAATCGAACCAGTAGGAGCAAGAAATCACTTCGGAAGGTTGTCAGTGGCGCGCTGATGTGGAACCTGCACACAACACATGTGGCACCCCGATCTAGATGATCGAGCTACCCCATATACCAGTCCCAGAAACACTGGATATATGACAACTTGGTAAACAAAGACATAACCAAATATATTCATATGGCTTCGAGTTCGGACAGATACAATATTACAACACGGGTGAGGCTCCAGCGCTTGCGCAACATGCGCACACTACAGTATGTACATTATTTTTCTAACATCAAGCCTCTAGTGGAAGTCGTAGCGGAAACGTAGATAGTAGTGTGGCGACAGCGGGCCTTATTCCACGGGGTCCTGCCTGGGATACGGGTTCCTAGTTCTCGTACAGCGGGTACTCGGCGACGGGTGCAGCGGTGTCTGGCCACATGAAAAGTCAGGTGAGTACATTGAATGTACTCACAAGACATTAGCCTAAAATCAAACAAGGCCTATCTATATGGCATGGCATAAGTTCAGAAAGTAGCATGGCATGAGTTCGGGTATTTAAGTGCGAGTCCAACCTTAACGGTTGGACTTAACTTACCTACTTACCTTAGTAGGGATGTTTCGTGTTATCAAGTGAGATCACGTTTCTCACTCAACAACTCATAACCACAACTAGGCTACCAAGCCTCTAGCCAACTCTGGCTTAATTCACAACTCTCAAGTCCTTAGCCAACTCTGGCTAGAATCTCAGATTTCCCGTATCTGTTGGGTCTCATCTTAATTAATTTCTCCAGGTTCGACTGGACTGACACAAAGTGTGACTTGACCCAAACATCGTCCCATAACCTAGGGACAAGACTAGAATCTAGATTTACACTCTCGAGAGGTTGCAACATTTATCCACACGCTGAGGTCTAGGCTTGTACCGCCGGTACCGAAGTACTAGAACCGATCATGGCGACAGCACAAACCCATACCTCCACAACTGTTATTCCACCCGGACACTCCCTGTGTAGCCACCGACACGTCCAAGGGACCAAGTCATATGACGAAGTGAATCCGGCACGCCCCCAAAAGATGAGCGACGTCTAGCTCCGGAACCTTCGCAAGACTAGCCCCGACCACAAAGGTAGCCGACTAGACTTGCCAAATGGGTGGCATCAAAGGAGGCTGGATAAAATAACCGGCTATGGTCCGCCCATGTGAATGACGCGTGGTTGTGCTGGTTGTGCTTGGTGAGTGGCACTATGTGACTCAATCTAGTCGAGGGAGGTGATTATCTCCTTAGTCAAATTTTAATTTCCAGTTTACAACAAGATACAAGCAACACAAGATAACCACATAATATCAGCAGTAAATAAACATATCCACCGGCATGTACCAAAGTCTAAGCTTAGCAAAATAAAACGTCAACCGGATGACTACGGCGGCGAACCCGCCGACCAGCGCCTTCTCGTTCGACAAAATAACAGAAACGTCAACCGGATGACTGTGGCAGTGATTCCGCTGGCAAGCGCCTTCTCGTTCGACAAAATAAAAGAAACGTCAACCGGATGACTGTGGTAGCGATTCCGCTGGCAAGCGCCTTCTCGTTTGACAAAATAAAAGAAACGTCAACCGGATGACTGTGGCAGCGATTCCGCTGGCAAGCGCCTTCTCGTTCGACAAAATAAAAGAAACGTCAACCGGATGACTGTGGCAGCGATTCCGCTGGCAAGCGCCTTCTCGTTTGACAAAATAAAAGAAACGTCAACCGGATGACTGTGGCAGCGATTCCGCTGGCAAGCGCCTTCTCGTTCGACAAAATAAAAGAAACGTCAACCGGATGACTGTGGCAGCGATTCCGCTGGCAAGCGCCTTCTCGTTTGACAAAATAAAAGAAACGTCAACCGGATGACTGTGGCAGCGATTCCGCTGGCAAGCGCCTTCTCGTTTGACAAAATAAAAGAAACGTCAACCGGATGACTGTGGCAGCGATTCCGCTGGCAAGCGCCTTCTCGTTTGACAAAATAAAGGGTGTTGCGATGATCCACAGATATATATATATAAGTGCGGCAATATAAGATGCAACATGGCATATGAAATGCAACAGATATCAATTTAGACAGTCAAGCAAATTTTCTAAAGTTCGACCGAGCTTGAGATCGGGTTAACGGCTTGCCTTCGGGTTCGGAAACAACTCCTACTCCGTCGGAGAGGTTTGAATCTATCAAAATAATATAAACATGCATCAAAAATCCTCCTAGGTCATTTAAATAAATGCCAAAAAAATAAATTCCAAATAAATATTTTCTGGTTCCATTGGAAAGAGGAAATTCAAACAAAGCCAACAAAATTGGTCTCACATTTTTCTGACCATTTTTGAGAGAGATATTGCATTTCAAAGTTTGGTTTAAATTCTGCCAGATTTTTAAACAGAAAACGTTTCAGGGAAATGTTTAAAATCCTGACCAGTGGGACCCACTGGTCAGTGACAGAGGGGGCCGAAACGTTTTCTTTTTAAAACGCGGGAAGCAGAGGAACCACGGCGATGCTCCGGCGAACTCACCGGCGTCGATTCGCGTCGGCTGGGGCGAGGGAGAGGGGTGGGAGAGGATGCAGAGAGGCTCAGAGGGAGGTGGCGCAGCTCGTCTGCGCACTCGAGCTTGACGGCGAGCTCGGGCGACACCAGAGCTCCTTCTCCGGCGGCGGTGGTGTTCTGTCGAGGAAGAACACGATGATTCCGACCACCGTTCACCCAGGCGAGCACGGCATCGGCATCGTGGTGATCAGACGGGTCTGTGGGTGGAAGGAATTGACGGGGGAGAGGCTCTAGGGAAGGAAATCGAGCAGGGGCAGTGCGGCTAGGTCAAACTCGCCGGCGGTTGTTGGGGCGGCTTGGGGAGCAATGGGGGAGACGGGAAGCTTCTGGATGAGGAGATGAAGTGGTGCGATGCTCTAGAGGTCGAGGGGAGGGCTCTTTATAGCGTTTCCGCGCGGTGGCCGCAGTAATGGCGCGGCGAGGTGTCGTCCATGGCGTGGAAGCTCCGCTGGGCGGTGCGTCGCGAGAGCGTTGTCACAGGAACGCACGCGGCACAGGAAGAAGTGGAGGATAGGCTCGGCGGCGGTGGAGAGACTGACGAAGGGGCCTGGCGAGCACAGGGCTTGGACGGTGCGTCGGGACTCGACGGTGGCGAGGGGGGACGGCCTTCTCCGGCGACGCGTGGCCTCTGGACGGTGGAGAGGGGAGAGGGGGTTCCGTTGGGCACGGTCTGGGGAGAGGAGAGGCAGAACGGCGTCGACCCAGAACGGGCGGCGCCGCCTGGCACGGCCACGTCGGCGGTGACCAGGTGCTGTTCATGTCAGAAACGGCATCAGCACGTTTCTCCCAGCTCCCAGCTCCAAATGAAATGAGGTTTGAACCACTGTGCGCCAAATTCAAATCCAACAACTTTGCTGACTAAGGTTTCTTCAAATTCGAAAGTTGGTCCGACTAGAATTTGAGAAAAAACAGTACTGGTCAAAAAGGGTTTTAATGATTTGGAGGGTAGATGGAGTTAGATGGAATGCCCTTTTGTCCTGAGGTAGGAGTGATGAAGGAGAGCCTATCCATGCCCTGGATTCATCCAGGGAATTATTTTTGATAGACTTAAAAATGTTTTGAGAAAACAGGCAGAATGCAAAAAGAAATGTGGAGGGAAATTTTCTTAAGTCATGGCACCATATTTTTTTATAAATGAGGTCCACATTAACTAGGGAAGGTTCCCTAATTTTTGCAGAATTTTTGGGGATATAGAAATAGGGGTTCCTTTGGAAGGCCAAATAAAAGGCTGAATTTTAAAAGAGAAAAAGGAATTTCACAAATTAAATATTGGTCCAAGGTAAAATCACAGATTCAAGTACCAAGTGGGAGGGAAATGGAAAGCACAAGATCCCATCTTGATTTATCATATTGAAAGGTTTAAGACTTAAAAGGATTTTCCCGAGGTTTAAATCCAACTGCACTTAAATAAATAAAAACAATGCATTTTGGAAAATTTTAAAAAGGCCAAAAATCCAGGGTGTTACAAACCTTCCCCCCTTAAGATGAATCTCGTCCTCGAGATTCCTGTTGCTCGCTGAATAGATACGGATATTCTGTCCTTAGCAAATCCTCTCGTTCCCATGTAGCTTCATCTCCGTGTGCTTGTCCCATTGTACCTTGTAGAACTTTGTGACCTTGCTGCGAGTGCGGCGTTCTGACTCATCCAAGATTCTGATGGGGTGTTCCTCGTAAGTCAGTTCGCTGCTCAACTCAGTTCCTTAAAGTCAGCCTGCTTGGTTGGGGGTGAAATGCACTTCCTTAGCTGGGATACGTGGAAGACGTCGTGCACTCCAGTCAATTCCTCTGGTAGTTCCAGCTGGTAGGCTACTGACCCTTTCCTTGCCAGATCTTGAAGGGTCCAATAAATCTCGGGGCCAGCTTTCCTTTCATGTGAAATCTTTTCAGGCCCTTGAGGGGTGTTACCCGAAGATAGACAGTGGATCTGACGGTGTCGCCGGTCGTAATAACTTTTCTGGCGGGACTGCGCTGCCTTGAGCCGGTCTCGAATCAGACGTACTTGCTTTTCTGCCTCCAACAAATCATCGGGCCTAAAGATCTTGCGGTCTCCAACTTCGGACCAGTTGAGTGGGGTTCGACATTTCCTACCATACAGTGCTTCAAAGGGTGACATTTTCAGGCTGCCTTGGTAGCTGTTGTTGTATGAGAACTCTGCATATGGTAAGCTATCTTCCCAACCTGCTCCGTAGGCGAGCACACACGAGCGGAGCATGTCTTCTAATATTTGATTGACTCGCTCGGTTTGACCGTCTGTCTGAGGGTGATAGGCTGTGCTGAAGGATAACTTTGTCCCCATGGCATGATGCAGGCTCGTCCAAAATTTGGAGGTAAATTGTACCTCTATCCGACACAATGGTCTTCGGGACTCCATGGAGTTTGACAATCCTGTTTACATAGAGTTGTGCCAGCTGGTCCGAGCGGTATGTTGTCTTGACGGGGATAAAGTGAGATACCTTCGTCAAACGGTCGACAATGACCCAGATAGAATCATTCCCTCGGCTGGATTTGGGAAGTCCGACAATGAAATCCATACTTATGTTGTCCCATTTCCACTCGGGTATCTTAAGGGGTTGGAGGTACCCGGGGTTTTTGATGCTCGGCCTTCACCAGGTTGCATACGTTGCAGCATGCGACATAGTAGGCGATATCCTTCTTCATACCGGACCACCAGAATATTTGTTTCAAGTCTTGGTACATCTTGGTGCTTCCCGGGTGAATGGAATAGCAGACTCGTGGGCTTCCCTGAGGATCTGCTGCTTTAGCGCGGCCTTGTCGGGTACACAAAGGCGGTTACCGTAGCGGAGTACTCCTTGGCTGTCCAGGGAAAATTCCTTGGCCTGGCCCAGCGGTATCTTGGCCTTGATCCTTTTTAGCCGGGGTCGTTGGCCTGCTCGGTCTTTATCTCTTCCTCCAGGTTGGTTTCACCTCCAAGGTGCTCAAATAGGCCCTACTTCCCACGCACAAATTCAGCTTTGCGAACTCCTTCTCTAAGCTTGGTCGCACCTTTGGGGGCTTCCTGCTTAGGGCATCAGCAACCACGTTGGCCTTTCCTGGATGATAATGAATTCCAAGGTCGTAGTCCTTGATCACCTCTAGCCATCTCCTTTGCCTTAGGTTGAGGTCAGGCTGGGTGAAGATGTACTTCAAGCTTTTGTGATCAGTGTAGATCTCGCATCTTCGACCAATAAGGTGATGTCGCCAAGTCTTCAGGGCGAGTATGACGGCGGCTAACTCCAAGTCGTGGGTGGGGTAGTTGAGCTCGTGGGTCTTGAGTTGCCTTGACACATACGCGATGACCTTTCCTTCTTGCATGAGTACGGCCCCTAGTCCATTTCTGCATGCATCACAGTATACGGTAAAATCTTTGGCATCATCAGGCAACACCAGAATTGGGGCTGTGGTTAGCCGGGTCTTCAACTCGATGAAGCTTTCTTCACACTCGTCTGTCCAGGCATACTTGCGATTCTTCTTTAACAACTCCGTCATAGGCTTGGCTATCTGGAAAAGTTCTCAATGAATCTGCGGTAGTAACCAGCCAATCCTAGGAAGCTCCTGATTTCTGACACATTGGTGGGTGTTTCCAGTTTAGCACATCGGATTTTGTTGGGGTTTACGGCCACACCGGCTCCAGACAATACATGTCCTAGGAATTCCACTTCCTTTAACCAGAACTGGCACTTGCTGTACTTGGCATAAAGTTGTTGCTCCGTAGTCTTCCGAGAACCAACCTGAGGTGCTCGGCGTGCTCCTCTTCATTCTTGGAGTAGATGAGGATGTCGTCGATGAACACCACAACAAACTTGTCGAGGTACTCCATGAATACCTTGTTCATCATGCCCATGAAGTAGGCAGGGGCATTTGTTAGGCCGAAGGACATAACAGTGCACTCATACAGTCCATATCTGGTGGTAAAGGCGGTCTTGGGAATATCACTCTCTCGAATCTTCAGCTGGTAGTAACCCGTACGGAGATCAATCTTGGAGAATACTCGGGCACCACGGAGTTGGTCAAATAGATCATTGATCCTTGGGAGTGGGTACTTGTTCTTGATGGTGACATCATTGAGTGCACGATAGTCGATGCATAATCGGAGTGTACCATCGCTCTTCTTTGCAAATAAAACTGGTGATCCCCAAGGTGAAATGCTCGGGCGAATGAACTTCTTTCGAATTAACTCGTCAAGCTGCTTCTTCAATTCCACTAGCTCGGGACTTGTCATACGGTAATGTTTCTTGAATATTGGGTTTGTTCCGGTACACTTCAATGGCAAACTCAATATCACGGTCAGGGGGCATTCCGGGTAGTTCATCTGGAAAACATCTGGGTATTCACTGACCACATACACTTCCCCTATCTCCGGGGCTTGAGCAAGAAACATCTTTGCATTTATCTGGTGGGGTTTATTTGGCAGTAGGTGGTACGTATGCCTTCGGGTTGGTGAGAGTAACTGCTCTAGTTGCACAGTCAATCTGAGCTGCATGCTGGACCAACCAATCCATACCTAGGATGGCGTCGAGGCCGGGCACATTGAGAGTGTTGAGATGAGCTGGGAATTTTACTTGGTTGATGCTGATTGTCAGGTCTTGGCACATGGTGTTTGTTTTCATCTCAGAGGCAGGGGTTTGTATCACCAAAAGATGGCCCAAAGGGGAAACGGAAAAACGGTGTTTGGCAACAAAATCCTTCGAGATGAAAGAGTGGGAAGCTCCAGAATCGAATAAAATCAGCGCGGGTTTAGTGTTGATAGTACACGTACCAAGCACTACATCTGAGGCTTCATATGCTTCCTCCGCAGACATGTGGTGGACACGGGCAACTTGAGGTGGCTTGATCGCACCAGCAGGGTGATTGTTGTTGGAGTTGTTGTTGTTGCCGTTGTGAAGGGGGCAATCCTTGATGTAGTGTCCTGTCTTGCCACACTTGAAGCAGGAGTTCTCCCTCTTGCAATCATCCACTAGGGGCGCTTGTGATAGAATCCTTCACGGGGATATCCCTCCTTCCTGGGTTGATTCCAAGTATTCTGGTGTTGAGGTACGGTTGTTGGGCTGCCATGGGCGTGGCTTGAAGTAGCTCCTTCATGCTGGTTCTTACGTGGCTCGAACTTCCGCTTGTGGAGTCATAATCGTGCGGTGCTCTTTCTGAGATTAGTGCCGTATTGATCATGGCCTGAAATCGGAAACTGTAAAACGCTGAGCTGGTCTTTATGGCCTGATGCATCCCATGAAGGAACCTGTCTTTCTTCTTTCCTCTGTGTTGGTGTCCTCAGGTGCATAGCGAGCAAGGTTGTTGAACTTGGTCAGGTATTCGCTGATGGATTTGCTGCCCTGAGTGAGTGCCAGAAATTCCTGCTGTTTCATCTTGATGAGACTTGAGGGAATGTAGGCTCTGCGGTAGGCTTCCTGAAATTCTGTCCAAGTGACAGCGGGTCCATCGCCCCTAGCGTCCTTCTGATTGTCCCACCAAACGCTGGCGGGGCCCTCAAGGTAGTGGGTGGCGAAGGGCACCTTGTCCTGCTCGTCCACGCGAGCGAGCTCCAGTTTCTTTCCCATAGTACGGAGCCAATCATCAGCCTCAAGTGGGTCGTCGCATATGAGAACTTTGGAGGTTGAGTACGCTGGAAGTCTTGCAGCTTTGAGCGGCCAGCGTGCGGGGCACCTTGGGCTTGCATGTACGTGCCAAACTCTCTCATGATCTGAGTCAGATGCTGGTTGTGACGTTCATCCATCATCATCATGAACTGACTTGGGCTTGGTTCCTGAGCTGGTGGAGGAGGAGGTGGTTGCGGGGGCACGGGATCCTCGCCCGCTTGTCGTGCGGAACGACGAACCGGGGTTCTTGGCTGCCACTCGCACCGCTATTGGGCCTCATCCTGATAGTTGAACGTTGGCGCGTATCATGAGCATCCATATGGGGAAAGTGTAACATCCAAGAAAAACCAAATGGTAACACGGTTTGCAAAAAACAACAAGCATGATGTTATACAATGGATGGTGGAGTTACAAGATTCAAGCACTCGCTATTTTACAAAGATGCAAGGTAAAGATACAAGCTACTCGTACAGATACATGGTACAAGATACAAGATACAAGGCACTCGGTACAAGATGCAGGATACAACTCTACCACTACATTATTCAAGCATGCGATACATCGGGCGGTATAATACACTAAACGATGCCGTCTCCGAGCGTCTAGAACTCCATCTCGAGGGGTGTCGCCGGTGGGATGAGGTCGATGCTCTCCTCCGCGGGGCTGTAGTCGGGTGAAGCGCGGCCGTCACGGGAGTCTCCGGAGTAGGAGGGTGGCTCGGCACGGACGCGACGACGCTGAGACCGACAGGGGTGAAGCGCGGGTAGTAGGGAGCGGCGCTGCTACGGGTACGGGGAGGTGGCGACGGAACGTGGGGTGCGGAAAAACGGGCGATTCCCCTCCTGATCTGCTCGAGGGAGCTGTGGGTAAAGGTGGGGAGACGAGGTGGGAGGCGAGAAGTACCAGCTCCAGAGGCTCGCGTCATATCGGCCAAGGCCACGTTGGCGCGAAGCGAGGCAAGCTGGAGAAGAGTGACGTGGAGATACTGGTGGAGGAGGGTGGTGTACTGAAGGATGGCGGAGAGGGGTGAGCTGGGGTCACCGGGGTTGGGAAAGAGAATGTCCCCGCTGTCTAAGTCTAACCTCGGAAAGTAGGCGTAGCGGGTGCACTGCTTCATGACGGGATCGAAGGTGCGAAGGAAGAGGATGGCATCTCCTGCAGCCTCCTGTATGGCTCGAGTCGCCTGAGTAGAGACACCGGAAGTGAGGGCGTGGGAGATCCCAGCGGCTGCTGGCTCCGGGCGCAAGTGAACGGTGGCGGTGAACTCCGAGGTGGACCTGTCGAGGCGGTTGTAGAGCACGCGGTAGGTCGGGGGAGGTGCGCCTGGGTAGAGGTGGTCCCAGACCTCACGGAGAAACTGCGGAAAGCCGGGAATGTGCACGGCGGTAGTCTCGGCGAACAACTCTGCCATCTGTGACAGAGACAGAATTCAAATAAAGTAAGCGTTAAGTTCCAAAAGCACAAACAGACAGAGAAACAGTGAAGAAGTTGGCAACACAACAGGTTCTATCCTACGTCGTCCAAGAACTAGGGTATCCTACAGGCAGTTAGGCTCTGATACCAAGCTCTGTGGCACCCCGATCCAGATGATCGAGCTACCCCATATACCAGTCCCAGAAACACTGGATATATGACAACTTGGTAAACAAAGACATAACCAAATATATTCATATGGCTTCGAGTTCGGACAGATACAATATTACAACACGGGTGAGGCTCCAGCGCTTGCGCAACATGCGCACACAACAGTATGTACATTATTTTTCTAACATCAAGCCTCTAGCGGAAGTCGTAGCGGAAACGTAGATAGTAGCGTGGCGACAGCGGGCCTTATTCCACGGGGTCCTGCCTGGGATACGGGTTCCTAGTTCTCGTACAGCGGGTACTCGGCGACGGGTGCAGCGGTGTCTGGCCACATGAAAAGCCAGGTGAGTACATTGAATGTACTCGCAAGACATTAGCCTAAAATCAAACAAGGCCTATCTATATGGCATGGCATAAGTTCAGAAAGTAGCATGGCATGAGTTCGGGTATTTAAGTGCGAGTCCAAGCTTAACGGTTGGACTTAACTTACCTACTTACCTTAGTAGGGATGTTTCGTGTTATCAAGTGAGATCACGTTTCTCACTCAACAACTCATAACCACAACTAGGCTACCAAGCCTCTAGCCAACTCTGGCTTAATTCACAACTCTCAAGTCCTTAGCCAACTCTGGCTAGACTCTCAGATTTCCCGTGTCCGTTGGGTCTCATCTTAATTAATTTCTCCAGGTTCGACTGGACTGACACAAAGTGTGACTTGACCCAAACATCGTCCCATAACCTAGGGACAAGGCTAGAATCTAGATTTACACTCTCGAGAGGTTGCAACATTTATCCACACGCTGAGGTCTAGGCTTGTACCGCCGGTACCGAAGTACTAGAACCGATCATGGCCCATACCTCCACAACTGTTATTCCTACCCGACACTCCCTGTGTAGCCACCGACACGTCCAAGGGACCAAGTCATATGACGAAGTGAATCCGGCACGCCCCCAACAGATGAGCGACGCCTAGCTCCGGAACCTTCGCAAGACTAGCCCCGACCACAAAGGTAACCGACTAGACTTGCCAAATGGGTGGCATCAAAGGAGGCTGGATAAAATAACCGGCTATGGTCCGCCCATGTGAACGACGCGTGGTTGTGCTGGTTGTGCTTGGTGAGTGGCACTATGTGACTCAATCTAGTCGAGGGAGGTGATTATCTTCTTAGTCAAATTTTAATTTCCAGTTTTCAACAAGATACAAGCAACACAAGATAACCACATAATATCAGCAGTAAATAAACATATCCACCGGCATGTACCAAAGTCTAAGCTTAGCAAAATAAAACGTCAACCGGATGACTACGGCGGCGAACCCGCCGACCAGCGCCTTCTCGTTCGACAAAATAAAGAAACGTCAACCGGATGACTGTGGCAGTGATTCCGCTGGCAAGCGCCTTCTCGTTCGACAAAATAAAAGAAACGTCAACCGGATGACTGTGGCAGCGATTCCGCTGGCAAGCGCCTTCTCGTTTGACAAAATAAAAGAAACGTCAACCGGATGACTGTGGCAGCGATTCCGCTGGCAAGCGCCTTCTCGTTCGACAAAATAAAAGAAACGTCAACCGGATGACTGTGGCAGCGATTCCGCTGGCAAGCGCCTTCTCGTTTGACAAAATAAAAGAAACGTCAACCGGATGACTGTGGCAGCGATTCCGCTGGCAAGCGCCTTCTCGTTTGACAAAATAAAAGAAACGTCAACCGGATGACCGTGGCAGCGATTCCGCTGGCAAGCGCCTTCTCGTTTGACAAAATAAAGGGTGTTGCGATGGTCCACAGATATATATATATAAGTGCGGCAATATAAGATGCAACATGGCATATGAAATGCAACAGATATCAATTTAGACAGTCAAGCAAATTTTCTAAAGTTCGACCGAGCTTGAGATCAGGTTAACGGCTTGCCTTCGGGTTCGGAAACAACTCCTACTCCGTCGGAGAGGTTTGAATCTATCAAAACAATATAAACATGCATCAAAAATCCCTCCTAGGTCATTTAAATAAATGCCAAAAAAATAAATTCCAAATAAATATTTTCTGGTTCCATTGGAAAGAGGAAATTCAACAAAGCCAACAAAATTGGTCTCACATTTTTCTGACCATTTTTGAGAGAGATATTGCATTTCAAAGTTTGGTTTAAATTCTGCCAGATTTTTAAACAGAAAAATAAACAGAAAACGTTTCAGGGAAATGTTTAAAAACCTGACCAGTGGG
Organism: Poa pratensis; assembly: GCA_947311845.1. Lineage (NCBI taxonomy): Eukaryota > Viridiplantae > Streptophyta > Magnoliopsida > Poales > Poaceae > Poa > Poa pratensis. The sequence continues at coordinate 20,099,153 of CAMZMU010000103.1, forward strand.
ACCCACTGGTCAGTGACAGAGGGGGCCGAAACGTTTTCTTTTTAAAACGCGGGAAGCAGAGGAACCACGGCGATGCTCCGGCGAACTCACCGGCGTCGATTCGCGGCGGCTGGGGCGAGGAGAGCGGTGGGAGAGGATGTAGAGAGGCTCAGAGGGAGGTGGCGCAGCTCGTCTGCGCACTCGAGCTTGACGGCGAGCTCGGGCGGCACCAGAGCTCCTTCTCCGGCGGCGGTGGTGTTCTGTCGAGGAAGAACATGACGATTCCGACCAGCGTCGCGAGAGTGTTGTCACAGGAACGCACGCGGCACAGGAAGAAGTGGAGGATAGGCTCGCCGGCGGTGGAGAGACTGATGAAGGGGCCCGGCGAGCACAGGGCTTGGACGGTGCGTCGGGACTCTGTCTTCGTGTTGGAAAAATAGAAGGTTCTGTCCAAGTTTCGTCCAATTCCGAGAATATTTCCAGACTAGCTTTTCTAGAATACAAAAACAGCAGAAAACAGGAACTGGCACTGTGGCATCTTGTTAATAGGTTAGTCCCAGAAAATGCATAAAATGCTATGAAGTGTATATAAAACATGTAACAATTGGTATAATATCAACATGGAACATCAGAAATTATAGATACGTTTGAGACGTATCAGAGCTCCAGTCATAGCACCTGGGCTGTGACTATGTTTCTATAACCTTCCCCCTTGGTTGTGCATGAAGCGGAAGTTCATTATGATGCCGGTGCTCATCCAAGGCCCGAAGCAACCCGGCAATAACATTGATGTGTACCTTAGGCCATTGGTTGAAGAACTTTTAGAGTTGTAGCGTGAAGAAGGTGTACGTGTGTGGGATGAGCACGAACAAAAGGAATTTGACCTACGAGCGTTGTTGTTTGTAACCATCAATTATTGGCCTGCTCTTAGTAACATTTCAGGATAGTCAAACAAGAGATACAATGCATACACGCACTGTTTAGGTGAGACTGAAAGTATATATTTAGGTAACAAGAATGTGTACCCGGGGCATCGTCGATTTCTTCCAAAGCAGCATCACTTAAGAAAGAAAGGCAAGCATTTCAAAGGTGAGGCAGATCATCGGACGGAGCCTACCCGCCCTACTGGTGATGTTATATATGATATGGTCAAGAATTTAGAAGTAATCTTTAGAAAGGGTCCTGGCGGACAGTCTGTTCCGAATGACACTGACGGACACGTACCCATGTGGAAAAAGAAGTCTATATTTTGGGAGCTACCCTATTGGAATGTCCTAGAGGTCCGCTTTGCAATCGACGTGATGCACGTGACGAAGAATCTTTGCGTGAACCTGCTAGGCTTTTTGGGCGTGTATGGGAAGACAAAAGATACGCCGGAAGCACGGCAGGACCAACAACTTATGAAAGACTCAGACGACCTGCATCCAATGAAGACGGATAAAGGACGTCTAAGTCCTGCTAGCTACGCTCTTACCAAAGAAGAGAAGAAATATTTTTTGAAGTCCTGAGCAGTATGAAGGTCCCGTCTGACTTCTCGTCGAATATAAAGGGAATAATAAATATGGCAGAGAAAAAAAATTCAGAACCTAAAGTCTCATGACTGCCACGTGCTTATGACTCAATTGCTTCCGGTTGCATTGCGGGGGATTCTACCGGAAAATGTTCGACTACCCATTGTTCAGCTATGTGCATTCCTCAATGCAATTTCTCAGAAGGTAATCGATCCACAAATTCTACCAAGGTTACAGAAGGATGTGGTTCAATGTCTCGTTAGTTTTGAGTTGGTGTTCCCATCATCCTTCTTCAATATTATGACGCATCTCCTAGTACACCTAGTCGAAGAGATTACCATTCTGGGTCCTGTATTTCTACACAATATGTTCCCCTTTGAGAGGTTCATGAGAGTCTTGAAGAAATATGTTCATAACCGTGCTAGGCTAGAAGGAAGCATCTCCAAAGGCTATGGACCAGAGGAGGTCATTGAGTTTTGTGTTGACTTTATTCCTGACCTTAAGCCGATTGGTCTTCCTGAAAAGGCACTCTAGGAAGGAAATCAATAACAAGTAGGGACAGACATTCTTTCACTCAAGCATACTACACAGTTCTACAGAATTCCACCTTGGCGGATCCGTATATCCAGGAACAGAAGAATATTGTACGCTCCAACAACCCGGGGATGCCTGACTCCTTGATTACAAAGGAACACATGGATACTTTCGACAGTTGGTTGCAAACACATCTCAACAATAACAACACTGTCTCAGATCGGCTGTACTTGTTGTCCAGGTCACCATCTTCGACTATATGGACTTTCCAAGGGTACGAGATAAATGGGAATACATTTTACATGATCGCCCAAGATAAAAAGAGCACCAACCAAAACAGTGGTGTCCGCTTTGATGCAACAAACAACAATGGGCGAAAGGACACATATTATGGTTACATAGAGCAGATATGGGAACTTGACTATGGACCTTCTTTTAAGGTCCCTTTGTTCTGGTGCAAATGGTTCAATCTGAAAGGCGAGGTACAGGTAGACCCGCAGTATGGAATGACTACAGTGGATCTCAAGAATCTTGCGTACGACACCGAACCATTCGTGCTAGCCAATGATGTGGCTCAGGTTTTCTATGTGAAGAACATGTCTACCAAACCGAAAAAAGAAAAGATAAGCAAGCGAATACATCAGCCGATGAGCCAAAGCGCCACATAGTTCTTTCAGGGAAAAGAAACATCGTGGGAAACATCGTGAGGACAAGACAGACATGTTAGAAGATTACAATAAGTTTCATGAAATTCCGCCCTTCAAAGTGAACATTGACCCAAGAATCAAGTTAAATGATGAAGATTGTCCATAGTAACGGCGCAATCAGAAGAAAGGGACATACACGAAGAAAAAGTGAACACTAGATAGGGATGTTGTTGGTGATGTGTAATAATGTATTAAACCTTTTATGTAACTGTGTTTTGAAAACTCAGAAGAAAACTCTAAACACTAATTTTTGGTTCTAAAAACTCCAACGGCTTACAAGCGCTCGAAAAAGTTGGAACAAAACACACGGTTTCCCCTGCATACAGCCCGACGGTGGCTCCTGAGTGCCCGCATATCAAATGCACCGTCGGAGGTATGCAGGGAATCCGAATGATTTGTATTCGGTCGATGAACTGAAGGATTTTGTAGATAGAACAAAACACACGGTTTCCCTTGCACACAGCCCAACGGTGGCTCGTGAGTGTCCTCATATCAAATGCACCGTTGGACGTATGCAGGGAATCTGAATGCTTTGTATAGCAAAATGAACTATAATGAGTACACACTGAGTGCCGAACATGTCCGAGAGGGGGGCTATATATAGGGTCATGTGGCTCACGAAGTGGTCGTGATAGTGCTGATCCAACAGCTCACAAGCCCTCAAAAGAAACACACCCCTGATCCAACGGCTCACAAGCGCTTGAAAGAAACACATGATCTGTGTGCTTCTTTAGTCCCGGTTGGTGTTACCAACCGGGATTAAAGGCGGGCTTTGCGGTCACGACTCCGGTCAGTCACGTGTCCTCCCCCAGCGCTGTCCTGGCCACGTGTCCTACCCCAGCGCTACCCTGGTCACGTACGTGTCCTACCCCAGCGCTGCCCTGGTCACGTGTCCTACCCCAGCGCTGCCCTGGAGATCTATATGTAGTATTGTCGCCGACGGGGTAAACCCTAAGCCACGAACGCATCGTATCCACGAGATGGATCCGCCACGCCCGCCACAGCGTCTTCTGGACGAGGTCGAGCATGCTCGGCAGAGCGCGCTTGGGCGCTACCGCGGGAGCCTATCCCGCCGTATGCCCACGAGCCCGGCGTGGAGAGGAATGCCCAGCTACCGGCCTCCTGCTCCGGTGCCGGAGGAGGTGCGGAGGGCGTACGAGCGCGCATGGTCCGACGTCCCCGACCCCGACGAGGATGCGTACGCCGCAGAGGTGGCGTGGGGATCCGCGGCCGCATACGACGACTTGGACGCATCTCCGCCAGGTGCCGCCGCACCTCCACCAGGTTCCGCCACACCTCCTGGCGAGCAGGAGGAGGACGACGACGACTTCGACTGGAGCAACGACGGGGAAGAGGGCTATGGGGCGCAGATACAGGAGGCGATGGAAGCCTCCTTCTAGTCCGTCTGTGACGACCGTGTCCATTGAGCCAGGACTGCCTGCCAGCTCAAGGCGAAGGAGGCTTCCGAGCTGGCTTGGGCGCTGAAAGACTCATCCTCCATGGCTCGTGCCCTCCGACGCAAACGTGCGCGCGAGAACCAGGCGGCCGCGAGCGGGGCTGGCTCCTACCGCCGTTCCCCCTAATCCTACGGCCTCCGAGCCAACAAGTCCGTTTATGTAGTAATGTAACTGTTAGTGATGTGTAATAACGTATTAAACCTTTTATGTAACTGTATGGGATGTTGTTAAGGATGTTTTTAAAATAAAGAGATGATTATTACAAATTTTAAGACAATTAGATATTTGAAGAAATAAGAAAAGATATGATTTTCAAATTCAAACAATATTAGTTAATGCATTTTTAATTGAAAATGGCAAAATGGTTAATAGTTAGAATAATTTTTTTAGAAAACAAAAAATGGTTTTGGATTAGTTATTCAAATTCAAACACTTTTCATGTTGAATTTTTTGTCAGATTCAAAAGTATGCAGAAGCTATTCAAATTCATATTTAAACACTTTTCAAATTCACTTTCAAATAATTGTCACATATTTTTTGGGCCTTCGCGCGCAAAAAAAACCATTTAGTCCCGGTTGGAGCCACCAACCGGGACTAGAGGTGCATTTGCGCGCGGCCTTTTCGGCTCCACCGAAAACACCTCTTGTCCCGGTTGGAGCCACGAACCGGGAACAGAAGAGGAGGAGGCCGCCGCGACGAACGACGCCGTCAGGCTGCCGAATCGCCGCCGCCCCAACTCGCTGCCGCCCCCCGCCCCAACTCGACGCCGGTGCGCCGGTGTGCCCGTCCGCCGCCGCCCGACGACCTCCACGTGCTCTGCCACTCTCCCTCCCCCTCTACCTCCCCTCCCCGAGGAGCACACGCTCGCGCTTGGAGCCACGCGTGTGGAGCGCTCGACAACGGCGCCCGACGCACGCCCGAGGAGCAACTCCACACCGCCGTGAACCTCCCCTCCCTCCCCTCCCCGAGGTGCTGCCGTCCTCTCCCTCCCCTACCTCTCCTACCTAGGCTGCACCTAAGGTTTTTGATAAAATTCCCACTATTTTGTTTTTGTTTTCTTTTGCTACTGCTGCTAGTTGCTCCTAGTTGGTAAGTTAAATTAGTGCTGATCAACCATCATAGTGCTGCTAGTTGGTGCTAGAAAAAATTTGGAGAGAATTTTTTTTCAGAAATTTTGCTAAGTTAAATTGGTCACTGTTTAAACATGCCTACAAAATGCCTTGAATTAAGGTGCTTGGGGTCATTCCAAAAATTATTTCTGTGATGTTTCATGAAGTACTATCTTAGTAAAAGAGATCCATGAGGGTAAATTTGAAATAGGATCAAGATTTGATACTTAGAAATGCTCCAAAGTTGGTACTTTTTAACAGAAATGAAGATGTGATTTTTTTACTTGTGCTTTCTTATTACTTGTGTAAATATTGCTAAGTGTAAATATTTTGCTAAGTGTAAACATTTTGCTTAGGTGTTAGTGTAAACATTTTGCTTAGGTCTAATAAAAATTGAGTTTTTAGTTTATTGTTCTCGGCGACGATGTCCCTGTTGGACCATAGGGGCGATGTCCGGGACTGGGCTCCGCCGGGCTGGCACTGGAGGTGCTACCTTCCGGGACGCGTAGCTTGGTGAGGAATCCGGGTGACGTCGTCGACCCGGATCTTCTTTGGTGGCAGTCGCGTGGGCCACGCTCGGTGCAGAGGGAGCCGGCCCCCGAGGAGGTGGTACATCGCCGCATCTGGGTGGAGGACTAGCACGTCCGTCGCTACATGTATTTGTTGGATAGGCAGTATAGCAATAGCTGGTCGTTTCTTCAGAGGGTTCCTCCTCACGTGAGCTATGACCCTGTGAGGGTTCTGTGGGGACCCCAGACTAGCTGTCCGAAATACCCTTGTGCCTAAACATCAGCGATCCCATGATCAGTGTGTCGCTGAGCACAATCGAACTGGTATCAAAAGAATATCCATAAATACCGAATGAATATACTTACTTGATTGAAGCCGTAAGCTTCAACAGGTACTTGCAGCGGAAATCATCAAACAACGTGGAGCCCAAGTCATTTGCCATAACCCTACAGGCAGCTGACTGGGAAGCGCCCTAGTTCGCATCGACGCCATTGAAAACTTCTCCTTCGAACTGCTCCTCTTCAAAATCTGGCTAAGACAATAGCCAGGAACGAAACCAATATGAGTACATTTGATTGTACTCGCAAACTACCCCCGAAATGAGCATGCACTACCCTTTTCTTTTCTTTTTTTAAATTAAAACTATGTTTACTTTGAAAATTCTATATCCTTATCGAAAAAAGAGAAGGATAGACTTTTGTTTAATAAAACTTTGTTTGAAATCTCTATAACTTTAATTGAAAAAGGTAAGAATTCTCTTTTAAAACTTTCCCCGAAAATATAACTTTGTTGAAAAGGTAAGAAGTCTCTTTTAAAACTTTTCCCGAAAATATAACTTTGTTAAAAAAAGAAAGAAGGCTTTTAGAACTTTTTCCCATAAATCTGTCTTTGTAAGAAGTCTCTTTTAAAACTTTTTCCCGAAAATCATCACCAGGTTTATTTCCCCAAAACTCCTCCTTTTCCGACCATATCCCTTCATGGTCATTTATCCCCAACAAACTCATACCAGCCCTTCGGTAGAGTTGCATAAACACTTCCACTTCATTTTTGAAACACGAAACTTTGCACATCTCGACCATAGCCCTTCATGGTCCTCCTCTTTTCCAGCAACCTCATGCCGACCCTTTGGCATAGTCGCATATATAAAACATCTCCATTTTATATTCAAATCTCAAAACTTTGCAAAACTTGCACATGGTCTTAGGACAGCCTTCCAACTGTCCATTACCGAGGACTCGGCTATTCGAATAGTTTTACACTCTGCAGAGGTAGCACGCTTTTCCCACACCCATCCGGCAACTCATCGTGTCAGCCACGTCCCGCGATACCAGGTGTATGCGAAGTTGAGTAACCGGCCATAGCCTCTCATTTGCTCATGCTAGTATAGGACCCTGCCCGTATGACACTTTCCATCGACACCCAGTCCGGTTTCCCGTCGAAAACCCTAAGTGTGAGGACTCATAGTTTTGCCCGGCGACCCAAAGGTGGCGTCTTCTATCCTCTTTCTCCAACAAACTCATACCAGTCCTTCGGTATTCTCCTTTTAGAGGACCCAGGTCAGGGGTAGGTCACCGAACCATCCCCTCATGCATAACGGAGTCATCTTCGTCGATGAGGTATCCCATACTAATATGAGCAAATTACATGACTAAGCCCCGTCCCATATGGGGGTAAATGTGGTCGCACATGGTAAGGTTGGTCGTCATAGTACAAAGACACAATGTGCATTTTTCATAAACCACCATTCTCCATTTCTCCACTTCAACACCGACATCTCGGTATTCCATAATCATACAAGTACTTTCAAATGAGTTTTGAGTAATCAATCTTTTTCCCATCCTATAGTTTGAAAAAGAATTTCCATCTAATATCTCCATATAGGGTGTCAAAATAATATACTTATATTTTGGAAAAGGGTTTTTAAAATCATAACTTTAGTGGCAAACACCACATAGATCACCTATGCTCTTTATAAGTAAAACATGTGAACCAAAATAGATGTATATAGATGCAAGCTCAGAGAAGTAGCTTGCCTGATTTCAGCATAATGTTCCTGTACTTCTCCTCATACGTCAATAAAAATGAATACCATCTTTCTTCAGAAATCCTCTCCAAGGGTCACTCTGATAGCATTGTTTTCTAGCGTTGCAAAGGAAACAACACTCAATACACTAAACAAAACCACAAGTGATACACAAACAAGTAACAAACCACAAGCATCAAACTAATCATTCGAGCAACAAACTAAGATCTACACTTACAAGGGCATTATACTAATCAGTAGTCTAACACTATACCCATGCTAGGAACATAGATCCCAAAACTATCTTAGGCAAAGATGAACAACAAGCATCTTTATTTAAACAGGAAATACTTCAGACAAAAGTTAAGCCACCAATTAGTCTCTGTAATTCAAAATATTTTACCAAGCTAGGGTAAAGACATTAACAAGATACTCGAGCTAGTACTCAACATAAAGACAACCAAGCTAAACGTACTACTCAAAGCAAGGAGGCACTAGTCCTACTACCAGTCAAAACAAACTAACGTCTAGTCAAACATACACTCAGATTGTAACAAGTCATAGCTAATCAAGGAACTTTTATTAACAGAAAGCCTACTTAAACAACAAGCATGGGACTGGTAATACGGGTCGTCGGGGTATTGCGGGGAACCTCGATTGCTTGATCTATCGATGCATAAAAACACCGGAAAGTAACAATCAATAACCGCACATGCATAACAAGTGCAATGCACAACACATGATGGCAATGACATTTTAATGCACTGAATTTACTTATAAAACTATCCAGCAATTTAAATGGGGTGCAGAATTAATTATTTCTACAAGAGAAAATTATAATCCCACCTTTAACTTAATGATTTCATTAGCTTCTAAAAAGTGCAGTACTGTGATTGTGATCAAATATGCATGATGGTGATGCTACTGGATACTTCACAGCTTTCTGAGCATTTTTATATATCAGCCACATTTTTTGATATACCAATAAAAAGTTATTGAATTTATAAAATCCCTTTTAAACCTGCCCTTTTTTCAATTCTTTTAAACAACCCTCAAACTATTTATCCTTGCTTGTGGAAATAGTGAAACATGAAGTATATTAATTTCTGAACATTTTGATAGGTCAATCTTAATTTTTGGATCATTACTTTTAAAGTTATGCATTTTACAAAAAGCTTTTTATTTCTGCCATTTTACTTAAGTTCCAAAAACAGCTATTTAAATTATTTTGTGGAACATGAAAATGGTTTTAACAGGTAAAGTTATTTCTGCTGATCATTTTGATATATTATTTGCAATTTTTGGACAAATAGTTTAGGAGATATGGATTTTTCAAGTTTACACAATTTTCTGCCTTCTCTTTTATTTTTCCAGAAATCCCACCGAAACGTTTTATGCCGAGCCAGTGGCTAGCCGTAGCCACTGACCCGTGGGGTCATTGTCCACGCTGGCGTCCACGTCAGCGCAGTGGCCCACGACCGGTTTGACCGTGGCAACGCCAGGACCGGCGCTCGCGCGTGCGGTGACCGCGGACACGGCGGCGCTCACGCGAGGATGAACTAGTAGGCATAGCCGACGCGCACGGTACGTGGAGTCTGGTAGCGGCGCAACGAACCAAATGGTCGCCGTTAAGGGCTCCGGCGACGAACTACGACGGCGGCGAGCTACGGGCTACGGCGGAGCAGAATAAATACGGCGAGAGGGGGAGGGAAAGGATGTCCCACAGGACGGCGTGCTCACCCTCGGCGCGTGTGTGAGCTCGGAAGGGACAGAGAGGGATGAAAATGGTGGCAAGCTTGCTCGACGTCCGGCGGTCGGAGAGGAAGAAGACGAGTTGTTGCCGTCGATTCACCGCTCCCCGCGTCGATTCCTTGCTCGCGGAAGAAGAGGAGGACGAGGCGGAGACGATGGCCCGGTCCGATCTGTCCTAGGTGCGCTCAATCGACGATGAGGCTCGTGGCCGACATTTCTAGGGTTTCGGCCATGGCAGAGAAAAAGGAGAGGGAGAGGGAGCAGGTGAGTGGGCAGGCAAATAAGTGAGAGGGGGAGGAGCAGAGCAGATCGGTGGCGTTCTTATCCCCTCCCAGCAGCAGGAGGAGCGCGGCACAGTGGTGAGCTCGCCACTGGCGCCATGCCGCTGCCACTGTGAGCTACAGGAAGAAGAAGACGTTTTTGCAGAAAACCCCCTGTGCTTTCTTCCTTTTCTGTTTCCTCTAAAACCAGTAGCACTTTAGGGATTTAATTGAGGCACCAAAACTTTTTTAGAAAAATCCAAAATTATTCATGTAGCCTCCCCATATTATGTAGAAGCTCCACAAAAATTGGTGTTTCAAAATAAAATGTTTTGAACAACTTTCCTTCATAGGGTTTAGATAGGTCACTTTTGCTTATTTTAAATTGTTATTTTTATTGCCTTTTAAAAGTAAATACAAAAATATTATTTTGAACTCTGGGAACTTCCTTGACAAATATATTAACTTCAAATAATTTTTATTTTCATAGAGAAAATATTTGTTTGAAGGAAATAGATAGTTAGGTAAGGAAAATAATTTATTAAGATCATTTCTTTAACTCATGATCTTGATTTCCATTTGTTGGATAATTTGAGGAGTTTGTTTTAAATTTAAGTCACATACCAAATTTGTTATCAAGTGTGTTTTATTTTAGTGTTAAGCACAACTGAGGAATTATCCACACAAGCAACAAACACATCAAGATCAACATCACAACCAAGACCACACAATTCAAACCACAAGAATTAATCATACCACCATTTCCACAATGCGATCTTGGGGAAAAGTGACCACTCCTAATTATGACAAGATGACGTTTAGGAAATATCCCCACTCATAACTTAATAATTTTCAAAAATATTTGAGAAAGGAAATATGTGGGATAATATATTTCCCACTAGTGTTATTTTCAAATGGAGTGAAAATAAGAGTTTATAAAATGGGAGTTGTACACACCTACAAAATACCAAGGTTGAAAAGATAGGTAGGAGATAGCATATAGATCTCCATAAATTTGGAATCACATAATTTTTAGAAATACTTTTACTTTCCCAAATAATGGTTATTAGTTTTGGTTGTTGCTAAACCAAGTATCATTGAAATGAACTTTAGCCAGAAATAAGAAGGGAAAAGATATATGAAATATTTTCTTGTCATAACATGATCACCCAAGTTTAATATATTTTTCTTAGGTTGGGTTCTTAGGTTAATATTTACTAGTCAAACAACTTAAACAACAAGTCACATAAGGTCCAACATAACAATGGGAAGGAAAACACAATCATCAGTGAAACATTTCAAAAAGTTTTTGTTGGTTCTGAATTTTGGGTCTTGTAAAACTAAGTTTTTCTTAGTTCCAAAATTTGGGATGTGACAGGTTCCTTATCTTTGGATGCGCAGCGCACGCGGCTCAGCACCCCGCGGCTCAGGACCCGGTCGAAGTTAGTTTGAGAGGTTCATGCATGGGAGAGAAGATGTATTAGTGATATTTATTCGTGATGTATTAGGGTTGAATAAAAATGGATTAGTTAAGCAATGGATACCTTCAACAATGTATTGGTGATATTTATTCATGATATTTATTCGTAAAGTGAGGAAAATAATGTTCCCTACTTTGAATTATTCTGCTAATGCTAACATTGTTTTATCGTTCTTTTGTATTAGTTAAGAAATGGATAACTTCAACATCAGAGACGGGGAAGAGGACATTTTTTCCATTATGCGGCAACCCGCGGGTGGAGCTGAAGATAGTGGAGCAGAAGATGGCTCACAGTTTTTGAACGAGTCCGGTCGGGGAATGGAGCTGGAACGAAGGGACGAAGCGCAAACGAGCACCGAGTGCGATGATGACTCGCAAATTGGTGGACCCCCGCAGCTTGGCGAGGTATATTAAGCCTCTGTTGATCAGATGCAATAATTGATTTGTATATATATGTATTAACAAATATTTCTTATTTTAGACCTCCGCATCGACCCAATCTAGTAAACGAGGCCATGCCAAAGGGATGGCCGTAGATGCGCATCTCCGAATTGAGCTCGTCTCTCCAGAGGGCAAACCGTTGGAACCCAAGGCGAACGCAAATAAGTTTGTGCATCAATGCGGAGTTATTGTTAGGGACAACGTGGATATCAGTGTTCGGGAATGGAATAAGCCAACAAAGGTAGAGGGAGTTAGTTATGTCGACGACAGAACCAAAGGTGTCTTTGGGACAAGCTCATTGCACATTTCACCCTACCGGTCTTGGATTCAGAGGCAAGGGCAAAAGCCATGACGGACAAAGTCAAGCATTTTGCTCTTAAGAAGATGGCTGACCAATTCAATAAGTACACGAACAGATTATACCGTGCGTGGGTCGTAGATAAGAAAGCTCCAGATTTCACTGGCACACTAGAGAGGCAGCGGGCTCACTCGGACTCATTTCTGGAGTACAAGAATTCAGAACTAGCTAAGCAAAGGTCGAAAAAGAATAAGGATAATGCAGCGAAAAAGAAATATCACCATAAGATGGGGGCAGGTGGCTACAGAAGTGTCGAGCCTAAGTGGGATCAAGCTGAGGCCGACATGCGCGGAAAAGGGATCACTCCAGCTACATAGGCGTGGCCCCATAGGGTAAGAAATTGGGTACTTGGGCATGGGGCGGAGTATGACATGGAAACAGGGGAGTTAATAATTGATGAAAAGAAACAAATTCATATACCCTAGAAAGCAATTGTTGAAGTAATCGCCGAGGTTCAAGAGGGAAAGTTTATTCCCGACAGAGAGAACGACGAGCTGTCAAAGGCCCTCGGGAACAAAGAAAAAGGGGGACGAACACGAGGCTATGGACCTAGTGTGCCGTGGGAGAGTGGGTTTCCCGAGGACCGTGATTCTTATAGAAGCCGATCGAGAGCAAAGAGGAGGAAGGAGCAGGAGGAATCATACCGGTTGAAGAACCTAGAAAGAAAGAACGATGAGTTAGTTGCTCTCTTTGTGGAACAGCAGAAGCAAATAGATGAAATGCGCGAGCAAAGGCCAAGTCATCAGCTGCAGCAAGATAGTCAAGGCGGCCCATCTCAGCGGAAAAGCAGCGTGGCTTCCACGAGGGTCGGTGCTGATGAGGCACCAACGGATCGCTACCCCGTGGATTATATCACGGAGAAAACAAGTTGTGAGCTACATGTGGCAGTGAGGAACTTATCCATGAAGGCAGCGGACGGCTATGCTTTAACTTGTGAATCTACAGCATTTGTGGCTTGGCAATGAGATTCCAGATGGCTATGGTCGTGTCGGCGTGGATCAAATTTTACCAGGATATGAATCACTGGAGCTTGACATCCCTGGAGCTGATGATGAGACGACACTAGGAGACGTCGGGGGTGGTATCATTCTATGGCGCAAGAAATACATCGTGTTTCCAGGCTGGGCGCCAAGGCCACCATCTTCTCCTCCGAGTCGCGATTCACCACCTCCAAGTCCACATGATGACGAGAGGGACGACCACGACAACACGAGTCCATCTCGATCTCCGCCGTCGCATCAGCCGACTCCTCAGCCGACTCCGCCGCCGCATCAGCCGACTCCTGAGCAAACTCCGCCGCCTCCGCCCACTAAGGCTCAGGGCCAAAAGGGGAAGCGCGCCGCTTCATCGATGGGTTACCAGCGACGACCCCGATAGGAGCCCCTCCCAAAAGTACCACCGGCTCCTCCCGTCAGAGCTTACGACAGGACGGTAGAGGAAAATGCCGCGATCGTGGCTGCCGAAGTGAAAAGACGGCTTGCACCGAGAAAGCCAGAGCCAAAGCAAATATTTGCTCCATCGGAATTAAAGTGGGCTAAGGACTTTCTTGAGCATCCATCGCAAACTGAGATAAATAGGTCATGATGACGGGAAAATGGGCGATCGCAAAAATAATACGTACGCGTCCACGTCATAGAGACAGATAGTATAATTTAAATGCGTAAATGCATAAATGAATAAATATCAAAGATTGCAGGTACTTTATTTCCAGAACTCTTACATATATATAAAAGATCTGTTAATTACATCTCCGGAGAGAAAACCCCTGATTAAGAATTCCAACATAACTATTACATAGGATTACAACATACGATCACTACAAAGTGTAGAAAAGAAAACTACAAAATGTAGAAAATAAAGTCCTCCTTGCTGTCGTCGACGTCGGCGTATTCGGAGAGCCATGAAGTATGTCTATGCTAAACTATGGGTAGCATAATTTTCGTCATATAGCACGTACATGCTTGCATATATTTTACCTAGTTCATTAACCATTGGATATTTGAGTAATGGGTAGTGTCTTATCCTTTTTATTAATATGGACACTTGTTTAATGGTTAACTAGCCAGTCTAATAAGCATGGGTGCAATATATAACATGACTCAGTATGTGAGCCGAATTTATCATACATCTGATTTCTATATGCATGCATAGGATGGGAAAATATCTTGTAGCAACGTATATATTATTGCACAAGCCAATATAGGTAGACTATAGTGTATATGGAGGATGCACTACGTTATATTTAGTGCATGCCAGGCTATGATCCTGGTTATCATTTAATTGCGTATATGCGCACACCTATATGACAGGAATGCATGGTTTGACATTAATCTATATGTGATATTATCATATGACATGTGGGTTTATTGCCTACATGCAAATTATGTGTACTAGTTCTGAAATATGCTATATAGAACTAGTGATATATGATCTTGGATTTCAGATGTAATTTGACTTCACTCATCAAGTGGAGTATGGTAATTTATCTTTGCTTATATCATCACCAACATAGCATAAATCATACGCTTGTGGTGTAACCAAACTTGAAGCATACATATCATTTTTAAACATGTTAAATTTATATTGACTATATGCATGGGATTTAATGGTGTAATATGATTCCAACACCTATATTAGTACCCTAGTTTTATATGAGAAACTAGCGACATGATCATATAAGCATATTTTAATGCAGTTTTACTTCACCCGTGTCATAGCAGAATGGAGCAAGAGTATATATCAATTTCTATATTTCACGGGCAGGATGCAAATTCAAACTCAGTTTAGCTGTATATGACTAAACACTGCATGGAGTAATTATCATGCGTGCGCATTTAGATTGCCGTGCTTATTTAGTACTGACAACATGGTGTACTAGTCGTATGCAACGGAGCATGCCAATTAGCTAGCATGCAGCATGGTTAGCTAAGGTTGATCAATTTCAGATTAAGCCAATATATAAATGAGGTACATCAAGTTTCACATGCGTTTATGCCTGCTGCTATCTAGTCAGGCTACATGTGTAAATGAATATTTTGATTACACATGGTCGCATGCATCGAGTATTTTACCAGACCCTATAATTGATCGTGGTTGCTAACTAGGCAAATAGCAGTCTAATTACTAGAGTGCATGATGCAGATTATCACTTCAGTTTAGTTATATGAGACTAAACAGGCATAGAGTAAATATCAGGCATAACCATTTGTTCGTCATATTTATTCTAGTACTAACAACATGGCGTACTGGTTATATATGACGGAGTATGTGTAGTTTATTTGGCTGATACATGCATTCATTTAAGGGAATGTATAATCTATTTGAGTGAGGTAGGCCAATGCGGTAGCATGCAGGATGGTTAGCTAATAGTTGATTGACCAGATTCATTAATCAACGTAAATAAGCTGCAGACTTTGCTCTGCTTGAACAACATGCTACTACTCTAGGTCAGTGGACACTCTAAGCATATATGGCCGAGCATGCACTAAGTTTAGATCAATCAAATTACTAGCCCGGGAGTGTATGTACTACTCGGAACTAACGTGAATACTTTAGCGTGCAGTGGGCTTAGATCCATCAAGATTATCAGCTAGACAGATGCGAATATTATTTTATTTAATCACTTTATGCCTATATCCTCGCACCAAATAATGCACCAGGAGCTCGTGCATCTAGGGAACTAGAATATGATCTAGATTTATTAGGCATGACTTAATTTGCAGTGGCATATGAGACCAAAACGACAATAACTTTGTTTCTAATTTATATTATACCCTTGATTTGTATCATCATGGGACCGGAGTCACCATGCAGACCAAATAAGGAGCAAATTAATTAGTTTGATTTATATTCGTATCCTTAATTTGTATCATCATGGGACCGGAATCACCATGCAGACCAAACAAGGAACAAGTTTTAATTGGACATGGCATGAACGCAATATGGCGCAAAATATATCCTAATTTCTATGGGCTAGGATTTTGTGAGGTACAAACAATATGAGGTTTGATCTCTATTTATATCCTTAATTTGTATCATCATGGGACCGGAGTCATCATGCAGACCAAACAAGGAACAAGTTTTAATTGAACATGGCATGAACATAATATAGAACATATCCTAATTTCTATCAGGTAGGATTTTATGAGGCCTGAACAATATGAGGTTTGATCTTTATGTTTATCCTTAATTTGTATCATCATTGGACCGGAGTCACCATGCAGACCAAACAAGGAGCAAATTAATTAGTTTGATTTATATTTGTATCCTTGATTTGTATCATCATGGGACCGGAGTCACCATGCAGACCAAACAAGAAGCAAATTGGTTTGAGCATGCTAATCGATCATTGTGACGGCATGATCAAGAACGAAGGAGAAAGAGTATAGCTTTGGACTCCTTTTCTCACCTTGGCGGCGAAGACGAACGGAACGATGACGTAGTCGATCGGGTTGCGACGTGTACACTCGCGTATGTCGAACAGCCGGCCGGCAGATACTAAACAACCAGCGCTTGGCAGCGTGATTGTTGAGCAGCTGACAACTAGCGATGCCGACGACGAGAGACCGGCAGCGTGTATATATGCAGATGAGCGCAGCGCGGCGAGAGAGCGATGGACTAGTGCGTGTATCAGCGATGGACTGGTCGATGGGTGCTTAGTGAGCGCGTATGGCAGCGGTGGACTGGGGGCAGCGCGCGAGCAGCGATGGACTACTGTACGGACGATGATTCATTATTCGCCAGCCCGTTCTCGTTCTGTGCTGATCCTTATATAGGCAGCCAACGATGAGACTGAGTGCACGCACCTCCTGAAGATCGTGGGCAGGAACGTGGCCGTAGTGGCTGGTGGCAGATTTGGGCGTCAAGTTTCCTAGCGTGGACTTGGTACGCTCGAAGAAAACTGCGGCATGCCATCCATTATCTGGTCATTCGTATGGGCTTTGACCACTAATCAATATGTAGGTTAATTAAGTAGCTACGATGGGCTCTTAATCCTTTGCATGGGTTAGCATCCTAGAGGCTTCAATATAGAACCGCATGCACATGGGCCATGGGCTGGGTAATTCACTTGATCACATAGTTTGTTAATCTAGCCACCTAATCCATGCATGCACGTATTTCGTACGTGCAGCCATGCAAGTTAGCTAGATAGAAAATATTAATTTATACATTTATTGTAAGATTCATTTTGATGAAATATTTTGCATATGTTCTCTATTTTAGTACAAAACGGCCGTATTTTATAGGGTTGTCAGAACGACCCGATGTTTTGTCCCACGATCGAATATTTCGTAAATTTAATCTCGCCTCCATTGTGAGAATTTGGTTCAATGTTAGAGCGCCCCGCTAATATTTATCCCATATTGAGTGCTTTTGAAAATATAGGGTTGCCTACGACCACGAGCATTTGGTGCTCCATCTATGGTTTATGCATCGACCAATGTGCCTTATTTTTATTATATGGAAGAAACAATTTTCTATATGATTTAGTTAATTGTTTAGCCATATCGCATAATCCTTTTTTTTATTCCAAGACAAAATCGATGTCAACAGATGCCCCTCGAGGTCTGGATATGAATTATATTTTAATTCGGATTCAGATCTCGAAACTTATATACATACATATGTAAGTATTTGTTTTTTAAAGTATCCATATCGTTGGGATAAGGGCTAGAGATTTTTTTTCTTTTGTACAACTGGAGTATTGCCCAGCCGCCAAGTTTAAAGCTGATGAGCGGAGCCTTCGTCTTGGATAGTAACCGAACTCCCAAAAAATCTGTCAACGAGCTAATATGGCCGTTAGTAGTATCCTACGGCGCAGCTAACAGATATATCTCATCCCATCCCTTCCTTTCGTATGTTAGGCATGGTTTACTCTTTCTTTTCTCAACTTCTTGCTATATGAGACATACTCCAATCAAGAGTTTGACCCTTCGACCGAGTTTACTGCTTGCATCTCTTGGCCGTTGAGTACGTATGCCATTAGATAATTGATGGTTTATTTTCTTCCATCCTAGATCTTTGCTGGGATGATTATTTGATCCGATCTCCTTCTTTCCTTATGTGTAGGAGGTATCAGTGCTTCGGTACGGTTTGGCAATCTCAGAAAGTAGAGATCATATCGTCATCTCTTTTCCTGGTGAGATTCGCATGTTTACCCAAGCATCTAGATGCGCATATTGCTTGCGTATTTTGACTGACTTTTGTTTGCCCTTTTTTTTTGTTTATTTTGTGCCCTTAATACTGGAGCTTGCTTGTGCGATGCATTTATTTGAGCATCCAAGTTTTTGACTAGGTTAATATGAACCATTAATTTCTAAATCCATTGTGATATTTATGCCTTGGGCTATACAGACATAGTGCGCACATTTTCAACGCCCTATGTTTTATGCTTATCAAGGTAATTTATTTATGACGGAGTGAATTTTTTCTTTGATGACACAATTTAGACTCTTAGGTTTATTGGAGCATTATTTTTGTTGCCATAGTTTAGACGCTTAAGAGGGTATGGAGTAAATTTTCTTTTAGACACAGTTTAGACTCGTAAGTTGTTGGAGTATATATTACATGTTTATGATTTTTCCGTGCCCCAGTTTAAACTCATGAGGGTATGGAGTTATATAAATTTTATCACAAATTTATTATTTTCTGCCCCAGTTTATACTCATGAGGGTATGGAGTAATATATTTTGGGTGCCCCAGTTTATACTCATGAGGGTATGGAGTAATATATTTTTAATGTCACAGTTTAGACTCGTAAGTTATTGGAGTATATATTACATGTTTATGATTTTTTCGTGCCACAGTTTAAACTCATGAGGGTATGGAGTTATATAAATTTTATCACAAATTTATTATTTTCTGCCCCAGTTTATACTCATGAGGGTATGGAGTAATATATTTTGGGTGCCCCAGTTTATACTCATGAGGGTATGGAGTAATATATTTTTAATGTCACAGTTTAGACTCGTAAGTTATTGGAGTAATATATTTTAATGTCACAGTTTAGACTCGTAAGTTATTGGAGTATTTTAATCCCTCATTTTCATTGAAGAATTTTTTAGCTTACAGTTTCAGCTCATGAAGCAATTGGAGCATTTTAATCTTACCATTTCACTGAAGAAAATTTTGGCTTACAGTTTTAGCTCGTGAAGACATTGGAGCATTTTAATCATATCATTTTCACTAAAGAAAATTTTGGCTTACAGTTTTAGCTCGTGAAGCAATTGGAGCATATTTGATTTTTTTCTTTTTGTATGCTAATAGTTTACGATTATATTTTAATTAATTTATTTACTAATAGTTTAGGCTCATATAGCATTGGAGCATATTTTAATTTATTTTGCTAATAGTTTAGGCTCATATAGCATTGGAGCATATTTTAATTTCTTTTGCTAATAGTTTAGGCTCATATAGCATTGGAGCATATTTAAATTTCTTTTGCTAATAGTTTAGACTCATATAGCATTGGAGCATATTTAAATTTCTTTTGCTAATAGTTTAAGCTCATATAGCATTGGAGCATATTTTAATTTCTTTTGCTAATAGTTTAGACTCATATAGCATTGGAGCATATTTAAATTTCTTTTGCTAATAGTTTAAGCTCATATAGCATTGGAGCATTATGATTGGTAGATTTTTTTTATCTTCCGGGTCAAACTCTTATGGCCTCAAAATTTTTATTTTGCGGCCTTACAGTTACCGTCTTAGTGAAGTATGTTTGTACACACAATGTCACTTCTTATCATCGGAAGACATTAGAGTGATTTCATTTTTTTTACACAAGGCTACCTCTTTATAACTATGCAGCCTTACATATACATATTATCATAGTTTATACTCATAAGATTTGGAGTATTTTTAACATGCGGCTAGCAGTTTAATTTCTTCTAGACTTTGAGAGGTTTTTTTTTTTGGCTCAATATGGCACTATCAGTTTATACTCCTGAGTTATGGGTTTTTTTCTTACTGTCTGTTTTATACAATACATCCAGTTATACTCGTGGGTGATAAGAGTAATTTTATTTCTAGTCAACTTACTTTCAGAGAAACTGGAACACTTATATGGTGTTTCTTACAAGAGGATGTCAGGTTGTATAACTTGATTTTTTTGTGCATGGAATTAGTAGTTCAAAGTATAAGCTCGGACAATTTCTTTTCAGTACCATATTTTGTATGCGTGTGGTACTCATGTAGCAATGGAGTCTCTTTTTTATGGACATCCTAGTTTATTCTCATGACCCGATAGAGTCATAATCTTTATACAAAGGCCAACGATTTTTCCTCGCGTAGCTATGCTATGACGTATATTTAGACGACATTAGCAGTTTATGCGCATGTAGCTATTGAGTCTTCTCATTCTGCACCTTTTGCATGGAGATAGCACATTAATTTGTGTGGAACCAGCACTTTGACCACTTGCATTGATGGGCACAGAAAAAATAGTTGTGTGTTTTTTTTTTTTTTTTTGGTGGGGCTGCACCTTTTGTGGTCGTAGGTTATTTTCCTGTGGGAGATTTGGGGTACTACACCTCCATGTTTTCTTCAGCTTTTATGACCAGCATGGAGTCACCCATCCTAGAGCATTTAACTTGCATCTTGCCCAATTTTGTTGATCACGATAAATCATTAGAGCGACGTTTTTAGATACCACAGTTTATACTCGTAAGCTATTGGAGTATTTTGTATCACATAATATAGTATCCATGATGTCAACAGTTTATACTCGTAAGACTTTGGAGTGGTTTTATCAGTTTATACTAGTGATATTTTGGAGTGTTTATGCCATATAATCAGTATGCATGATATCAACAGTTTATACTCGTAAGAATTTGGAGTGGTTTCATTCTTTTCTAATTTGTTTCACATATGAGGCTGACAGTTTATACTCGTATAGCCTTGGAGTACTTTCATTCATTATTATCTTTTACATGAGGCTGGGAGTTTATACTCTTGCAGCTTTGGAGTAATTAATTTTTTTACATGAGGATGATAGTTCATACTTTTATAGCCTTGGATTGATTTCATTTCCTTTTCATTGTTTCACATATACGAGGCTTACAGTTTAGACTCTTGTAGCATTGGAGTAATTTCATTTTTTTTTCACTGTTTCACATATACGAGGCTTACAGTTTAGACTCTTGTAGCATTGGAGTAATATTCATTCAGTATTTTCTTTTACATGAGGCTGACAGTTTATAGTCTTGCAGCTTTGACTAATGATGTCATATGATATAGTACGCATTATGTCAACAGTTTATACTCGTAAGACTTTGGAGTGGTGTTTATGTCATATAACATAGTAGCCATGCCGTCAACAGTTTATACTCGTAAGACCTTGGAGTCGTCCTTTATTTTATTTTTGTTTTGAGATGAACTTTCTCATATATTCTAAGTGACCAAAGCTGCATGCTTCTTTCAATACTGGAGTAGATTTTAGATGATGAGTGTAGATGTTGTCAATGTCAACTCTTCATCTTTGGGCGCCATCTTTATTTGGCTGTGAAACCATAATAGCCATCCATGAAAGAAAATATTGCATGCCCCATAGTGGCATCAACTAGTATTTCAGAAAAAAGTTATTGGGAAATCATCTATGGGATATGATTTCTTTCAATCTCTGAATCTACAAAGGATGCAAGTATGAGTTTGTCTACCTCAGGTTTTTTTTTGTAAGTACGTCATGCCGATACTTTCTTTGTGCTTGTTTCACCGGCGCAAAGTCGTCTTGTACGGCGAAACGATGGGCAGCTACTTCGATCTGGATCCAGACCTAGCATTTCTTCATATGTCCAAGCAAAGACAACTCAATATTTTTGTCTTCCAAGTCGTCGATGGAGAAGCCTCGGCCATGTTTAATTATAAGTTCAGCCAAGGTCATGCAGACTTCATATCCTAGTGCAACTTTTTTTTCTATCAAAGTTTGATCTTGATGCAAAACCTTGAGTTGCTCCTGGGATAATGCTCTTTCGAACGGCGAAGTTGGCCTCGGCCGTCGCATAAGGATGGACCAGTGGGGATATCACATCTCATTTTCTACAGCATATACAAAACTCTATTATCATACAAAGAAATAGGCAGCGAGTTATCATCTTTATTTGACAAAGTGATCTGCGCCACATGGCTTCTTTTATCTCTGTTTTGGTAATGTGAATCTCTTTTAGCTTGTTCAATATTGTGTTGAACCAAAGGAGGTAGAGGCGTCGGCGGTACCTATATTGGGTCCCCTTTTCTTTTCTGACTACTTGGTATATGCTGACAAACTTTCTGGCTTGACGAAGATTCAGCAACATATTTGTTCTGAGATATTTGATTCAGGTATATGATTGCCTTTGGCTTATGCACTTTCTCGACAGGCTCAAAATAATATTTTGCATCAGCATGGAAGGATTCAGCTACTGTGAAAGGCTTCTTGTCTGCGAATATTCTTACTGTTTCTGTACTGGTCCATGTATTTGATGCATCGATGGAGTGTAGATGGAACAACCTGATTATCATGCAACCACGTCCTTTTTGAAAAACCAAGGATTTGGTACCGATGCAGCGGGAGCACAAAATGCACATTTCATTGGGCTTTACAAATATATTGCATCAGGCATTTCAGTACCATAGTGAGATTCTTTACATGATCTCTGTCATTATTTCCTGACAATATCTTTATCCGATAATCAACATTGTCTAACATAATGCTGCCCCTGCCATCTGCCATAATATGGCGATGGACCGATCGAGGTATCGGAACACTTTTTTCTTTCTTTGATTGTGTGGCGCACATTTTGGCACCGCTATAACCCCTTTCTTACAATATTGAACTCATGTATAAATATTTCTGTGAGACCTAAGACAAACACTGATATTGGAATGCCGCCTGAAGATTTCTAAGCTCGCTTACGCATCCAGGCATGCATAGTTGCATACTTGATCTGCTCATGGTTCAGGTTGGAGTTCTTGCACATGCTCACACTAACACTCTTGTCTTTGCTGAGTTTTTTTTTAACCATCTTGGCCTGTTTCTCCACGACACCAATTGACCTTCTGTGTCACCAAGAACCATCATACCAAGTTGTTGCAATTTGACAACATTTATGACATTCGGTTATAAAATTTGAGCATTTTTTGTTGTCAATGGCAGCTCCCGCGTATTAGATTTTGTTGTTGGCATAAGCGTGATATAGCTGGGCAACATGCCAATGTTTACCCATGAAAAGCTATAGAACAATAGTCTGTTGGGGCTCTTTGTTTGTGAGAGCAGCTTCCTCCTCAAGTGGCTTTTGCCGCTCCTTTTTTTTTTGTAGATATATCTAGTATATTCACGGTCGAGGCTCATGAAAAGATGCGTGGCGTGGTTTAGATTTGTTTTCATTTGAACCTGATAAAAGCAACACACAATAGAGGGTTACTAGTAACTGTTATGTGGATCATGAGGCCACCTTTGCTGATACAGAAACGACGATCCAAGAGGTTGTTTTCCATATTCTTGGAGAAGTGGACACGGACCTTGCTGACTATAACACGACAATGGTTGATATAAAGAGTTTTTTTTTTACAATGTTGATGGTGCACCAGATCATATGAACCCTCAAAGGTTTCTTTTACAATGAATGCGGATGATGATATGGAATATCATAGCACCACGGTTGAGTCCACAAGACCAGTTCCACGGTCATGGGATGATTGTACATTTCTTCATAGCATTCTACACTAGGTTGGACACTGAAGGAGCAAACACTCGAGCATCTGGCTAGAGTTTATTCAGAGCACCTGTAGGTGTTGCTACTGATCCAAATCTATATGGCAATATCGCTACGAGTTGACATCTTTTTTCAGGATGCATGCAA
Source organism: Poa pratensis (assembly GCA_947311845.1). Taxonomy (NCBI): domain Eukaryota; kingdom Viridiplantae; phylum Streptophyta; class Magnoliopsida; order Poales; family Poaceae; genus Poa; species Poa pratensis. The sequence continues at coordinate 20,123,111 of CAMZMU010000103.1, forward strand.
TGGTGTTTACGCACAATCTTTTATTTTCCCTTGGAAATATGTGGCGGAAACTCATCTTTGTTGAACTCCGCTAGTATTCCCTTGTTCTTGGACTGTTGTAGGATGGTTGCCCCACTTTGGCAGCCTTCCCTTTCATATTTGGGGTTGGAGTTGGGGTCTCATCACCTCGTGACGATAACTTTTATAGCAGATGTTATATTCTACTCTGCTGACTTTAAAAGGACACGGCAGAAAAAGACCTTTTTTTTTTTGGTCTTGCTTAGTTACTGATGGCGCCGTGCTCCTTAGTCAACTTTGGCTTAGTAATGTCATAAGAGGACCGATTGGCACATCAAACCAAAGGGACCGATGTTCAGAATCACATATTGTCGGACTTGATTTTCCGCACCATCGAAACTGGAGGAACTATATATTAGTCCCCTGCAATTTGATGTATTTGGAATATATATTTTGATAATCCATATGTTGTATGATATGTTGGAATTTCAAAGATGAGGGGAGAAATAGGTCCCACCGGGCGTGCCAGAATCTGATGACGGGAAAATGGGGCGATCGCAAAAATAATACGTACGCGTCCACGTCATAGAGACAGATAGTATAATTTAAATGCGTAAATGCATAAATGAATAAATATCAAAGATTGCAGGTACTTTATTTCCAGAACTCTTACATATATATAAAAGATCTGTTAATTACATCTCCGGAGAGAAAACCCCTGATTAAGAATTCCAACATAACTATTACATAGGATTACAACATACGATCACTACAAAGTGTAGAAAAGAAAACTACAAAATGTAGAAAATAAAGTCCTCCTTGCTGTCGTCGACGTCGGCGTATTCGGAGAGCCATGAAGTATGTCTATGCTAAACTATGGGTAGCATAATTTTCGTCATATAGCACGTACATGCTTGCATATATTTTACCTAGTTCATTAACCATTGGATATTTGAGTAATGGGTAGTGTCTTATCCTTTTTATTAATATGGACACTTGTTTAATGGTTAACTAGCCAGTCTAATAAGCATGGGTGCAATATATAACATGACTCAGTATGTGAGCCGAATTTATCATACATCTGATTTCTATATGCATGCATAGGATGGGAAAATATCTTGTAGCAACGTATATATTATTGCACAAGCCAATATAGGTAGACTATAGTGTATATGGAGGATGCACTACGTTATATTTAGTGCATGCCAGGCTATGATCCTGGTTATCATTTAATTGCGTATATGCGCACACCTATATGACAGGAATGCATGGTTTGACATTAATCTATATGTGATATTATCATATGACATGTGGGTTTATTGCCTACATGCAAATTATGTGTACTAGTTCTGAAATATGCTATATAGAACTAGTGATATATGATCTTGGATTTCAGATGTAATTTGACTTCACTCATCAAGTGGAGTATGGTAATTTATCTTTGCTTATATCATCACCAACATAGCATAAATCATACGCTTGTGGTGTAACCAAACTTGAAGCATACATATCATTTTTAAACATGTTAAATTTATATTGACTATATGCATGGGATTTAATGGTGTAATATGATTCCAACACCTATATTAGTACCCTAGTTTTATATGAGAAACTAGCGACATGATCATATAAGCATATTTTAATGCAGTTTTACTTCACCCGTGTCATAGCAGAATGGAGCAAGAGTATATATCAATTTCTATATTTCACGGGCAGGATGCAAATTCAAACTCAGTTTAGCTGTATATGACTAAACACTGCATGGAGTAATTATCATGCGTGCGCATTTAGATTGCCGTGCTTATTTAGTACTGACAACATGGTGTACTAGTCGTATGCAACGGAGCATGCCAATTAGCTAGCATGCAGCATGGTTAGCTAAGGTTGATCAATTTCAGATTAAGCCAATATATAAATGAGGTACATCAAGTTTCACATGCGTTTATGCCTGCTGCTATCTAGTCAGGCTACATGTGTAAATGAATATTTTGATTACACATGGTCGCATGCATCGAGTATTTTACCAGACCCTATAATTGATCGTGGTTGCTAACTAGGCAAATAGCAGTCTAATTACTAGAGTGCATGATGCAGATTATCACTTCAGTTTAGTTATATGAGACTAAACAGGCATAGAGTAAATATCAGGCATAACCATTTGTTCGTCATATTTATTCTAGTACTAACAACATGGCGTACTGGTTATATATGACGGAGTATGTGTAGTTTATTTGGCTGATACATGCATTCATTTAAGGGAATGTATAATCTATTTGAGTGAGGTAGGCCAATGCGGTAGCATGCAGGATGGTTAGCTAATAGTTGATTGACCAGATTCATTAATCAACGTAAATAAGCTGCAGACTTTGCTCTGCTTGAACAACATGCTACTACTCTAGGTCAGTGGACACTCTAAGCATATATGGCCGAGCATGCACTAAGTTTAGATCAATCAAATTACTAGCCCGGGAGTGTATGTACTACTCGGAACTAACGTGAATACTTTAGCGTGCAGTGGGCTTAGATCCATCAAGATTATCAGCTAGACAGATGCGAATATTATTTTATTTAATCACTTTATGCCTATATCCTCGCACCAAATAATGCACCAGGAGCTCGTGCATCTAGGGAACTAGAATATGATCTAGATTTATTAGGCATGACTTAATTTGCAGTGGCATATGAGACCAAAACGACAATAACTTTGTTTCTAATTTATATTATACCCTTGATTTGTATCATCATGGGACCGGAGTCACCATGCAGACCAAATAAGGAGCAAATTAATTAGTTTGATTTATATTCGTATCCTTAATTTGTATCATCATGGGACCGGAATCACCATGCAGACCAAACAAGGAACAAGTTTTAATTGGACATGGCATGAACGCAATATGGCGCAAAATATATCCTAATTTCTATGGGCTAGGATTTTGTGAGGTACAAACAATATGAGGTTTGATCTCTATTTATATCCTTAATTTGTATCATCATGGGACCGGAGTCATCATGCAGACCAAACAAGGAACAAGTTTTAATTGAACATGGCATGAACATAATATAGAACATATCCTAATTTCTATCAGGTAGGATTTTATGAGGCCTGAACAATATGAGGTTTGATCTTTATGTTTATCCTTAATTTGTATCATCATTGGACCGGAGTCACCATGCAGACCAAACAAGGAGCAAATTAATTAGTTTGATTTATATTTGTATCCTTGATTTGTATCATCATGGGACCGGAGTCACCATGCAGACCAAACAAGAAGCAAATTGGTTTGAGCATGCTAATCGATCATTGTGACGGCATGATCAAGAACGAAGGAGAAAGAGTATAGCTTTGGACTCCTTTTCTCACCTTGGCGGCGAAGACGAACGGAACGATGACGTAGTCGATCGGGTTGCGACGTGTACACTCGCGTATGTCGAACAGCCGGCCGGCAGATACTAAACAACCAGCGCTTGGCAGCGTGATTGTTGAGCAGCTGACAACTAGCGATGCCGACGACGAGAGACCGGCAGCGTGTATATATGCAGATGAGCGCAGCGTGGCGAGAGAGCGATGGACTAGTGCGTGTATCAGCGATGGACTGGTCGATGGGTGCTTAGTGAGCGCGTATGGCAGCGGTGGACTGGGGGCAGCGCGCGAGCAGCGATGGACTACTGTACGGACGATGATTCATTATTCGCCAGCCACGTTCTCGTTCTGTGCTGATCCTTATATAGGCAGCCAACGATGAGACTGAGTGCACGCACCTCCTGAAGATCGTGGGCAGGAACGTGGCCGTAGTGGCTGGTGGCAGATTTGGGCGTCAAGTTTCCTAGCGTGGACTTGGTACGCTCGAAGAAAACTGCGGCATGCCATCCATTATCTGGTCATTCGTATGGGCTTTGACCACTAATCAATATGTAGGTTAATTAAGTAGCTACGATGGGCTCTTAATCCTTTGCATGGGTTAGCATCCTAGAGGCTTCAATATAGAACCGCATGCACATGGGCCATGGGCTGGGTAATTCACTTGATCACATAGTTTGTTAATCTAGCCACCTAATCCATGCATGCACGTATTTCGTACGTGCAGCCATGCAAGTTAGCTAGATAGAAAATATTAATTTATACATTTATTGTAAGATTCATTTTGATGAAATATTTTGCATATGTTCTCTATTTTAGTACAAAACGGCCGTATTTTATAGGGTTGTCAGAACGACCCGATGTTTTGTCCCACGATCGAATATTTCGTAAATTTAATCTCGCCTCCATTGTGAGAATTTGGTTCAATGTTAGAGCGCCCCGCTAATATTTATCCCATATTGAGTGCTTTTGAAAATATAGGGTTGCCTACGACCACGAGCATTTGGTGCTCCATCTATGGTTTATGCATCGACCAATGTGCCTTATTTTTATTATATGGAAGAAACAATTTTCTATATGATTTAGTTAATTGTTTAGCCATATCGCATAATCCTTTTTTTTATTCCAAGACAAAATCGATGTCAACAGGTCAGATGACTATTTACGATGTATGAGGAGAACTAGCTCCCACACGACGGGAAGTAGTAGTGCCAGCGGGAAAAGAGACGTTGCCCAGCTCGGAGAACAGGCAAAACAGTCGATCTCCCCGCTCAAGGTACCCACTGATCAGGGGTCCGCGACGGGCATTCCTTTATACTACGCGGCGCAATTTGCTGCAGAAGCTGGTATTTCTCTTTCTCAACTGGAAAGCGAAGATATCCCCATTTCGGATGTAGACTTATGGAAATGGGAATACGGGAAGGATCTGCTGCCACCTGATCAGATGAAGCTTCTACCAACACAAATGCGAAAACTGCACGACTGGTACTTGAAAGTCACAAAGGTAGAGCGAAAAATGATCCTTGTGAAAGTTACAAAAGAGCATTACATATGTGAAGACCAGGTACAAATTTATCTTAAAAAACTCTCTTTTCTATACAAGCTTGACGTCCTCGACTTGAGTCTCGTCAGTACCTATTGTCTGTAAGTGATTCAATTCATTTATTTCTAAAATAAAGTCTCTAGCTCCCTGCCGTCGGTCATTGCCTTCACTAATTATGCTCACTATGCTATTATGCAGAATAAAGAGTGATGAATGTGACACAAAAAGAATCTTTGACATTGGGTTCGTTGACCCAAAACAAGTTAATGAAGTCGTGCTACGGGACTTCAACAAGGAAACAGAGGCCAACTTGATAAGGTTCATACAGAGGCAACATTACAAAAAGAAGATACTGTTTCCTTACAACTTCGGGTAAGAGTGTTACTGTCTTGTACAAATTAATTTTTGCTTACTCAATGTTAAGTGTAACTGATGAGTTACTGACATATATAAACATGCGCAGCTTCCATTACATTCTGCTAATCATTGAAGTTGAATTTGCAAGAGTTGAAATCTACGACTCATTGGCGTATCCCGAAGAGAAGTAGCAAAGCATTCTAGATACGCTCGAAAGGTAATTTCAATCATTATCGCACTATATCGGTCTCTTTTGTTCATTTCCTGAGATATCAAGTAACTAATAACTCATTTATTCATTTTTTTTGCCGGGCAGGGTTTAGAAAATTTTCAGAAAGAGGACACATGGTGAATTTAAAGAGAAGCTTAGTTTTCATCATCCCAAGGTAAGTAGTACGAGCTAGCTAGGTTCGCGCATCTCTTTAATTCTAATTTCCATACCATATTATACCATGCATGATTATTATTTGATTGAATTCTATTCTCGTAAAGTACATCGAGAGGCAGCCACCGGAGACCAATTTGTGTGGATACTTCGTTTGCGAGTGGATTCGCCGGGAGGTCAGTGAGCGGAACGCATCGACAAGTATAGAAGTACGTGAACAAATATATTCACAATTTCATTTTATTACCATCAATTGTGTTGAGTGTCATTCATAATTTTTGTTATGATGATTGATATTCATATTGATCTCCTTCTTTTATAGTTGGATAGATTGCGGAGGAATCTGCCACTAAAGGAGCGCTTTCTTCCAATTCAAGAGGAAATTGCGAGATTTTTGATGGACCATGTCATAAACCCAAAGGGAAAATACAATGGCACCGAATAGACGGGCTCTAGTCCCGGTTATGATCTTCATGTAATCAAATAGACGGGCTCTAGTCCCGGTTATGATCTCCATGTAATCGAATGGACGAGCTCTAGTCCCGGTTATGATCTCCATGTAATCGAATAGACGTGAAATGATATTTCTTTTATGAACATTTTGATATGCTATATGTAGTTTTCTGATTTGAAATTAATTAACCATATATTTTGCAACATTTAAATAATAAATAAGGCGGGAATACAAAAAAACCAGAGGCTGCCATGTGGGAGATCTTTTGTCCCGGGTCGTATTACGAACCGGGACAAAAGGTCCTCGACCACGCGCGTAGGCTAGCGGCCACGTGGGAGATCTTTTGTCCCGGGTCGTAACTGAACCGGGACTAGAGGGGGGGGCCTCTAGTCCCGATTCTGTTGTCCCGGGTGCCAAGCCGGGACTAGAGGGCCTCACGACCCGGGACTAATAGCCCTGTTTCCACTAGTGAATCTTCACCAGCCAAAGGGGTATCTACGCTCTAGAGATGGGATCAACGATAACACCAGGAAGAGAGAATGAGATCAAACTGCTGTAGCGTGGCTTACCTTGACTCGACGACGAAGAAGCAGAAGGCAGAAGGAACCAATGGTTTTGTTCGCTCAAGATCGATCAAGACGTGATAACTGGAGATTATATATCGCCACCGCAGGTCGGTTGTCCGGTAATCCGGTGTCTTCCAAGGCACGGCGCATGATGGCGCCAAGCCGTTTTCCTTCGGGACTCTGCTTTTCCTTTTAAGAACTTTGAACTCCTGATACCTGGGGTGGTTTACGGAAGAAAATCCTATAGGACCGGGTCGTACAGCCCAGATCGCTGGACGCTTCACACGTTGCTAAGCTAACCTCAAAGCAACCGGAAGAAAATCATTGCCTAAACCAGATCCTATCCATAATCGATTGCTTCTTCGGTGAGTTAAACGCAGCCAGCCACCAAGGCGCCGCCCTGCCCATCTTCCCCATCGTCCAAAGCCAATCGCCTCGACGGCGCAACCACCGGGCGCCCTGTCCACGGGCTGGCAGACCGGCAACCGTTCTCGACGCCGCCGCTTGCCACACCTCCGGCGGAACTGCCACCGTCCTCGACACCCCTGCAGCCCCGCACACCGGCGGCGGCAGTCCGTGTGCTTGGCCTCGTTGTGCACTGCTGGTGTTGATGAACCGCAGGAGAAGAAGCCTAGAAGGAATCAGTTTCCATGGGAATTGATTTTCGGGTTTGGTACAGGGAATAGGGGATGATTTTCTTGCAGTTGCTTTGAGCACCGGTCGTGCCGCGAGCGACGGCGTCGAGCAGAGCTTGGCCATCGACGCCCGGGCGAGCAGCTAGCTGGAGCCGCAACAGATAGAGCAGGAGAATTACGGCGGCCGGGCGGCGTCAAGGAGAGGAAGTACGCGGGGACTAGATTCGTCCTGACAGGTGTCAGCCCCTCGAGTTGGTCCAGCGACGGGAGCATACGACCCTGGTCGTATATGATTTTCTTCCGTGGTTTACGCTGGACGGAACCTGGAACCGCCAGACCATTTTTTTGCGAGCTCCCAGGCGCCTGAGATTTACCTTAAATCTCAGTCGCCTGCTGTACCGTCGGATTCATCGCGATTCGTTCAAGCATTTTGTTTCTTCAACGTGTTTGGCACGCGTCACGGGCTGTGTTTGGGCCTTTTTCGCGTTATCGGCTCATTTGCTCGTGTTAGCAGGCCAACACATTGTTTTTTTTTAGGCGAACTCCACGCTTCTTTTGTTGGGCCGTCCTTTTTTTTGTGTGGTTGGGTGGTATGGGCCTGTTTTCAGGAGGGGGCTGGACAAGCTTTTAGTTGTAGGCTGGTTTGGGGTCCTCGTTCTGCTCACCTAGTTGTTTTGCTCATCACCCTTTACAAGCTCAAAAAAATTGTTCTTTTTATATAAGATGTCTTGTATTTTGTAGAGCACCTTATACATTTGATTTGTTGATCCACAAACTATAGTGTTTTCTGAATTCTTTTTTTCCTTATGTTTTTGTTTGTTTTCATTTTTTCTTCCAAATGCACTTGAGACCACCAGTTGCATGCTAGTTGTAACTGCGGATTATATTGTTCGAGTTTTAATTTACCAATTGATGCTAGATGCAATTGGGAATTTATTGTTCACGTTTTATTTTAATCGGTTTCATGCTAGTAGCAACTGGAAATTTACCATATTTTGGGGGTTTTTATTTTAGTGCTTGCATGTTTTTTTTTGCAACTGACCTCATTTGTTTTTAAACTAGTTGCATCCTACCTGCAACTGGACGCCAGCTGCATGCTAGTTGCAACTGGACTTTTTTTAGCACCAGTTGCATGCTAGCTACAACTGATTTTTTTCACCCCAGTTGCATCCTACATGCAATGGGTCTTTTTTCGTTTTTATTTTTCATGAGTTGCATCCTAACTGCAACTTTTCATGTTTTTTTTCCAAATGCACCTGAGAGCACCAGTTGCGTGCTAGTTGCAACTTGGAATTTAATTGTTCAAATTTTAATTTACCAACCGATGCTAGATGCAAGTTCCTTTATCGGATTTGCTAGAGCTCAGGCGCCTGAGATTTAAGCTAAATCTCAGTCGCGTCCGGAGCCGTTGATCTTTAGCGTCGTGATTTGTGTTGTCCCTATTTATTTTTCCTCGCGCGTGGTGTGTTGGCTCGTGGAATGCTCTCCTTTTTTTTCCTTCACGCGCGGGCTGTCGTCCGTTTTTGTTACGCGGGCTTTTGTTTTTTGTGGGCCTTTTTACTTGGACTATTTTTTAGACTTTTATTCGAAGTGGCTTTTGTTAACATGTTTTTTCTTTTGTGGGCCTTTTTTTGTCTGAACGACGCATGCGTGCACACGCTGATTTATTCAGTTGGTGGTGTGTGGGGGGGGGGGGGGGGGAGCTATGGAGACGCATTGAAACGGAAGAGGAGTAGTGCTACTATACTCCAAGCCCGCAGCTCTTCTACCTTCTCCGGTCGTATTCTTGCTTCAAGAGTTTTTTTTACCAGTTGCATCCTAGTCGCAACCGAGAATTTTCTTGATAATTTTTTATTCACCAGTTTCATCCTAGGAAAATTCATACCTGGTGCATGCTAGGTGCCACTGACATTTTGTAGTGTTGACCAGTTGCATCCTAGTCGCAACTAGTTATTTTTTCAATGTTCATTTTTATTCACGAAATCAATTCCCAGTTGCATGCTAGTTGCAACCGACATTTTTTTAGTGTGCATGAGTTGCATTCTAAAAGCAACTGGGAATTTTCAATGTTCCCTCACCATGTTTCGAAATTAATTCCCAGTTGCATGTCAGCCGCAATTGACATTTTTTTTCCTTTGCACCAGTTGCATCCTAGTCGCAACTGCAAATTGTAATGTTCGTTTACTATTCACCAGTTACATACTAAGTGTAATTAGGATTTTTATTTTGTATTTTTATTCGCTAGTTGCATCCTAGTTGCAACTAGGATTTTTATCTAATCGGTTTTTTCCACTAGTTGCATGTTAGTTGCAACTGGGAATTTAATTGATCGTTTTTATTTCCCCCGTTGCATGCTAGTTGCAACTCGGATTTTTATTGATTTGTTTTTAATTTTTTATTTTCATTCGGTGCATGCTAGTTGCAACTGGAAATTTAATTGATATTTTTTATTTTCCCCAGTTACATGCTAGTTGCAACTAGTTTTTTTATTGATTTGTTTTCTTTATTTCACCAGCTGAATACTAGTTGTATTTGGGAATTTAATTGATTTTTTATTTTCCCAAGTGCATGCTAGTTGCAACAGTTTTTTTTATTGAGTTGTTTTTTCCAATGTTCCATTTTATTCACCAATTTGGATTTTTAGTTCCCAGTTGCATGCTAGGTGCAGCTGATATTTTTTTTATAGTGTGTCCGAGTTGCATCCGAGTTGCAACTAGGAATTCTAGTGTTCATATTGCATTCACCATTTTTTATTCCTATATGCATGCTAGCCGTTCATTTCTCCAGTTGCATTCTAGTCGTAACTGCGAATTATTAAATGTTCTTTTTTATTCACCATTTTTTCACTAGTTGCATCCTAGTTGTAATTGGGATTTTTATCTGATTGGTTTTTTTTCACCAGTTGCATGCCAGTTGCAACTGGAAATTAAACTGATTGGTTTTTATTTTTCTACCGGTTGTATGCTAGTTTGCAACTAGGAAATTTATTGATTTTCTTTTAGTTTTTTATTTTCATTAGTTGCATGCTAGTTGTAACTGGGAATTTAATTGATCTTTTTTTATTTTCCCCAGTTGCATGTTAGATGCAACTGGGATTTTTTATTGATTTGTTTACTTTATTTCACCAGTTGCATCCTAGTTGTAAGTGGGAATTTAACTGATTTTTTTTTCCTAGAAAAATGAGAAAAATTGTCACTATATACTGCCCTACATCCGTATGAAGACAATACAAGAAAAGCTTACAAAGGGCCAGGGACTAAAAGGGCCCAACAAACAAAACAAAGAAAGCAGATGGCCCAATGCGAGACAAGCTAGCTCAGCTCCGAAGCCCATGCAGATTCACTGAAACTAGATACCCAGGCGCGGCTTTGCCGCGCGCCACCCGCCGTTGACACTGGTTTTCGACTTGCAAATGACTCGATGGACATACAATAGAAATACAAATAGAAATATATTGTAGGCCTAGCGCTTACAGATCATTGTCTTGGTTCCATATTAAGTATAACTCGATGGACATACAATAGAAATACAATATCAAAAGGAACAAAGCCATTGATTTCTCACAAATTGAACAAAGTTCATGTAAACGTAGATCACATATGGAAGACCAATGTAATTGCATGGCAGGACTCTATGACCATAATTAACTGCTCTCTGGTTCATAGGAAGCTGCTGGTTTGTATGAATTTGTTGACCCCATACATTACACACTGATTTGCGTAGGTAAATCCACACCTAGTTTTGCACAAGGTAACACCACACCTAGTGACCATGTCTGATGTCCCGTTTCTCTGTGGAGCTTCTGAACTGAGAATCAAAAATCATGAGAAATAAAATGGAGAAGTGTCAAACAGAAAGTGGTCAAAAGTAAGGATCAATGCATGATACTTATGGAAGTGCAGGATTTCCGTGAGTCTATGTGGCAAAAGGGAGTGTACGCTAACCTGATTGAGGGAGAATATAAATGGAGGAGGCATTGTAATTGCATTTGCCAATGCTGATGTTTCTGTTGGCAGTCTGGAAGTATGATGAATTCCCATCGGCCTTGAAGATAATTCCTGGCTTCTTAAGATATGACCGTGTGACCTGTGAAGGCATAGTCTCCATAAAGCATTGTTGGGAGGATACAGTATTGGGTTATCCTTGTGAGGCGGCAACATCTGGCATAAATAAGTTTGTCATTTCTCTTCGTGATTGTGGCACGGTACTATATGGAATGAGGTTATATTGATTTAACTATTTCTGGAATGGAGCTTGTATTGATCTAACTATTTCTCAAAATAATATATGGATTTTATTACACATGCACTCATCAAGCTATCTTACAAAACCATGGAAGATGATGTCGATGTTTCCTTTGGATCATCAAGCAGCTAGTAGTTAAAGCAAGCTGATGTGGCAACCAAGTAAACCATAAGAAATGACCAGACTTTGCAAAAATAATCATAAGCAAATGTATTTACTTTTTGACGATTAGCTGTAGCAAAAGCACTATTGCCCTAAAGTACAGATGGATTCATCTACAGACATTTCGGGGTTTTATCTATCTAGTTGACATTAACAACATAATTATACAGGTAAATCAAGCTAATTCAAGGGAGATAAATTAAAAAGGAAACATAAGTCTGGTCACATGCATAAGTAGCACGGAAAGCATTAGTGTTCAGATAATAACGTCACATCCTTTGATCTGACAAAATAGAAATTAGCAGTCATGTAGCCAATTATTTGTAAAGCCTAGGCACTAATGCGTGTTGTCCACACATAACATCACTTTCGTAGAACAGGAATAAGAAAGTACGTATTCTACACGGACATAACAGGAGCAAAGCATATAACAGTAAATGGTCAAGTGAATCTGCAGAGACAGCACCATTGTTTCCATCCAATGGCTGAACCATGTGTTCTTGTACGATACAAATATATGCATCTACAAAGCCACTGGTACTCTACTCACTTGGCTAACAGCGGCATCGTATTATATAGAAAAATCAAACTAATTAAAGCCATTGGTACTCTTCTCACCCGATTAAGAGTGCAATCATCACTGTATAGACCAAAAAATAAGCTAGCCATAGGGAACCGAATAGAATCAGAGATAAATCTAATCATGAACACAAGTACCACAGCCCTATTAGTGTTTAAATTAACCATGTCATACCTTTGATGCACCTAAATCAGATTCAACATTTATACAGTTAGGGAGAAGCACAACACTGGAAACTTTTCTATCATATACGCTAAAGCGATAGTTTAGCTAAACACTACTTTACATCTGTTGATCCTTAATGTGTTTTGGTTTTCGCATATAGCTATAAAATAGATGCATGGGAATATAACAGTAGCCATTTTCAAGCTAGACGAAATGAAAAGGTTCAGACAGTAAGGCACAAAGAACATAAGCATAAAAGAGAGTAAACTGCTGTAGCAGAACAAAATGGGAAGCAAAATACAGATAGCTCTATCAGCCTTAAGAGGCCACAGACAAACATCAGAAATATGTTACAGAGAGTAGCAATGGGTTGGTTATAATATATTACCTCCAGACGTTGCTTCCAAAAATAGTCCAAACACCTTAATGAAGGATAACCAATATATAAACTGCAGAAGAGACAATACATTTAAATTAAAGATACTCAAGCAATTGTACAACCATACTAAAAGGAAGGTAGCATTAAATCGAACTTAGAAACCTGGATAAAGTTACTACAACCAAAGCCTCTAAACTTGAAAGAAAAGAATGACACAACTGAAAACCTAACTGATTTATTTTAGATGGTAGACCTTATGAAACCCAGAAGAAAAAAAAGTAATAGGATAACAATGCAAAATGAAATAAAGTACTGAGGTCCACCATGCGGTAGCCCAAAATGGTAATAGATATCAAAGTGAAATAGCATAGATGTAATAAACAATAAAAATGTTAAAAAGAGAAGTCAGCTATTAGTTCTGTTTTAGCAATAAAATTATAATAAACAGGATGTAAGAAGATCAATTAAAAAACAGAGAGAGGAACTCTCACACAGGAGCAGGTGGGCCAAAAACAGTTAAGTTAATTAGAAAAGGGAGAGAATAACAGGCATAGGAAAAATGTAGTAGAAGTGTAGAACAGATTCTACAAAACAACCTCGTACTACAAATGTGCAACATTATTGAAGATAATCTAACCAAACATTATTCCCTGAACAACAACAATGAACAATCATCTCAAGCAAAAGGAGCACCAAATGATCTGCACACATGCAAACCAGAGCAGGGATTCAAAATACATGCAAACCAGAAGTGAATATAGACCAATGTTATCCTGCTGATAATATGATATACTATAAATACATAATAAAACATAGTATGTTAAGTAGTATAAACATTACCTAGGGCTGGAGGGAACCAAGTCATAGGCTCTGGAGGCTGTTGATCTGTACACAGCAAGGCAACCGGTGCTGCAATGTCGTGCTCACAAACTCCCTCGCAGCACCACACATATGTATGCCGCTGACGGACACCGATGCGCTGATCTCCAGTGCCTAAAGCCCCTCAGTTTCAGCTCACAACAATTGCATCTGAAATAGACAAATAGTATATGCATCATTCAACTAAACCTCTTTTACTATCTTGCATCATTCTCTCTGGGAGAAGTTATTGTCCGGAAAATTCAGTACATATAAACATGAAGCATCAAAAAGTGAATCCTTGTTGAGCATGTATTTTCACACAAGCAATCTAGTAAAAGAGGTTTTTGAAAGGGTAAAGAAATAAATTTAAGCAAGTCAAGGAGAAAATAAGGTAAGCATGCAACCATAATAACTCACCTCGCACTGAAATCAGAGTCAAACAGATCCTTGCGCATGAATAGAATCACAACATAAACCTACATGAACAGAATCACAACATCAACCTACAGCAAAGAACTCAAATATCCATCTCTATCTAAAACAGAAGCTAAATGCGCCAAACCTTTCAGTCCATGGCATGTAGCAATTTGCATCTCACACACTTTCAAGCTAGCTAAATTATCTTAATAAAAACAAACTAATTTCTATATTATAGGAACCCAGGGGAGAACAAAAGGCAAGCCAAATCATTAAGAAATGGTACAAAGACATATCTCAAAATGTATGCTCTTCTCAATTTAGAAAAGCAACATACAAACAATGTGGTTTAGTGCCTAGCTTGCAGATCGCTGCACCAAAAGGCGCACAATTATTTGCACAAACTTTTCTTTCCTGCATGCCCTAGCTGAATTCCTGGTAATAACAGCTCAGTATCTAAATTCACAAAGTAAAAGAACGCTAGATATGAGCATGAATCAGGACACAATAACTCGCTCAAAAAAATCTAGATTAAATAACTATTGCACCAAATATCCTTACATATCCACCTACACAAAGCATTGTTGTGACGACAACTTTTGAGAACAAAAAATTCAAGAAACAATAATTAACATCGAGCAGATCACATAATCATTATAAAATTTAAGTTACAACATAGCCTCTTGTGTGATGTAATATTTAATGTTTTGTAATTCACGTGAAACCAAACGTAGAACATAAATGGGTTTGATAACCTGAATTACACCAATCTTAATAACATTCATCCTATGATGAGCTTGTATGTGAATTAGATATGGAAATATATAACTATTCAGAATTCAAATACCAGATGTACTTAGTGAAGTTGAACAAAATGATCCCTTTCTCCAAAAAAGATTCTACTGTTTATTTTCTGTCTTTCACCAAGCTCAAACAATTTGTTGAACTGCCATCAGATTTTTGTATCACTAAAGTCACTTTGTGCCTCCTGCTGTATAGAATTCACGCTAGCACACATAAAAGAGCATATGGGTTGCTTACTTTCGGAGGCTTATATTGGAGGGGATGGAGTATAGCAGCCATTGTAGTTGCTCAGTTCATGATGCCAAGTCCCCTATTTTTGTAGAGTAAAGAAAAAGTTAAGAAAGTTAAAGGGAAAAGAAGGTAAGCAGATCCGTGCAAATGAATAACATCACAGTATCAATAATTAGTGTAGAACTCAAATATCTATATCTGAAAAGAAACTACATGAGCCAAACCTTCCGGTCCATGGCATGTAGCAATGTGCATCTGCATTACACGCCTTCATAGTCGATGGTTTGTGGAGTGTGCAGCTGCGCTTCAAGTCGTGGTGCATCATAGCTAGGAATGTCTGCTCTTGTTGGAACTTCACGAACTGAACAATAAAGTGGACATGATCAACATGATAACATCTAAACATGCATTCGTTTAGTCTATGGCAGTCTACCATGACAAACACTTCTACTGTGGTTCATATCTAACTATCTAAGCTAACATGTACATCACACGAAGACATCTCATATTTCAGAACTTGCAAATGGAGAGCAAATCCAGATGTGCACATCACACAATCTGTAACCAAATTTCTGAACCTAGTGCCAGCAGATCTGATATCGCCCGTTGAATATAAATTACAGAATAAAGAAAACATTGCACAATATTACATGGATTAATGCTATCCTGCAACATCGTTGGAGTATTGCCAAACACCTTACAGGAAAAGATAAAATAGATCTGAACAAACAGAGACATGATATGTGGGGATTAGATCAAACAAAAATCAAAGAAGAGATCAGCAGAGGAGGCTCACCAAGGCGTGACCCTCGTTTGAGGGGGTCTTTGCTCAATGATGGCGACGTCTTGAAGCCTGGGCCTCCTCATCAGCATCTAAACAAAAAGAGATGAGAATCTGTGGGGATTAGATCCAAAATATAGTCAAAGAAGAGATGAGAAGAGGATGCAGGAGAGGAGGCTCACCTAGTCGTCGCCCTCTGGTACGTTTTGGCGGTGCCTCGTGCTCGCTGAGGTTGAGGTTGGGCCTCCTCGTTCGTCCCGCTTCCTGTGCGTCCATAGGCGAGGACGACCTCCTCCTCCTTCATATGCATCCTCCACGATCTTTCCAGACCTGTGCCGTCGAGTGGATAGGACGACGACCGGGGTGGTGTGGTGAGGGTAGAGAAGGCGCTGGGGGTAAAGATGGGGCTGACAGCCGGTAAATCGTCGGCGGCGTACCTCGGCATGTCGTCCTCGTCTCTGTAGCGACGGAGACAGGCGGAGCACCGGCGCGAGCGCTCTGCATCCTGGCGAGGATGACGGTGGCGTGATGTCGAGAGGCGAGGACGACCGCCTCCTCCTCCATCTCTCTGCATCCCTGTCGGACTATCTAGCACTGCGCAGCCGAGGGGCGAGGACGACGATGGGCGGTGGCGTGGTGGGGGAGAAGCCGCAGGGGAGCGGCGGCGCCGAGCCAAGGACGGGGAGGAGAAAGAGCGGGAATGGGAGGAGACTGCGTGCGGAAGGCGGCGGCTCCGATGCGAGGCACGGGGCGGCTCCCGTGCGCTCCTTTCCGGCGCTGCTTAGCGAGGGCGTGGCGAGGCGGCGCGGGCGATGGCGGCGCGGCCAGAGGTAGAGGAGGGAGGGGATTGGTACACGGGAGAGGATGGGGATTGGGTATTAGGTTTTCACCGCGAGCAGTAGCTGCGCGCCTGCGCCCTTTCGCGACGCGAAGAGACGACGGGCACGCGTCGCCGGACCCCACGACGCGCGCGCGCAATGGACGGCGCGAAACGAACCGAGAAACACACCCTCCTGAGGCGCTGCAGAGCGGGACCGACGCCAGCCCCACAGACGACGCGCGAGCAAACGGTCACCGACGACGCCACACGCTCTGCCTCTGCCAAGCGGGACCGGCAATATCTGGACCCAGCGTCAGTGAGACATGTACCCAGTAAAAAAAGTAAGGCACAGAAGACCATGGCCAAAAAACACACACCACCACGGCGCAGGAAAGAAGAGAACTGCTACCGCAAACGGACGATCCAGATCGCGCGGTAACTGCTGGATCCGACGGCCAGGAATGCCTAATCGCTGTGAGAGCCCCTTGGGGGCACCCCATTTACCTCCTTCGATGGAATTGACGTCTATGTCCGCTAAAAGAAAAGGGAAATGACGACTATGTCAATGTATCCAGCGGAAGCCGACGGAAATCGTTCCGAATCAAACCATGTTGACGTCAGGTTACCTTATTAGAAAGCCACCCGGTGTTTAGGGAAAGTCACCCGGCATACTTTATTGATTAGAAATAATAGTTACATCGTTTGTAATTACAACTCTAATACAAAATGGAGATCACCATGCTATACACCATGTTCTACCTCATAAAATTTAGCTAGACCATCTTTATCGTTGCAGTGAATATACTGCCGTAGGAGTAAAAGTTATTAATACATAAAACTATATCTATACCTCTTATAAAGCAAAACCCCACTAAGTGCAATTAATATTTTTCTATCTCAACATGCAAGCCATCCACATCACTTGCTTTTTTAACCAATCAATTGTCCATGTCATCCCACTAACAATTCATTAATTTTTTTCTATCTGTGCATGCAAGCATTACACCATCTTTTATTAGCCCAACAAATTTTCCACCACAATTTTTTTAATGTTCAAATGTTGAGATCACACCATGGCACTATGTAGTTACACAAGTAAATCATATTCAAGTACAACACCGGAATTAGTTTCGCCAGTGAACTTTTTGCCAATTACTTTCAATGATGAAAATCATATAGCTGTTATTCGAAATTATGGACTCTTCTATATGTATTCACTCAAAAAATTCTAGAAATATTATGCGGAAATGTTCATGTCATCTTCATGCAAGCTATCCACAACATATGTTTCTTCAACCCGTTGATATAATCTTATCTATTCCAATCAGATACACCCCTAAATCATAACGATCTTTAAATTATAAACCACACATACATCGATGTCTAAATTTTTTACCCACTTGACTGCCATAATTAACTAAGATTTTGCATATTTCTTTAGTCAACTTCAGTTTTCATGCGTTTTATTACATTTCTTAAGTGATACCCGCCGCAACGCGCGGGGTGTTGTTCTAGTTCACTTGAAAGAAGTGCCTATCAATTAAACATTTTTTCCGTAAAAAACATATAAAATCATTTTTTATGTTATGTCTGATTATGGCAATAAGAGAATAATAATCGTAATCAATTTACTTAATATTTTGTTATTATCCTCTCGATATTTCTATGGCAATCCCCAAAACATTTTTTTATCGATATTAAAGTCGTGTATAATAATTAACCACTAATCGGGGATGTTGGGACGTACTCCCTCCGTTACAATTTAATTGACTTGGTATCCACCAAATATGGATGTATATAGACAGTTACCAACGAAGGGAGGTGCATTGGTTGAGGCCTCGAGGGTGGTGTTGCGGCCTTGCAGGGTGGGGGACGACACGGAGGGGCAATGGCAATAACTGTGCTTACAAGTAGAAAGAACAATTACAAGGAGAAACTGGATCGATAGAAAAGATGGCACCATTATGTCTCACTATTCCTATTGTTACACCATCAGACAAACTCGTTGAACATATCCCGTGCAGCTATCTCCAAATGGCTGCACCCAAAGTCCACGAATGCATGCGCCTCCACTAGGTTAAGCCAAAACCATGTATGGAGCCAGGGGTGGCCTTGAGAGCATCTCCAACCACAGTTCTAAAACTGTTTTTTTTTTCATGTTCGGAGGTGGATTTATTTGTCCGGACTGTCCGGTACAATTCAAACTCAGCCCATATGTGTGGGGAGTTTGGAGTAGGATAATCCTATCAGGTCATGCTCGGACTGTCCGCTTGGACCACCTTTTCCTTTATTTTCCTTTCTTTTGTCCTTCATTTATTTTTCTCTCTCCTTTTCCACCAATCACATGCAAGTGACCCCATAATTTGGGGTGACATTTGGGGACAACGGCTATACGAAACCAATTTTGGGAGCTATCCGCGGACACATCCCCAGACAGTTTGAGGGCAGTTTTGCCCATTCCGGTTGGAGATGCTCTAAGGATGACATGCAAGATATGAGAAACTCTTTTCTTGTTGAAAATGACAAAAGTGTGCATCTAAGTATGCATATTTTTAAATATCTAATTATATCAGATTTTCTAATTTTTATGTAGCCCATTATGCAAAGTATTTGAAATTGATAGTTTACACGTTAGTGGGATACATCATTGGCCACCTCCGGTTTTTTTTTTCCAGATTTTGTCGATACTCGTAAATATGATTTTTGGTTATTTTAAATAGCAAGAGCACGGGAACTCAGGAGACAAAGACACCTTCCGAAGAAATATTCCCTCCATACAAAATATAGGGCGCCCTCATATTAATTTTAATTGTTTGTACTTATGAAATATACCCAAAATTAGTATAAGGATATATGAGTTGATTTCTGTTTGCAAGATGAATCCAACGATATCATCTATACATTCTCAATCCATATAAAAGTGTGTTTTAAAAACCAACACAAAAATAGCGCCTTATATTTTGGGACAAATGGAGTATAATATGTCTAGATAGATTCATCATCTTTTTTGAAAGCATATAGACAAGTCATCCAGAATGTATAACAATGGCTTTTGTACTGAATTACGTCAAGTGTGGTTAAAACAACATCTAATTGAAATCCGATAATGATCCCTATTATTTTTTCTCTTAATTTCTCTGAGAGGAATGTGTTTTCTCTCTCTTTGTAGTAGACAACACACATGTCGACATATTTTTACGCAATGTTGGAGATGCATTCTGGGCCGACCAGCGCCGGAAAGACGACAATTCAATTGGGCCGCAAAGAGTTGACCAGGCTCCAAAATTCCTAGCCCGGCCAGCGCGCGGGCAGCCAATTCGCGCCGTCAGCGAAAAATTGGCAAAACCTATTTGCCGCCCGTTAGCGCCCCATATATTCAGCGCCGCCTGAAGAATTCTTGGCGAAGCATTTTCTTGGGCTGGCCCGTCTAGCTTTTTTTTTCTTTTTCTTTTTCTTTTTCTGTTTCTTTTTCGTTTCTTTTTCGTTTCTTTTTTCTTTTTTGTTTCTCTTTTTGATTTTCATTTTTCTGTGTCGTTTCTTTTTCTTTATTTTATTTTTATTTTTATTTTTTCTTTTTCGTTTCTTTTTCTGTTTTTGTTTTTTGTTTCCTTTTTTGTTTTCGTTTATTTTAAAAATGGAACCGTTTAAAATGAATAATTTTAAAATTGGGAACTATTTTAAAATTTGAACATGGTCCCATTTATAAAATGGTTCCATTTTTAAATGGTTCTAAATTTAAAATGGTTCTATTTTTAAAATGGTTCCATTTTTAAAATGGTTCCCAATTTTAAAATTGATCATTTTTTAAAACGGTTCCAACTTTTAAAAATGTTCCATTTTGAAAATGGCTACAAATTTAAAAATGGTTCTATTTTGAAAATGGTTCCGAATTAAAAATGGTTCCAAACTAAAAATGGTTACAAATTTGAAAATTGTTCATTTTTAAAATGGTTCCAAATTTAAAAATGGTTCCATTTTGAAAATGGTTCCAAATTAAAAATGGTTCCAAATTTAAAAAATGGTTCCATTTTGAAAATGGTTCCGAATTAAAAATGGTTCCAAATTTGAAAATTGTTCATTTTTAAAAATGGTTCCATTTTGAAAATGGTTCCAAATTTAAAAACGGTTCCGAATTAAAAATGGTTTCAAAATTTAAAATGGTTGAATTTTAAAAAAAAATATTTAAAAGTGGTTCCAAATTTAAAAATGGTTTTAATTTTAGAAATGGTTCAGATTTCTAAAATATTCATATTAAAAAAATATTCGTGTTTTAAAAATATGAACGTTTTACCGGTTAAGAAATATGTTCGTAAAACGTAGCTAGTTTGTTTTTTTAGTTGAAGGAACGTAGCTAACTCTGTAGTAGGTGCCAGCTAGCTCAGTTGTTGGGCCGGCCCATCTGGACTCTTCTTCAGCGGCGGGAGTGCGCCCTATAGGCGCTCCCGAAAAATTTCACCGCAAAACAAAAATTCCGCGCGAACCACAAAGCGCATCGCGGCCGGATTTGAAAATTCGAACCAAAAACATACGGACCATCGCGTGCAGAGCCCATCTCTTTTCCCTTCCTTCCCACCGGTTCCCTCTCCGAAACTCGTTTCCTCAAATCCTCGCGCGCTCATCTCCATCCAAATCCCGAAATATTTTCGTCTCCGGCGCGATCATTTAAGCCCTTCTCCCCTCCTTTGACAAATCTACCGCGCGCCGCCAACCTGCCAAATTCACCGATCCAATCTCGAATCCACCTACTCTCGCCATCGATCGCCCATGGAGATCCCCGGGGACACCGCTCCGAGCGGCGGCTGCAGCATCCGCGATCTGCCGCCGTCGAAGCGGTTCAAGTTCGTCGGCGCCCACCTCGGATCGGCGCCGTGTCTGCCGCTCCCGGCCAAGAAGCGCGCGGTTCCGCCGCTCCCGGAGGCGGCGCCTGTCCCCGTCTGCCTCCCGGTGAAGAAGCGCGCGTACGCACCGGCGGTGGCGGAGCAAGCTGCGAAGGTCTGCCTCCCCGCCAAGAAGCGCGCGTACACGCCACCGGTTGATTTTATCCCGCCGGCGTGTCTCCCGGCCAAGACGCGCGCCCACGTGCATCGACCTCCGCCGGAGGATGCCGCTCGTCCTCCCTCCGTCCCGTCCAAGCAGAGCGTCCAGGCGCCGTCGCGCCGGGATGATGTCGCTGCTTTTCTCTATGTCCGGGCGAAGAAGCACGGCCAGATGTCGTCGCGCCTGGTGGCCTCCACCGCCGCTCCCTCCGTTCCGGCAAAGAAGCGCGTCCAGGCACCGTCACCCCTTGGCCTGGGGGCCGCCGCCGCTCCCCCTACCGTCCCGGCCAATAAGCGCGACCAGGCGCCGCCCCTCAGGGAGGTCGCTGCTCCACCCTCCGCCCCGGCGAAGAATCGCGTCCAGGCGCCGTCGTCCACAGAGGGTGCCGCTGCTTCTCCCTCTGTCCCGGCCAAGCAGCGCGTCGTGTTGCCGTCGCGCCAAGACCGCACCGTCGCTGCTTCCTCCGTCCCGGCAAAGCAGCGCGTTCAGGTGTCGTCGTGCCCGGAGGCCACCACGGCCGCTCCCTCCGTCCAGGCCCAGGCACCGTCGCTCCCGGAGGACGCCGCTCCTCCTTCCTCCGTCCCTGCCAAGCAGCGCGTCCTGGTGCCGTCGTGCCCGGAGCGCGCAGTCGCTGCTACATCCGTCCCGGCAAAGCAGCGGGTCCTGGTACCGTCGCGCCCGGAGGGCGCCGCTGTCGCTATCTCCGTCACGGCCAACAAGCGCGTCCCGTCGCCGTCTGTCCCGGAGGACGCCTCCGCTCTGTTCCCGGTTTCCCTGCCGGCCAATAAGCGCGTGATGTCTCAGTTTATCCCTCCCCGGTCATCTCCATCACTGAAGCCAGATGGGGATCGTGTTGCTGCTGCCAAAGAAGCCAGGCGTGAAGGATCCGTTAAAAGCGGCGGCACCATCAATCCTGCAGTGCCGGATGACTGTACCAGAGCTGAGGCGTCCAAGATGCCGGACAAGCCCACTGAGGCCAAGGAGCAAGTGGTCAAGAAATCCCGTAGAGCAAACACTGCAAGAAAAGCGAGTGATCTACACTGCAAGAAGCTCTCTGATGTCATCAATGGCATGCAGTCTGAAGTTCAAGCTGAAGTGCTCGAGACATTTGAGCAAGTGAGTGATGCACATTGCAAGGAGCTCTCCAATGTCGTCATTGACATGCAGTCTGAAGTTCAAGCTGAAGTGCTCGAGACATTCGAGCAAGTGAGTGATGTACACTGCAAGGAGCTCTCCAATGTCGTCAATGGCAAATGTTCTGAAGTTAAAGATGAAGTGCTCAAGATACCAGAGCAAGTGAGTGATCTGCATTGCGAGAAGCTTCCCACTGTCGCCAACGGCAAACATTCTGAAGTTCAAGCTGAAGAGCTCAAGTCATTCGAGCAAGCGAGTGATGTACACTGCCAGAAGCTCTCCAACGTCGTCAATGTCAAACATTCTGAAGTTGAAGCTGATGTGCTCAAGACACTAGAGCAGACGATTGGTCCTAAAGTGCCAGCAGAATCACGTGAGGAGGAACCCAAGAAGGAAAATGAAGTTGCAGTGAAGCCAAAGCAAGATGCTCTGGTGGAAGAAGAGGAGGATGATGGAGTGCTCTGCGCGGTATGCCGGAGCACCGACGGCGACGCGTCGGATCCCATCGTGTTCTGTGACGGGTGCGACCTCATGGTGCACGCCACATGCTACGGCAACCCCCTGGCCCAGTCCATCCCTGAGGGCGACTGGTTCTGCTCGCTCTGCTCCCACAAGGCAACGACCGCCACCGCCAAGAAGGGCAAGCCTGCCCGCCCACCCTGCCGCCTCTGCCCGGGGAGAGGCGGTGCCATGAAGCGGACCACGGACGGGGCATGGGCCCACATCGAGTGCGCTCTGCTCGTGCCGGAGGTCTTCTTCCAGGACCCTGACGGCCGTGATGACATCGACTGCTCCCTCGTCCCTGCCCGCCGGTTCACCAAGCAGTGCTACCTCTGTGAGAGCGGCAGGGGCTGCGCGCTCGAGTGCTCCCAGCCCAAGTGCAACCTTGGGTTCCATGTCTCCTGCGGCCTCAACGGTGGCCTGTGCATTGAGTACCGCGAGGAGAAGGGCGGCGCCATCGTCGCCGGTTTCTGCTGGGAGCACACCAAGATCTGGGAGAAGGTACAATCTTGCATTTCTTTTCTTGTTTACACTGGGTTAGTTGCTATGGAGAAACTAAATTCAGCAATCTGATATGCAATTTGTTTGGTTGGATTTGTGCAACTGTTTGTGCAGCAACAACTGACCGGCAAGTACAAGATTGTTTCACGAGGGCATGCGTGATATGGAACAGAAGGATCCGGCGACGAGTTGATTAGTGGAGTGGTGAAGAATTGCATCTCATGATTTTCTAGGATATGATTTTGTTTTTCCTTTTGGTGTGTGCCTTCTGCAATGTTAAGTTACAGTAGAATTAGTATAATTCTGTGATGGTTTGTGGATGAAAGTAGTTATTTCGGAGATTGGCATAGTTTTGTGGCTTGGACAGCATGAAGCTGTTTAGTTTCAGCTCATTTCTAATGTCAGGGAGATGTGTTGTCTCTATCTCTTAGATTCTTCTTTGTAATAACCAGTAAAATCTTCTGAATTTGATCTCAGTATTGAAAATAAGAACATGGATTTTTCACACTGTTCGCTGTTGTCAGAATACAAGCCAAACGTCCCTGTTCAAATGCTGAAATGATATTGTTTGCTTCAGGATTTCTTCGGTAACGCAATTTATTGATTATGATACGGTGCAGCGTGTGAATTACTGCAGTCAATTAGCATCTTTGTTACCTGATCTAGCTTAATCAAACTAATGCGTCATAAGATTCCTGACAGCCGCAGACATTTCGACTTCCAACTTGTTCCAAGACATATGTTTCCGACGTAGAAAATTCGCAAGGACAGCATAATTTAGACTGGATCGACGGCAGCTGACCGGAAGTGCGGCGGGAGGTGCGGATGTTGCTTCGTCTTCGTCGCTGCGCTGGTGATGAGGACACGGGAAGATGGGCGTGCGTGCACAAGCAGTCTAGGGTGACTCGCTGCCGTCAGGACCGGAGCAGGGGCTCCCTTGGTCCCCCCTTCTCTTCGTGTTTGCTCTGAGCGGCACCGCCCAGAGGTGACGAGCATGTCCTAATCTCCTTCCTACGCTCTCGGGTTCTGTCGGCCCTTCGAGGAAAAGGTCCACACTTCTGCTTCCGTCGTGCCTCTCCGATTGTGGTCGCGGTCGGTTCGTCACTTGAAGGTCGATGCAATCTCCTCTCGGTTCTATACGCGTCTCCAATGTCTGATGGGGCTCGGTGAGGGCTCCGATGAGTGTTTGGGATCTCTTCTTGGAGTGGATGAGGCGTGGACAAAGTTGATGGCTCGGGTGAAAGCTATGCCCAGCCTGTCCGGTGCCGATGACGATGACGCCTGCTGGCACCATTCCCCTCCTTGGAGGCGTCTTTGATGAGCCTAACTTTGTCCCATAAGGGTCCGATGTCTCTAGGTGAAAACCTAGACCCTCTTTGGGTCGAGCAACGGCGTCACTCCGGTGTCGCTCCCTTCTTGGAGGTGTTGCCTCTTGAGGCCTTGATCCGTGTCGCTTTCTTGGTTTCCTGCTGCGTGTTCACCGTGTGGATGGAGGCTACGCTTGTGAAGTCAGTTGCGTGGGGATTCCGGCGCATTCTGCCGGCGACGCCCTATGTTCTTTAATTGCTCGAGTCGAAGACCACAAGCATCAAATTCTTATCTTAGCTTGTTGTAGTCGTGCTCTTCTTGTTTTTGGATGTCGTTTTTCTCTGTTTTGTGCTGTTATTGTTAGCCGGTAACCCCAGCGTTGATCGGTGTTGTAATCTGGATTTGAGGTCTTTATTAATTTAAAGGCGGGCTCTAGGTGACTTTTTTCTAAAATGCCTATTTCCAAACCTGACCTATCAGAGATGTAGCATAAGATGGTATTTACTGTATCTTGTCTCGAAATGTCGAAATGAAGCCTGAAATCTGAATCGGCAAGTATCCGAACATCTTAACTCTGAAGAAGTCAGTCAAATGCCCCCACATCCACATGATGTTCATCCTTATCATGATGCAAGTCTCCCTGTCCTAATGCTGAAATGATTACGTTTGCTTCAGGATTTACCTGATTACGAAATGCCAAGCTATGACCTCCATCCCACTAGTTTGACATTGAGAATCTTTGTTTAGCCAAGCTGACTTTAAATATCAATCTAATCCATCTTGGAGATTCGTGACAATCTCGCAAAGTTTCCACCCTCAGTTTGGTCCAAGAGTGGTAATTTTCAGGACGAAGAAAACTTGGAAGAAACAGAGTAACCAAGACGTCGCATTCCCTGCGTACCAAGCTAGAAGAGCTCAACAGCACAACATTGACAAACACTGCAAGAATGTTGCCTATTTAATGGAGCCTGAAATCGTTGGAATGGACAAACAGCACAACATTGACAATCTTTAATTTATTTCCGTGTTTGGGAAGACGTTGGAATGGAGCCTGAAATCTGAATTCTGAAGTAGTCTGAGTAGTCTGTCAGGTGCCCCCCACATAACAAAAAACTCATATCTTAGCCATGTTCTGCAGACTACCCATCTATATCTTGTAGTTGCGGCCAAGCATAACGTTGTTAGAGTAGATTTGTGCATATTGTATTTTGCCCATATGTTAGGGGCTTTCCTGCATATTCACCTGTACATGTACTATATATATGTGGCCTTTGGCCCCCTGGTAATACAAGCAGTCTATTACCCTAACATGGTATCAGAGCCCTGGTTTTAGGGTCTCCTTTTTTTCTCCACGTCCGTGCCGCCGCCGCCGTCGCGCCCCCGGCTCCTCGCCGCCGCGCCCCGGCCGCTGCCGCCGTCCTCCCCGTCCCGCCCGTCGCCGCCGCAGTCCGCGTCTCCGTCGCGACCTCCGGCCGTCTGTGCGGATCCCTGCTTCGATCCCGTGCGCCTGGTTGCCCCGCCGCCGGCCTCTTCCTTGCCGTCCCGTCCGCCGGCCTCCTCCTTGCCGTCCCGTCGCCGGCCACTCCTGCTCCGGCCCGCTGCTCTACGCCGCCGGCTGCTCCGCCACCACCCCGACGGCCCCGTCTCCACCCGCTCCGGCCCGCCGTCGGGTTGCCGCCGGCCCGGCCGCTCGTCCCCGCCGCCGGCCGCTACCGCCCCGCCGCCGGCCACTCCTGCTCCGGCCCGCCGCTCTCCGCCGCCGGCTGCTCCGCCCCGCCGCCGGCCACTCGGGCTCTGCTGCTCCCGTCGCTAGCATCGGCGTGGTGCTGCGTGGTGCTCCGTCCCGATCTGATCCAATCGTTGAGTTGACTTTCTGAAAAAAAAAAAAAAAGAGAGAGAGATGTCTACCTCGTCGGGCTATGTTGCGATTCCTCGCTGCCCGATTATCTTTGATGGAGCGAATTACCCTGATTTCGCTAACTTCATGCGCGTCCACATGCGCGGTCTTCGTCTGTGGGGTGTGCTTTCTGGCGAGGTCCCCTGTCCGCCCCACCCCGTTGCTCCTTCGGTGCCTGTTGCACCGACTCCTACTGCCCTTGCCTCTGATGCTTCTCAGGAGGACAAGGATTCCGCCACTAGTGCTGATGCTCTTGCTGACTGCTTATGACCGGCAGGTCCAGGACCATTCTGCTGCTGTTGCGACATACCGGCAGGATCTGACTGCCTACTCTCAGTGGATAGATGAGGATGCTCGTGCTGCTGCTGTTCTGACTTCCAGTGTCCTGCCTCAGTATGCTGCTGAGTTTATGGCTCTTCCCACTGCTGCTGCTCAGTGGGCCTTTCTTCGTCAGCGTTATCAGCCGTCTGGGGATGCTCTTTACCTGTCTGTGGTCCGCCAGGAGCATGCCCTTCAGCAGGGCGATTTGACTATTGATGAGTTCTACACTCAGAGTGCTGCTATTTGGCGTCAGCTTGATTCTCTTCGTACGCCTGTGTGTGCCACCTGTCCCTGCTGCTTGATTGTTCGCGCCGACCTGGAGTTTCAGCGCGTCTTTGAGTTCTTGTCGCGGCTCCGCAAGGAGTTTGAGCCACGCCGTGCACAGCTACATGCCCGTGGTCGTGTTCCGCTCTCTGAGGTCCTGTCTGAGCTTCGTGCTGAGGAGACTCGTCTTCGTGGTGCTGGTCTTCTGGAGGTTCCCTCTGTTCTTGCTGCTCGTGGTCCTCCTGTGCCGTCTGCTCGTGGTCCTGCTCCGCCACAGCCTCCGTCGCGGTCTTCAGTACCGCCGATACTACCTACTCCTCAGGTCCAGGGTCAGAGTCAGCCCCCGCAGTCTCGTGGTTCTCGTGGTCCTTGCACCTACTGTGGCAAGCCTGGCCATGATATTTCTGGCTGCTGGCAGAGGGATCCCAGCTTACGTCAGCAGTATCTTGCTCGTCGGAGGACTGGTTCTTCAGGATCTTCAGGCTCTTCAGGTTCTTCTGCTGCTGCACTGTCTGATCAGGACATTATCCGTGGTCTTCGTGGTCTGCTTGCTGCTTCGGCTCTTCCTTGCCGGGTTCTGCTGGTTCTGTGTCTGGTTCTTCTGGCAACACGCGACCACCACCTTCTCACAATCAGGTATGTCATCCCCGTGGTATCTGGATTCTGGAGCTTCTTTTCATATGACTTCTGCGTCTTCTATTCTTTCTGCTCTTCGCTCTCTTATTTCTCCTGTTCGTGTCATCACGGCTGATGGTACCTCTCTTCCTGTTTCTAGTCGAGGCACCCTCTCTACTTCATCTTTCTCTGTTCCTGATGTTTCTCATGTCCCTAGCCTTAAGATGAACTTGTTTTCTGCTAGTCAGCTTACTGATTCTGGTTGTCGCGTCATTCTTGACGCTGATTCTTGTGCTGTTCAGGACCGTCGGACTCAGGCCCTGGTTGGAGCTGGCCCTCGTAGTCTTCAGTCTCCGGGGCTCTGGGAGTTAGACTGGCTTCGTGTTCCTTCCGCTGCTACTTCATCTGCCAGTTCTCCTGCGGTTGCTGCTTCTGTCACTGGCTCTTTCCAGCAGTGGCATCATCGGCTGGGTCACCTTTGTGGCTCCCGTTTATCGTCATTAGTTCGTCGAGGTCTTCTAGGGTCTGTTTCAGGAGATGTGTCTTTACATTCATGTCAGGGTTGTAGGTTAGGTAAACAGATTCAGCTTCCCTATCCTACTAGTGCGTCTGTATCTCAGCGACCTTTTGATTTAGTTCATTCAGATGTTTGGGGTCCGGCTCCCCTTCAGTCAAAGGGGGGTCATCGATACTATATTTTGTTCATTGATGATTTTTCTCGGTACACCTGGTTATTTTTTATGCGCTCTCGCAGTGAGGTTCTCTCCATTTATAAGCGCTTTGTTGCCATGGTTCGTACTCAGTATTCCACGCCTATTCGTGTCTTTCGTGCTGATTCTGCAGGTGAGTATATCTCTCAGCACCTGCGTGGTGTTCTTGCTGAGGAGGGTACCCTTGCTCAGTTTTCGTGTCCCGGTGCCCATGCTCAAAATGGTGTCGCCGAACGTAAGCATCGTCATATTCTTGAGACTGCCCGTGCTATGATGATTGCTTCCTCTCTTCCGCCACATTTCTGGGCTGAGGCTGTCGCTACATCGACTTACCTCATTAACATTCAGCCCTCTGCTGCCCTTCAAGGTGGCATTCCTCTCGAGCGTCTTTCTGGTACCTCTCCAGATTACTCGGCTCTTCGTTTGTTTGGTTGCGCTTGCTATGTTCTTCTTCCTCCCCGCGAACGCACCAAACTGACCGCTCAGTCTGCTGAGTGTGTTTTCCTTGGGTACAGTGATGAGCATAAGGGCTACCGCTGTTGGGACCCTGTTGCTCGTCGGATGCGCATCTCTCGTGATGTCACGTTTGATGAGACGCGCTCCTTCTATCCTCGCCATACCTCTGGCACTTATCCGGTGGATGATATTTCTTTTCTCCTTTTTCCGGATTCACCTCCTGCTGTCTCTTCCCCATCTCCTAGTTCTCCATCTTCTACACCTGGTGCGCCTCCTCCATCTTCGGAGCCATCCTCTCCTCCGTCTAGTACCCCTAGTACTCCTCGTTCTCCTGCTTCGGCTCCTCCTTCTCCTATTCCTTCTTCCTCTTCTTCTGATGAGTCATCTTCTGCTGATGAGCCTTCCCATTCACGGCCTGTTCGTCAGCGTCGTCCTCCAGACCGTTATACTCCTAGTAAGTATGGTCTTTCTGTTGTCTCCGAGCCGACTTCTTATCGGGATGCTGAGCGTCATCCTGAGTGGCAGCTGGCCATGGCTGAGGAGATTGCTGCGCTTGAGCGCACTGGCACCTGGGATCTTGTTTCTCCCCCTTCAGGTGTTCGTCCTATCACGTGTAAGTGGGTCTATAAAATTAAGACCCGCTCTGATGGATCTCTCGAGCGCTATAAAGCGCGTCTTGTGGCTCGTGGCTTTCAGCAGGAGCACGGCCGAGACTATGACGAGACTTTTGCTCCTGTCGCTCATATGACCACTGTTCGTACTCTTCTTGCTGTTGCTTCTGTTCGACGCTGGTCTGTATCCCAGCTTGATGTTCAGAATGCTTTTCTTAATGGCGAGTTGAGTGAGGAGGTTTACATGCAGCCTCCTCCTGGGTATTCTGTTCCCGATGGGATGGTTTGTCGTCTTCGACGATCCTTATATGGTCTCAAACAGGCCCCTCGTGCCTGGTTTGAGCGTTTCTCCTCTGTGGTTATTGCCGCTGGCTTCTCTCCCAGTGCTCATGATCCAGCACTGTTTGTCTACACCTCTTCTCGGTGTCGGACCTTGTTGCTTCTCTATGTTGATGACATGATCATCACTGGTGATAACCCTGAGCACATTGCCTTTGTTAAGGCACGTCTACGTGAGCAGTTTCTCATGTCTGATCTTGGTCCTCTTCGCTACTTTCTTGGGATTGAGGTTTCTTCTACAGCCGATGGCTTCTTTATCTCCCAGGAAAAGTATATTCAGGATCTTCTTTCTCGGGCTGATCTTAGTGATGAGCGTACCGTTGAGACTCCTATGGAGCTTAATGTTAAGCTTCGATCCACTGATGGTGAGCCTCTTTCTGATCCCACACGTTATCGCCATCTTGTTGGGAGTCTTGTTTATCTCGCTGTCACTCGCCCTGATATCTCTTATCCCGTCCATATTCTGAGTCAGTTTGTCTCAGCTCCTACCACCGTTCACTATAGTCATCTCCTCCGTGTCCTTCGTTATCTTCGTGGCACGATTACTCGTCGTCTTTTCTTCCCTAGTTCCAGCTCTCTCCAGCTCCAGTGTTACTCGGATGCCACGTGGGCGAGTGATCCTACGGATCGTCGTTCACTTTCTGCTTACTGTGTGTTTCTTGGTGGTTCGCTTGTTGCTTGGAAGACGAAGAAACAGGTCGCGGTTTCCCGTTCGAGTGTTGAGGCTGAGCTGCGGGCTATGGCTTCGTTGATTGCTGAGGTGACCTGGTTACGGTGGTTGCTTGCAGATTTTGGGGTCTCTGTTACGACACCCACTCCACTTTTGTGTGACAGTACAGGTGCTATCAGTATTGCACGTGATCCGGTCAAGCATGAGCTGACCAAGCATATTGGTGTTGATGCTTTCTATACACGTGCTCAGGTGCAGGATCAGGTTGTTGCGCTTCACTATGTGCCTTCAGATTTGCAGCTGGCAGATTTCTTTACAAAGGCACAAACTCGAGCGCAACATGACTTCTTACTCTCCAAACTCAGTGTTGTGGATCCACCCTGAGTTTGAGGGGGGGTGTTAGAGTAGATTTGTGCATATTGTATTTTGCCCATATGTTAGGGGCCTTCCTGCATATTCACCTGTACATGTACTATATATATGTGGCCTTTGGCCCCCTGGTAATACAAGCAGTCTATTACCCTAACAAACGTTGCCTTGTTTGCTTACTTGGCTCAGATTTGTCGTGCTATAATCTGTCTATCTGTCCCACCCAACGTGCAATTGGGACGGCCAATGACGTGTTACCCTGCGCAAGCACGCTCCAATACAAAATGCCGCCCATCTCCGTTGGTGTCAAGCTAGGCGATCCATTCTATGTGCTGCCATGCCATGTCTTCTACTGAAGGAGGTGTTCTTCTTGGCACTGGACCAAACTCGTTGATCCGTCATAATTTCACGTTGCCGATCGAGGTCAAGAAGCTTGAAAGGAAACACGACCTACTAGATTATACTCCCTCTGTTGCAAATTAGACGACTTCCATTTGTTCACATGTTAATCTATCTAGACATGTTATAATTATAGATACATCCACATTCGGATAAATGGAAGTCATCTAATTTAGAACGGAGGGAGTATAAAGGTTAAGTATGTGGATGTACACATACTCATTATTATTTTTCAATAAAGATAATAGATTAATATCAAGAAAATACCAAATACATCAGACAACAATGTAATGTTCCGAAATAGTAAAATGTACACAGCTACAAACATAAAAGAAAAGAAGAAAAAAACTGCTGAAACAATACTTTCAACAAGGTAACTACTAGAAATCCGCCATTGTCGAATACAACTAATGAAAGTCGGATCATAAATTTTCACCACCGAGATTCAGACTCGAAGAGCACCACCAATAAACCACACTGCCCATCTCCGTTGGTATAAAGCTAGGCGATCCATCCTATGTGCTGCCATACCATGTCTTCTACTCGAAGAGGTGTTTTCTTCGGGCACTGGATCAAACTTTTATCCGCCGCAATTTCGCGCTGGCAAGGTGAAGAAACTTGAAAGGGAAACGCAACCTATCTAGATAATATAAAGTTACGTGAATGCAGTGGCGGAGCTAGGAATTGAGATGAGCCGGGACGAATGTCTAAGGTCTAAAAAAATTTAATGCATAAAAGTAGGTTTATTCAATTATCGTAGGCGCATATTGATCGACGGAGCAAACAATCACAACAACTATACCGGGATTTGGTAACACCATTCAATGATCAACACATATTTACGTGGGGCATGTTTAATGGGTGCTCCTCTCCATGTACTAATCATAATACTATCGATAATCAACACATATTGACCGAGCTCTATGTGGTTGCGCTCAAGCGAGTCGTGATGATTGGATATCAGAGCATCTCTAGCCGATATAGGATAAGCCCTGGCCCGGATTTTTTTTTGCCGATATGCAGGGTTCAGTTTCATTTTCTACTTCTAGTTTTAGCATCATATTATGTGAAAATCTAGCGCGAACTCTAGTTTTAATTTCAGTTTGAATATGCAGTACCATTTCCTGGATCTATATCTCCCCAGGTCTTCCACCTCATTTTTTTTAAAACTTTTACCGAATATGATTTATCCGATACAAGTTTTTAGTGTATCTGGTAGAGATGCTCTCAAACGGAAACGGAAAGCCGTGTCATGCGCAGCGATTGGGGATCCAACAGAAAACGATCAACTAGCTCGACATGGGCTTGTCTACCAGCCCATCTACTAGTTAAAGGCCCATCTACCAGCACATCTACCGGTCTAGGCGTCCAGCTACCTCTTCGTCAAAATTGAACGTTAGTTTCGCACGACTCTAAATCTCTAATGGTGCGCCGCCGCCGCCGCCGCTAGAATCCTAGATATAGGGTGCCTGCTCCACCTCAGGGAGCCGGGGCGACCGCCCCTCCTCGCCCCGGTAGTGGCGCAGCCCCTGCGTGAATGTACACATACGATAGGGTAGCACCATCAGATCTCAATCAAACTGGAAAGAGAACTCGACCTTGATTGCAGACGTACATGAATGGTAGGTATGATCAGCAGGTGTCAAATCAGACTAGAGATTGCGAAAAGGAAAGGGTCTCGATCATAGAGGCGAGAAGTAGAAGATGAGAAAAGGAGAAGACGACCCCTTCGCCAAGGTGGGTGGGAGGATCAGCATTCATTCATCCACCGAACTGGAGACCGGATTTTGTGCGCTACGTTTCATATGTACACCACCAGTTGCCTGAATTTCTGACAAGCATGTAAGTTTCTTTGAGAATTTAAAGTGTCTGTGGATGCGTTTTGTTGGATCTTGGATGTAGCTGAACATGCAAAATTGAGCCTATATATATGTGCGTTCTATAATGTATATCCAGAAATCATTACAGAATTTTACTGAAGAAAAACCAGCTCAGGACATGAGCACATGTACTCCCTCCGTACACAAAAGAATGTCTCAAATTTGGTCTAATACATATAAATTTGATCTAGGTTGAGACATCCTTTTATGGATGGAGCGAGTACATGGTGCATCCTACCAGTACTATTTTTTCCATCGTCACACACTTTGCATTTCGGGGGAATGGGAGTTAATAGCGTAAAACTACCATTTTTCGCGTCAAATTTACCAATTGGTACCGGTCGACATCCCAATCTCATTTTCATACCACATTGTCTCGAAATTTTCTCAGAAAACCCAAATCGAGATCTGATGAGAAATTGACAGCCGTGCTGACATCCTGGGCCCACCTGTAGGATGATGTGGCAAGCTTAAAGGGAATTGACACCAAATTGACTATGGGACCCACTTGTCAGGTGAATTAAAAATGAATACTAAAAAATCAAAAAACATGTTGTTTCATTACGCGTTGACCAGGCGGGCTGGGGCGTGCTCGCGCCGGCGTACGCTCCGCCGACCGGCATGAGGCGAAGCCCCTCGGTCTGCTGCAGCGAGTCGAGCACGGGGCCACTCCCCCGCGTCCAGCGAGTCCGTTGAGCTCCTTCCCCGCTTCACTCGCGCACGTCGGGGTCCGTCGAGGGAGCTCCCAAAAAGTCGTCGCCGCCGATGCGACTCGCCACCGTTCCCGGCCACCCGATATGAGCGCATCTGAGAGCACCGTCGGCTCTACCTTGATCCCTCTCTCTTCTCAGCGAGTCGCGCAAGTCGGGAGGGCCGGAATCACCCGTGCAGTGGTCGTCTTCTCCGCGGCCGGCCGAGTTCCGCCGGGTCGATTCCTTCACCCTCGACCTCCTGCGCCTCCGACGAGCACGATACGACGCTCCGGGTGAGCTACCGCGTCGAACGCGCTCCTTTACAGCCTCCATCTCGTTCTGGAGCGGCCGTGTCAAACCGTGTCGTGGGCTTCTTCTTCAGCTCCGGCGTAGGGCGTCGCCGTCGTTGTCCGCCGTTGCTGCATCCCGGCGCTGGTCGTTTGTGCCTGGAGATCCACGCTAGAGGGGTGCTCGGGGCGGCGCCACGATTTGGACGAGGCCATGGCGGGGGTAGAGGAGTGGCGGCGGAGCTCGACAGCGCCGGCGCCGAGCCCGGCCCTGCAGCGCGCTCTGCAGCCGCTCCTTGACCGTCTGCTGCTGCTGCTCACGCGGCCATGCGCGGCTCGCCTCGTCGTCGTCGTGGTGGTCACCGGCCAGCGTGGGGAGAGGAGTGGCGGTGGAGCTCGACGGCGCCGGCGCCAAGCCCGACCAACCCAAGGGGCTCGAGCGGATCGAGGCGGCCTACGCTCTCCATCCTGGTCAACGGGGTTGAGAAAGGGGAAAAAGAAATAGAGACTGACACGTGGGTCCCATGTCCACCTAACTCAATTTTTTTATTTTACTCAGATTTTTTATTTTCTCTATTTTTATTGGACTGACAAGTGGAACCCACTGTCAGTTTAACTTTTAATTCTCCTAACATGTGGGCCTGGGAGGTTAGAAACACTGTCTAAATTGCATCGGACAGCGATTTGGGTTTTTGAGAAAACTTTGGCGAAATATGGTATGTAAATGGGATTGCGGCGACGACTGGTACCAATCGGTAAATTTTGCGTGAAAAGTGGTAGTTTTACGCTATTAACTCGGGGAATGGCAAAATATTTTGTGCACCGATAGTCTGAGATACGGGTGATGACCTTTTCTCTCGCACTAATTAACACGAGTGAGACTTGGTCAAATGTACAGGTGGCATTTTACACAAAGGATTTTTTTTGGCAATAATGAACAAGACATTTTCCGAGTACTAGGCTTCGTTTGTGAGCAAAGTTTATTTTTGAAGAATTCTAAGACTATAATGGTTTCTGAAAATACCATGGTTTTCAATACTTTGAGGTATTTGCCTTTAGCAAAATTGTAGTTTTTTAATACTTAGTATTGATGAAAGCTGCACCGATTTTGAAGTAATAATATAAAAAATAGGTTCGGATCTCCTTTTCTAAATCTGAAGTATTTACTTACTAGGCATAGAAATACTATCGTTTTCAAATACTTTGGTTTTAGAGATATTTCACCGCCAAACTAAGACTAAAACTGCCTACTACAGTTGCTCGAGTGCTCCTCTCACCGCTGGCAGCTCTCCATTGTGTTAAGCTTTGACTTACGATCTTTGAAATTGATAGGGATTCATATGCGGACGATCACTTTACTTAGCCACGTTCCTTCCGACTTCGCCCGGTTCGCCGTTTCCGTGTTTCGACCTATTCCCGCGTAACGTATGTCTGGGTCATGTTTACGCGACGTCCCGGACGACTTTGCCCGTGTTCTCACGTTTTGGCCTTTCGCCACACCCACGCTCTGACCGTTTCGTCCACCATATGCCCATTTTTTTTGCCTATTCCCAGCGTGACGTATCTCGGTGCAGATGTTCCCATGTTCCTCTCACCGTTCTCCACGCCTTGGTCATTTTGTTCCGTTACACCGTTTTTCACGACTTTGCCGTTCTTCCGAAAACAGTTTTCTGACGACTTGGCCGTTTTTGCCATTTTGTCCACAGTTTTCCCACAACTTGATCTCCCGATGGGGAACTACTCCGATTTGCTGAGGAAGAAGCAATTTGGGACAATGGTAAACCTCTTAAGTGCAAGATTGTTGCATGGTTCGCAATTCAATATGGGGTATGGACTTTTGACCGTAGAGCTTGGCAGGTCTGCAATATCAGACAAAGGCGTGTTTGGTGTGGCGGAGCTAGGTACTTGGAGGTAGATTTTCTGTTTTAGATGAGATTAGAGGGCCCAATAATTAGGGGATTAACTTGATTGTCCCTCTTGTGTGAAGATTATATTGATGGACTCCCCTTTTGTTTCAATCCTGCCTCCGCCCGGTGTGCTTGCAAGATGAGGACATTGTACATCACATTTTCACACAATGTGTCCATGCTAGACATGTCTCAGACAAGTCATTTCCAGCTAATAATTGTTGAACTATACAGTCCAGTTATATATGTCAAAAACATATTAATAAAAATAGGTAAAACTGAAGAGGGCTGACTGTTTGAAGGACCCTGCTATGGCAGCCATTGCAGTAGCGATGGACATTTGTTCGGCAATTTCGATACCGGACATATTATCAGGAGCACCGGTGAGATGGTCTTAGCAATAGCGGTGGGAGCCCCAGTGCGGCCGAGCTATACGACTCCAGTTTTTTTTCCTAGGCCAAAATATATTGAAATTTTCATTGAGATTTTGTACAACTATAGATCTCAACATTATTTCCATACATAATTTTTGTTTCGAATTTTTGAAACACAAAAGTGTAGATTTTTTTTTAAAGGGAGCCATATAGCTCGGGGTACACTTGGGTTTTCGGTGGGAGCCCCACATAACAAACAAGTAATTATCTATAGCTTAAAAAAATAATTCTCATGTCAATCAGTAGATGATTTTCTTAAATGCAACAGCGCTGGGTGCCGACTAGAGCTTTTTGGCAAAATAATGTTTCTGATATGGGAAAGACAAGTCATAAATTCATAATCCGTTGATTCTTAAGCGTAACCCCTTGTTAATCCTGGTCCACTAAAGCACTAGATAATTCTCTTGCAGCCGTAGCGGCAGGTCCACGGGACCGGCAGCGCCTGTAGCGTAGCAGTGTCCACGCACGATTATTTCAGGCCCGACAAGGTATTTTCTGATTTCCCTTCCCCTCCTCTTCGTCTCCACTCTTCTTCTCCCCTCTTCTACTCTACTCCTTCCCCAATCTCTCCCCCTTCCGGTCTGTCTCGTCGTCCCCTCGCTCCCCGCTCGCGATTCGCCGCTTCGGCTTCGGCGGGGACCTGCTTGCGCGGATCGGCCCCTTCTCTTTCCCGGTAAGCCACCGACCCCTTATCCTGATCGGATCATTTGGATGGGTTGGTGCGGGAGTTCCTCTTGCGGTTCCCTTCTTTATTTACCCGTGCGACCGGAATCCGAGTCCCCGTCGAGATAGCTGCCGATTTGTTTGTTCGCTCCGTCGGCGTGGTAGGTACACGTGCTAGTTCAGTTCATCCATCCACCATGGTTCGATTAGCTGCTTTTCTTAGGCGAGCTAGACCGATCTGAACTGCCCGCACCTTATTTTCTATAGAAATTTTGGGGGGTTGGGCTGATTTACGACCAGGGTTTAGAACCTGTGAAGCACCGCTGACTGCTGTATGCTGATGTTTGAGATTTTAGACATGATACCTGCTGAGTGCTGAGTAGTACTGCAATTGCTCACAACATTTGCTCCTAACAACTAGACTGTATGTGTGTGTTTGAGAACATAACATTTTCTATCCAATGCAGCAAGTTGACCATTCTGACAAATATGCAGGATTGGCGTGCCAAGCTGCGCACTGTTATGCTTTGTTCTTGCTGAGCCTATTCCAGCAAGGAGGAATCTATAAAGCAGTTTGGTATTAAGGTTACTGGTTTCATCTGTCCTGAAAAGCTCTAGAATAAATGGGAGAAGGTAACTACTTCTCTAAATTTTTGTCTTTCTTTTAAGTTAGACTTAAGTAGTATGACTTTGCTGCTATATACTCCACAGCTCCATACACAGAACCCTTTCGTCATTGTAAAAAGCAAGAAAAATATGTTTTCTACTTACACCTTATTGCATGATGTTGGCATACGTGGTACCATAATAGTTTATAAACATCAGCGAGATATAACCTAATTATGATTCCTGAGTTACAGCTTGCCTCTTTTTATTAGTGCTTTGGCATGATCCCTATGCGCATTATCTTAGCTTTGTTTGTAAGGTTACTAACTCACACTTGGCATTACGCAGCAAGCTCGGATGAACTTTGCCATTGTCAAGGGTGTCTTGGCAAGTACACCCTACTCAGAGATGAAGAGAACCCACAGCTAGCGAAGTTTGAGAGACGGCTTCCTTGCTTTGGTTGTGGAATAGGATGGTCCTCGTAAGAATCCTTTACCTTGTACATAAACTCCAGTTCAAATTTCAAACTATTCATATATCAAACAATTTTTGGTTGCAGATTTCTTTTAGGTTTCCTGTGTCCATTGCTTTGGTTCTACGCAACGACTCTTTACTTCTGCAAGTACTACAATAGGGATCCTAGAGAGCGCCCGGGTCTAGCTGCCTCTGCTATTGCGGTAGGTTTTCCTTTCACAGTAAACCCTGAACATGCTACTATAATTAATATAACTTGAAAGAAAACAGTTCATTGATACAAAGTAGTGTAATGGATAATCCATATCTAGTAAGAGAAAGCAAAAGAGTTCTCCTGTAGAAAGTCATTTCTTCATGCATGTAAACTATCATGCAACCTGATACAAGATGTACTTGTAACCATGTTGGTTGACAGATTGATTATACTTGTGATGAAAGTGGGTCGTGATGCCGTTTGCTCTATTCTATTCTATCAAAATGCACATATATCAAATTTTACTTAAGGAAACTTTAAAGGTAGATTACAAACCAGCAGACTCAGCAACTCTGGAGAGTCATTTAGCAATTTTTTTGACAAACTTGCTTTTATAGGTTTGTTACGGTGAGTGTTGTTCCTAATGTTTCCAATTACTAAACAGTGGTCATGCTGGCAACTCTATCTCTGTGCAGTCATTGACAATTTCTTTTCCTTTGTCCTGATAAGTTTGCTGAAATAGTCTGGTTACAGCTGAGTTCTCTTCCTAATGTTTGACTCATCTGGATACGTGCAGATGGCCTTCTTCACAACAGCGACTATTATTACCCTATCCATCATTCTTATAATCTGGTCATCCAAGTGACTTCTGGGGCATGGAGAACATGGCTGTGAATCCTCGTTGTTTATCTGTGGACCAGGCATTCAGAAGGCAAACCTATTATGCTGGTGATATCATAGCAGATCGTTTTAGTCCACTATGTAATCACACCCCCACATGTACAAGTTTTTATCGGACGGTTTTATCTGTCAATTGTCGTCTACCAGCATCATTGTACAATCTCTCATTTTATAGGGTGGGACATATTATCTTAAAGCTTGCAATCCAGAGGCCGTGGGTCCAATTACATAAATTACAGAACATCCAGCAAATAGCCCAATTGGTCGGTGGTTGCTGGAATTGGAACTCTAGTCATCATCAAGAGAAATAGAATGGATACTATGGACTGTATTTCCTGGCTGCTCCTTCGCTTTACACTCTTATACCACCAGTTGAATTTGTAATAGACAAATTCTATTTGCTGGGTGCATAGTGTGGCGGTTTTACTGGTGGTAGTACCATGTGAGAGAACACTACACTCGAACGTTTAAACCTCTTTGAGGTGATTGAACAATTTTGTGGAAAAACGATTTTCCCCCCCTTTGTAAGTTGAATAGTGTGTATTCCGATTCATTTCAGGAGGTTTCCATAAAGCATGTCGAGAAAAGGATACAAAAGAGGTTGAGTAGTTGAAAAGGAAAATTATTATCCATGGGTGGTAGATTGGTTCTCATAAATTCAGTCCTAAGTAACATGGTAGTGTATATGCGTCGGTTGGATTATTTTCGATCAAGATTCTTTTGGCAAGGGGACAGTGAGAAAAAGAAATATCGACCGGCTAAATGGGATATAGTGTGCCGCCCAAGATCATGGTGGTCTAGGGATTCATGACCTTGAGGTCAAGAATAGAGTCTTTCTTGGTAATAAATGTTTAAGCTTCTTACCGAAGATGGGGTTTGACAAACTCTGCTAAGGAGAAAGTATATTGGCTCAAGTGCGGTATCACAGGTTTCGTGGAAACCAGGTGACTCACATTTTTTGGGCTGGTCTAATGGCGACGAAGAAATTCTTCTTCCCATATGGTTCTTTTTCCATCGAGGATGGTTCAGACATAAGGTTCTGAGAGGATAGGTGGCTAGGTATCACTACGCTCCGAGAACAATATCCAGCTTTATACAATATTGTTCTTGGACATCACAAAAGCGATACGCTCGCTATAGTGTTGGATAATTTTCCTCCAAATGTGACGTTCCGAAGAGATCTTGTTGGTCTCAGGCTAGTAGCTTGGCAGGAGTTGCTACAGCGGCTAGCTTCTGTCAATCTGACGCATGGGACTGACGAGTTTCGTTGGAATTTACACAAGAGTGTGGTAAATTCTTGGTGGACTCTATGTATAAAGTTCGAATCCAACCGAATGTGTCAGTAGATAATAATAAGAAAATCTGGAAGATAAAAATTCCACTCAAAAAATAAGGTCTTTGCATGGTATCTTCGTCGAGGGGTAATTCTTACCAAAGATAACCTTGCAAAACGCAGTTGGCATAGGAGTAAAAAGTGTATCTTCTATAACAAGGACTTTTCGAGTGTAAATTTGCTAGTTCTATATGGTCAATCATCCAGATATGTTCTACCTTATACCCACCTAGAAGCATTGCTAATATTTTTGACAGCTGGCTAAATGGTGTGGACCATAGGTTTAAGCAACTCATTAGGGTGGCAGCGCTTGCCGTTATATGGTCGCTATGGCTGTGTAGAAATGATAAAGTTTTTAATGATAAAAATTAATCTCTCATGCATGTTATCTACAGGAGTACAACTACACTCCGTTCATGATCCCGTTGCAACGTGTGGAGCATCGCGACCTATTTACAGAGGTGTGTACAAGACTGGAGGATACGGCGAGAAACTTTTTATCCCAACATGGATGGCAGCATAATTTGCGGATCGGCCCTCCACCATCTTAGGCGATTTTACATTTTCTCATCATGATATGTAATGCGCCTTTTTTTTGCTTTTTGCACTACTGAACTTGTGACGGCTGTGTGCATACTAGTTATGCAGAGGCCGGGTGTAATGCTTAAAACTTTTAAGTAATAAAACTCCCTTTATCGAAAAAAAAAGTTGAATAGTGTTTAGCACCGAATTTGTTTTCTTGGCTCTGGGTGAACTTTTGTACCTGCAGTTATTTTATTTTTTTTCTGAAATTTTAATAAATTTAATTTTCATCTTGAGGGCATGGGCTTCATGAAGCCATTTTGTTTCTCTTTCTCTCTTTAGTTGGCTATTTTTGTCCATGCTGATTCGAAAGTTGGGCTAGAGAGTGGATTTTTTTTGGCACTCACACGCCAATGTGCTCTGTAAGTCTAGCGCTCTTTTTTTACAAGAGTATGACAACATCACTTAGCATTATAGAAGGCAGACATAATTACAAGATCATACCCCAATCGCAAACGATGTAGGGCAGAAACCACCAAACAGAAAATCACAGGCCCACTCTCTAACACTATCGGTGGAGAAACCACCAAACAGAAAATCACAGGCCCACTCTCTAACACTATCGGTGGAAACACACGAAACTCCATTCCTAGCGAAAACCCACTATTGAAACTCTGTTCTTCAAATTGATCAGCGCATCAAATTGTTTCTTAACCATCCTGCTGAGTCTGTCACACACAGTCCACTCATGTCGGCTTGCAGAAGCCAAACAAGCACGTCCGTGATGATGGTTTGGCTGTTATCAGTGATTTGATGAGGATCAGACGCCCCTCCCTTAGAATCACTAGTCATCAACCCGTGCCCGGCACGGGCTAGTTTAGAATTTATTATCGCTTGGTGATATGTTTTTGTGGTGTTTTCCATGTTTAATTACTCACGCACATGAAAAAATGAAGTTGTATTTTTTCATGTTTGCAACGTCATGATGACATTTTGCTTGCATATAGGGTTTCTAAACTGTGTACGTAGAATTCTGATTCCTAAGCAGTAAGTTTTATAGTTGTCTTCAGTTTTACTCGGCTTTCTTACACTCTGGGATTTTTTGTCGATAGCCATGCCAACTGATGCACTAAATAATCATTTATTCTATCCGACATCATGATATTCTGTTATAGTTGTGAATTTAGGTATAGAATAACCAACAAATTTGGGAATATAATAAGCAATTTTTTGGTCTATTTGAAGATGTGTCAGACAATATGTAAAGGTGGGCGTGGTTGATCATATCAACAGTAGTACATCTCAGAAGCTAATTAGTCTCTCTTAATTATAAGGAGCAATAAATATTATGGTTCAAACATGATAGGGACATGCGAATTTCCGTCATCTGTAATAGATTTGTACGGAAAGTTTATAGTAATTTTATTATAGTAACATGACACAGATCACTATATATTCTAGGTGAAGCTGTTGCCCTAATTTCTTTCCACGATGTTCATGGCAGAAAATGGCGTTTCTTCCTTCCAACATGAGAAGTGGTTTGTACTCTAAAAAAGAGAACCAAAAAACCATTAGCAAAGAATAGCATAAATTTTAAAGGTATGCTACCAAAATAGCAGTGCAAGAAGCATCTACCGAAGGAAGATCAGCATTGTCGGTTACAGAGCTTTTCTCAGAAGGGTAAAAAGCTAGAGGCATGAAGCATTAGTTTTGCCTAAGCCACATGAGCAGACATATTTAAATAGAAGGCGCCATGCATGGTCCGTTCTAGAGCAAATGACCTACCGAGGTAACCGCATTAGCATGTAGCATTGATATAGTGGGATGGCTAGTTATCTACTCAAAATTCACAAAACAATTGTCATGGATTTCTTTGCTTCATTCTAAACAATGAAATTTCAGTTGACAATGCATACATCATAATATGTTGAACTCATGTTCGGTAACATGAAACTATGTTGGGATTAATTGCAAATAGTATAATCAAATAGTAGGATACAGATATAGGTAAAGACTAAAGTAGGGGAAATATGGATGTATATACAATTTGTGTACTTGATAAAATATGCTATACTGTTATCATCTAAAAACCACTTTCAGATTGAGGTGTGATATTGAAGAACCACGGCTGGATATAGAAATCAAATTACTGTTTGGGGTACTCAAGCCAACAAAGAGAAAGAGATACTGGGGCCTCATAAACTGTGCAACAATAGGTTCTTGTGCTAAAGTTGAACCAACCAATTCATGCCAACGCCATGGCTGCAGCCAACACGCTATATATCTTTTTAGGGCTTAATACAGATGGATATGATAAAAAAGTCAAGTTGATTAGATTTTCATATGTTCGGGAGATCAGCATTGGATTTAAGGCTGTTTACCTGTAGCCTGTAGGTCGATTCCATGTAAATAACATACCTTTATTTGATGGTCAGCCGCAAAGGCGACCGATCAACCTAGTACGTAATCTTTATGAGCACAATAATGATCCATTGATGCATCACAGTGAAGTTCCATACATGCAGCACATCTTTATTCATGTCAGAGTGTGACGTGATCAATTGGTACGATCAAGCAGCTCACCGACCGGATTAACTGAAATTAGGAGACCACATTGCGTACTTGATATTTGCGAGGTTACTGTCAATTCAGTGGAGTAGAGGAACAGACCTGCACACATAAATTGTTCCTCACTTCAGAACATGATCAAAGGAAAAACTGACATTGAAGTTAGTGAACGAAAAAGCTCACCTCTAGAAAGAAAGTCAAATGTTCATGACTATTGCAGTTTGTATTTAGTGGAAAGAAACTTGCTATACGACTTGGTGAGTAGTACTATATTTTACATAACTTAAAATAAGCTAATTAGTCGAAATTACTTAGACCATTATTAATAAGTTACTACAGCATTAACTAATATAACCTCCTAAAATATAGCTGATGGAAGCATCCATGTAAGGAACTTAGTTTACTTGCCCCCTGACCCAAACTTCTCATGCACTCGTCGATATAAAGAAATTCTGAATTGCCGATGATAAATTTAATTTATATATGTCAGGTAACACAATGTTTGTAAG
Source organism: Poa pratensis (assembly GCA_947311845.1). NCBI lineage: Eukaryota > Viridiplantae > Streptophyta > Magnoliopsida > Poales > Poaceae > Poa > Poa pratensis. Next base: position 20,167,732 of record CAMZMU010000103.1, read on the forward strand.
GATGCCGAAGGCCATCTTTTAGAACAATTGATTCCCTGTGGGGATTATTGGTTATAGAGCAATCAATTTCCTCAAAGGAATTTGTTCTGTTATGGATAATTTTCCAATGTATTATTGAAAAATAAACGAAAGTAGTATTCTATTGTAAAGAGAGGAGACATGTATTATCAAGAGTTTGTACTTGTATATGCTCAAGTTGGTCGATGTATCCCTATAAATACAGGTCAGACAAAACGAAGCTAACAGATCATTATGTACTATGAGAGTTTGTTGCCTAGATTAATAGAGGAAGAATAATGAACAACCTGATGGCTAGTTGGCTTTGGTTCAGCCAGGACGGGCGAGTGAACAACCTGATCAATTAATTTATGCTGCTCAGATCCATCTTAATTTGGAATTGAAACGCAGGGCACCAGTCAAGCACCAGCGTAGACTGTGGATTCACCGTATGCATGTTAAGATATATTAATTAGAGCAGAGAATTTAAGATACAAAAATTTCCTGCCTAGTGAGTGAGCTGGACGGATTAACCGTGTGCAGGTTAACATATATCTAGAACAGAGATTTTAAGGATACAAAAAATTTCCTGCCTGGTGAGTGAGCTGGACGGCATCGACGAATTGAACGGCTGCATCGCCAGTCTGCCAGAGTTTCCACCGCGGCTGCTTCACAGATGGCGACGGCCAACCAATCTCTTCACAAAGCTAATACATCTCCTCTTCTTAATCAACCATCGTGGGATAAAGTTGTACTGGAATATACATGATCGGTTTGATCTGTGATTGAAACTTGGAAATAAGATTCAGCGTTTGTAGAGGAATACGATGAGGAGAGCTACACATGCTTTATTGGATCGTACCTTTTCACTGGATCAACTCCACGACATGCAATATTCGCTGATGCGTGACGTGAGAGCAGCATAGGTAGTAGCCGGCCGGTGAAATCAGCTTCCGGCGGCGGCAGCAAATATGCGACGTTGCGGATAAGATTGGTTTTAGGCTTTCACGGCCAGGTAGGTTAATAAGACGATGGTGGCACGCATGAAAAAACTGTTCGCTTAATCCAAGGGCTGTTAATGCGTGAGATAAATATCGGACGGAATTCGTTTATCCTTCCGTGAGGATTAACGTGGTGCTTTCTACGGTGCCTCCAATTAGTAGATATAAGAAAGATATAAGATACCTCTCTGCCACGCCGACAAACACTCCAAAACCCTCTCTCGAGCATGGGTTGCGGGTATACCTGGCCATTTCTCGGGCTGGGCCGGGCTTCATGCCGGACCTAAAAAGCCCGACACAGAAAATTCAGGCCTGAGCCCGGCCTGGTCCGATTGTCGGGCCGTAGAAATCGAGCCCAAGTCTGAAAAAGTCCGATTAAACCCGACCGGCCCGATCCTGACTAAAATCCTATTTTTGTTAAGCCCGAGCCTGGCCCGATGCGACTAGTGGGCCCAAGCCTGGCCTGACGTGCAAGCCTGGCCTGGGATTTTCGGGCCCGGTCAGCCCGTCCGGGCTGCCCATGGCCAGGTACAGTTGCAGCCCTTGGTGAGAAGCTTAATGGCCAACTGCAACCCTAAGTATTTAATTGGGAATTTCGCCGCAAGGTATTGCATCATCCCCTCACCAAAATTTCATCCCGCGGTCCGCCTTTGATCAGAGTTACTGATGATTTCCAATAATTGACGTGCAGACCTAATGCCTCACCAAATTTGCAGTGTGCCTTTTTTTGCGGGGAAGTATGTCCTTGATAGATAGCAGGTCATTATTTTAGAAACACGTGAGAATGCACGTCTTTTTTTAAGGGAAAGAGAGTGACAAGAATCTACAATGCATAAGGGCTGGGAACCAGTTTTTTTCCTCAGAAAGGGGTTGAATACATCAAAATAATGCACACATCTTTTTTATTATATTATTTAATAAAACCTTGAAAAAATTACATCGACCAACCTGAAGCCACCTTCTTGTCGAAAACTGTCGCTACACCTACAAGAGTGATAAAGGGAGTGGCCATTGTCGGGGCCATGTGTCCTGACCTTACACCTGCGCACATCATCTAAATTCAGAGGCCGTACCAAGAAGCGCCACGACGAGCGACGAGCACAAAACCGGTCTAGCAGACCCTTAACACCCACCAAATGTGCATGCTGCAGAAGCCACCACATTGATCTTGTCAGGCCTGCCGTCAACACCACCAGGCAACGCCAATGCCCTGCGGCGTCCATCGTCGAGGCCCTGCCGCTCAACCTTATCAAACACCACCATCTGTCACTGGCACCACAAGTCTCGTTCAACTCACAACATTGTCTCCAAGGGGGAGAGCGACATTAGGTGCCGCCAACATCCGACCTCGAGATTTAGGGTTTCCCTGGGAGCGATCTAGTTGAAACGTGAATTGCGTCGCCGACGCCTTTAACAAGGTTATGACGACGCCCACGGGCGTCACCGTCGATAGTTCCAACCGCAGCCAGATCATTTTGGCAGTCCTACTCGCCCACCTTGATCCGGACAGGCTTGTCCACCTAGCACTCCATCCGCGAACCGCTTCGCCGCAATGAGTCAGGCCAAGGCCCTAGGTGTCCGCAGCCAAAGGATCTGGAGATCCGAATGCATGGCGTCGCGAGACCTAGAGTTGAGCCACGAGGATGCCCGGTCGTCCCTCGCTGGACACCGTTTCTCGCTGCCCCATCAGGCCATCACCAGGGAGGAGCATCACGGCTTCATACCGCAGTGCCGCATAACGTGGGAGGAAGCCGTCGACGGGGTATATATCACTGTTCTTACCGAAGGAGCCAGGGCACCCGCTCCGAGACTCTACCATGGCCGCTCCCTAGAGAAGCGACGGAGGAAGGCCTTTAGGTTTTTCATTTCCAACTAAAACAATACTTGAAGCTAGGATCCACGTTCCAGCCCAAACTATATGATGTTTCACGCATAGGTCCCTGGAACCGGCGGCCGTATGCATCATTTTGATGTAGAGGCTGGGACTCGCCTTTTCGAAAAAAGGTCCCTGGAACTTTCCTTGCATTTTCCGTTCCAGACTGGGCAGATCCTTACGTCTGGCATTACAAGCTCGACGCCTATGTATGTCTTGTTCAGTTTTTGGAGGTATCTTCACGGTTGGAGCCTGCGGTGGTTGGATTGTTTTCCCAGCATGAATGGCAACATAATCTTCGGATCTAACCCCCAACACCAACATCATAGGCGTCTTTACAATTTCTATACTGTCACTTGAGAATTTGTTAGGGTTGTGTGCATCCTAGATATGCAAAGACCGGGTGTAATGCTTAAAATGATCCCTTTGTCGAAAAAAATGTATCTCCTGCTCCATTTGCGGATAGAACATCGAGAACTAACCATCTGATACTTTTTGTATTTACAATAATATTATTCGTCAGCAGTGTTAATCTCCTTTTTTTCAATCCCATGACATGCGCGGGTGTTCTCTGTTGCGAAAAGAAAAAGGAAAAATATATCAGGAAACCAAAGAAATGGCTTGTTGGTGCCTTGTCCCGTTCAAAACTTTCCGTGTACGGCAGCCTGCGTGCGTCTAGTAAGTGAGGGTGCACTCAGCTGAGTACTCAGCATGCCTGATGCGATATTTCTAAAATAAAATAAACTTGGCGGTTGTGCACACTGCAACAGGGCATGCATGCATGTACACATCCGAGTTCATATTTGCACCAGATAGCTGTATAAACCATTCTCCTTTTGCTCTCATACTACTATTTCTACTCCATTAGGATTATATTAATGTGGTGTCTTAGCCAGCCGGTTCCCATGGTCAGAAAAAGCCAGTGGTTCGACTCTTCTTGAGTTTGATAGTTCGTAAATTTATTTCTAAACTCGTTAGGATTCGGATACGGCTGCCCACCCTAATAATTTTCTTCTCCTCCATTGGCGAGACCCCGCAATCATCACCGGCTTACTGATGTCCTCCCCGCCCGCAGCCGACTTGCTGCTGCGATGCCTTGCCGCCTTGCCCTACCCAAACTCCTCCTCCCCCGTTACACCTGGCCGTCACCCCCGATCATCCCTCTAAGTCCGACGAGAGCACGCATCTTTTGAAGGAGATCCACCGCCTCTATCCCAAATCTAAGTTTCTTGCTCCCCTCCACCGACTCCGTCGCGGCCGGTCACGTCGGCGGGGGCTCCGACTCTCTCTATTCCCACGACCAGCCGTGTCATCGCCGACTTGGGGATCCGCCTCCTCTCTCTCTCTCTCTCCCCTCTATATATGAGATCGACCGAGCATTGATCTAATTCTCGGCCGAGAACTAGCAAAGGATTTTATTTTAAGACGGGGTGTTCTATTTCTTTTCCTTTGGTTTATTATTAAATACTATTCTTTTGCATATATGTATATACATACACAGTAGGATCTTGTTCTTGTATATTTATATGGCGAGCAAGCATGAACTTGGGTTCGGACACATATATGTTGTACTAATTAACACCGACAATGTCTCGTAGCATAAATTGTACTGTATGGCTTGTTGTATGCATATGTGCATTAGACTTGCAAGCATACGGACGTTGCACTAGCTAGTACCTATGCTCGCATGCATCGTCTTGTCTCTTGTGCACCCTCACCTTGAACCCATCCTTCATGTGGAGTATGATGGACAGCTTGGTATCGCGTCAGCGCCGGCGACCTCCATCCGGAACCTCGGGACGACGGCGGCAACAACAGCTTTCATTTGCGAGAAAGCAAGGTCCCTGCCGAGGCATGTCCGGGGCCCCGCGTTGAACGCCACGAACTTGTACGACGGCTGGTGCCGGAGCCGCCCCTCCTCGGTCAGCCACCGCTCCGGCCGGAACTCCAGGCAGTCCTTGCCCCACAGCGTCTCCATGCGGCCCATCGAATAGAGCGACACGATCACCCGCCGCGTCGTCCCCACGGCCGCGCCGCTCGGCAGCTTGTCCGGGCGCGCTGCCGCCTTGTGCTCGAACGGCACCGGTGGGTACAGCCGGAGCGACTCCGACAACGCTGCGTGAAGGTAGACAAGGCGCTTCAGCTCGGCGTCGGTGCGGTGTTGGCCGACAGGGACAGACGACGGGTGATCGCGGAGTTCGGCGAGGATCTTGGCCTCGACGTCGGGGTGCTTGGTGAGCAGCCAGAAGAACCATGTCAGTGCGGAGCTCGTCGTGTCGCGGCCGGCGATCATGAGGTTGAGCGTCGTGTCGCGCAAGAACCGGTCGAACTCGGCGCCTTCCTTACCGACCTCGTCTTGGCACTCCAGGTACAACGTGAGCAGGTCAGCGCCTTCGCCATCGGCCTCACCTCCGGTGGCATCGGTACTGAACGCGCGCTCTCGCCGGAGCGAGATAAACTCGGCGATAGACGTGTCGAGCACCTGCCGAGCCTGGGTCATCTTCTTGTGATGGCCGATGTTTAGGTAGGTCTGGAGCTCCAGCCACGCAATGGGCGTCACGTGCCGGTAGAACAGCACCTCCTCGGCGTCGTCCATGGCCGTGGCGAAGGGGACTCGCGGGAAGTCGGCCGCGAGGCAGCCGGGGTCGACACCGAAGACGAACATCGCCGTGAGGTCGAACGTGAGTCGCATGAACACGTCCTGCATGTCCACGACGGCACCAGAGGCAACGAGACCATCGAGGAGCGGCACGAGTCCGTCCCCGAGCTTTCGCGCGGTGCTCGCGGCGACGGCGGCGCGGAACCTCCCGTCGGACAGCAGAACGTGCGCCTTCCGCCGCTGGAACGTCCAGGACTCACCGTCTGCGTTGAAGATGCCGTCGCCGAGGACATCGAACAGGGCGGCGAACTCCTCGCCCTTGGGGTAGTTGCCGAAGTTGGACGTGAAGATGTGCGCTACGTCCGCCGGGTTGGCCGTGACGAGCACGTCCACCGGCGAGCCCAACGGGCCCTTGATGAGACGCGACATCCCTGGCGCTGCGCGCAGGAACTCCGTGAGCCACTCGTGCATGCGCCCGGCGTTGACGCTGATTGCCGGCACCGCGCCGATCACCGGCCAGTTCGTCGGCAGCCCGTCCCGCCGGCGAAACCCGAAGAACAACAGGACAACGCAAGCAAGCGACACCACGATCTCTGCCGCCGGGTACTTGCCGAGGAAGCCTCGAACCCACCATGACACGACCACCATTTCTTCTGCCTTGTTTAATTAAGCCGGTGGAGTGAAGTGGTCTTGTGTGAGTTAGCTAGGTTAGCTTAGGGTTACTTATATAAGTGCCTAGCTAGCCTGAGAGGGGTTTGGGTTTAGGTGAAGAAGTTTGGTGCGCGTCAAGGCAGCTTAGTTTCTTCTACCCCGAAGACCATATTGAATGAATTCACCATCAACATGTATATAAGTGGAATTTTAATTTAGCCAGTCTACTTTCAAAAAATAAATTAGCTAGTCTACTTCAGGGGTACAATCAAAATTGACTGCCCTCCTAATCTCCTTCGCCGGAAGCAACCTTCTATCTGTAGGAGATTATATATGCGAGTTGGTGCCATGGACAAATAGGCACCCCAAGATAATTGTTCACAACAGTTTGGCTCTTCTGGGTGTCTTTGATTTGATCAAATAGAACGAAGTTATGTACATTCGTCAAGATAACTGCTTCGGGATTTTTACGGACAACCAAACCGACGAACTGATGTAGAAGCTGTCTGTTGGGCTGTCTAGAGATGACATGGAAATATTTAATAGACAGCCACCGTCTAAACCATTGCTCGTGCCCTCATAGATAGCTATTTGAGTTGTCACCAGTGTGCCCTGCTTAACTAGCTACTTGACCATTAGTTCGGTAGTTCCTGTACAGAGATAGACTGCTTTGGACTATGGAGTGCCGATTCTTTATGGATAATGTAATCCAACAGAAGTGTATAATCATCATAGGTGGTAAGAACAAATGCTTGGACGTCGGTTATATGCACCCTTACCAATTCAGTTTTAACCAGTCTTCTCAAAGGGGTAATTAAGAGACTAGACTTTTTTCGATCACGTTTTTTCTTGGAAACCGATGACCACAAAATAAAGTACCGGCTTACCAAATGGAATATGATCTGCCGCCAAAAGGATCGTGAGGGTTTAGGCGCGGAGGTTTTAAAATTAGAGAACAAGTGTTTCTTAAACAAATGACATTTAAAATTAGACTTATGTATAATAAATATTTACACTCTAAAACTTTACCCTCAAGTCACCATAAAACTGGGGGACTCGCCTTTTTGGAAAGGACCAATGCGGGCCAAGGACGATTTTGTCATGAGAGGCTCCTTCCAGTTAGGAGATAGAAAAAAATAGGTTTTGGGAGGATGAGTGGCTAGGTAACCAACCCCTATATATCCCTTACTCATCTATGTACAATATTGCACAATGAAAACAATTTTCTGTGGCAAGCGAAATTATGTCCAGAAACAGGTTAAATAAGTGACTAAGCATGCATATGATCAGATAACCGTGATCTACTGTGATAATACGGCTGCCATTCTTTTCTTCTCGACAAATATCATACCAGGAGAAAGACTCTAGGGCTTACTGGCAAGCACATGCGATGGTGTGCTAGGCATGTAGATTTCGATCCTCGCCACTATCTTAACTTAAAACAACAGGGGGTTCCTCTTCTTGTTAGTTCATTTTTATAAATATCATATGGGCTGTCCCTTTTCGGTTTAATTGAATAAGACCGTCCCGCTAAATATAGTGTTTAGACGTACTTGACCGGAAGCAAATGGACACAATGGGACCATTTGGTACTCGGTTAATTATCTCTCTTTCAGATCAACCAGATACTTTTGTTTGAAGTCTGACCACACCTGGCATGTTTACTGTAAGATCAATATACCTCGACTATATGGATGATAATACACGTTTCGTATGCAGGTACACTTGGAAGATTAAGGTAACACTGAAGATCAAGATCTTTACGTGGTTCCTATATCGTAAGGTTCTCTTAAGGAAAAACAACTTAGCATAACGAAATTGGACAGACAGAAAAAAATGTTGCTTTTATGATGATGATGAATCAATTGATCATCTCTTTATATCATGCCCATTTGCTAAACTAGTTTGGCATATATTCCACATGACCTTTTATTTATATCCTCCAGTCAATATGCTTTCAAGTACTTCTTAAGCAGCTATATGTGCTCCCTGCATAATATTAAGCAGTGTACTACAGAGCAAATCATTAAGGGGAAAGCACCTATGGTTTATCACAGCACCATCAGGGACATAGCACGCTGTGGTCCTGAACCACCTTGGAATCCGCCTAGTCCAGGACGTGTGGCCCTGTCGGTCGATGGGTTCTTCTCTACTACTGATGGTTCGACGGGTGTTCGCATTGTTCTCAGGAACAACGATGTTCTTGAGGGGATGTCACTGGCTCTTCACTATACTGACTCCCCGGTGGTGGTGCAATCTGATTCCGTCGGGGCTTTGCCTACCCTGATGGACAATTCCCTTATACGATCTCGGAGATCAAGCAGCTCTTAGATGAGAGGCAGTTTATTCCAATGAAGGTAGCTCGTGCACAAAATAAAGTTTCACATACTCTTGCTAATTATGCTAGAACAGCCCGTAGCACCGCTTGTTGGGAGCAATAGGGGCCAAATTTCATCTATAATCTTGTATTAGCAGAATGTAATCCTGTTACCAATGAATAAAACTCCCATTTCCCTGAAGAAAAAAAAGTCCTCCTTATTTCTTGTCAACTGAGGAATAGACTCACCCCAAAAATTACTTAGATTGTTATTGCCAAAAGAAACTTTTGACTTGAATATTGCGTAGTCGGCAGCCACAAATATCCTTTTTTTTTTGAGAACACAGTACAACACAGACGCTCACAAATACGCACATACACTCACCCCTATGAACGCACGCACGCACACCCTACCCCTATGAGCACCTCTGAAGGACTGAGCCGGCAGATCTTGAGGTTGACGAAGTCACCACAGGCGCCTCGCTGTTGACGGGCACGTCACCTACCACTGAAAGAATAGCGCCGGATAATCCTGGAATAAATCCAGGTAAATGCAAACGCCCATGCCAAGTCTAGGACTTGAACCTGGGTGGGCTGGTTCCACCACAGGGAACCCAACCATCAGAGCCAAGCTCCGTTTGCTGCCACAAATATCCATTAGGAGAATGACTAGACACGCGGGATTACAAATGTAAACAGAATTGGTGATGAGTGTCTTACTTCATGAGCGATAGTCAGGACAGCAGGAGGAGCGACGCTGATGGAGGGCGACGCTGGGGCGACGCTGGGGACGTCACCTGGACTCTCCCCGGCGGCGGCCTGTCGGCATCCTTCAACGGTGGGAGGTTCTGGGCCCTCTCCCCGGACTCTAGCGAGGATGAGGCGGACGCGATCTCACCGCTGGCCTCTCAGAGGTCGCTGCGGTATAGTTGCCACACGCCTTCACCATCTCCGACAAGGGACAAGCGCGAGATGAGAAGATCAAGGATAGAAGAAAAGAGGAAGGCGCAGAGGTGGGCGGCGCAGATGCTGGCTCCTTCGGCATCTAAATCGGTAAGCGATTCGGGATCTTCTTCTTCGAGATCAATCAGTTCGAGATCGACGATGCCGTTGGCAGTCGATAGCCGCGGCAGGACCTTGGTGGTCAAAATGCCGGTCCTCTCGCCTACGGTGCAGTTGTGCCCGGAAGGTTTGGACGATGAACAATGGACGTTGGTCCAGAGACGACGCCGGCGAGGATCCATTGCCGGATCTGGAGTGGCGGTGAGCTCGGGCGATTTTCACAGATCGAATTTTGAAAATTCGAAATCCCAAAACGGGAAGCTCCAGCCGTTGGGCCTGGAGAGGCCCGTTGTGCATGAAAGCCCACGAAGCCCAGGTGGCCCTGATCGACGTATTGATGCTATTAGGGTACGGCTGTGCCATCGAACGTGTCGGCTAGGGTTTTCGTGGTTCCTCCCTTCTGTCTCTGCCATGAATCGTGGTACTGGGGCTGGCGGCGTTGGTCGCGGCGGCGCCGGTGCTGGCAGGGGCGGCGGAGGGAACTACGGCCGTGGTTACAACAACAATACCAATCGCAACTTCGCGGTTGGAGAGTCTAGCGGCACGGCTGGGCAAGATGACTACAACAATGGCTTCCAGGGCAACAATGGCCATGGACAGAGGTATGGAAACAACGGCTTGCAGCAGCAGAATTTCAATAATCGAGCTGCTAACGGAGGGCAGTTCTATGGTGGTTCTAATGCTGGTCAATTCCAAGTGAATTTCAATAACCGAAACATGCCATGGGCGTTTCAACGTGGGATCTGGTTTTGGGGGCAATGATCAGCGCCAAAACGCTGCAGGACGGTTTAGGGGGAGGTTTGCGTATCGTGGCGGCGCTGGAAGAACTGGGCGTGGCCGTGTTGAGGCTGACCGAGTGTCCGCTGGCAGAGGAGCACCCCCGAATCCTACCTCTGATGCTCAAACGGCCAACACTGGGTCGGCCGGAGTAGGAGCGGCTCAGGCTGTGGCCAAGCAGGGCTTAGCACAAACGCAAGTTACGGCTGCAGCGTTGGCATTGATGCCAGTGGCCCAGCAGCTAATGAGAAATACAACGGTGGCGGCTACTACTGCTGCCGATCATGGCGTGGAGGACTCTGGGGATGAAGCTAGAAATCCCAAAAGAACTGACAAGGGTCGGTGCTACCGCTGTGGTTTTGGGGGGCACGTTTTGGCTGATTGCAAGACGGTGCTCCGTGATAATTGTGAGTCTGCTAACCACGTTTCTGATGATTGTGCTTTGCTAAATGCTCCAAAGCCTCAAGTGGAGATTTATGGGCATTACCATGATGATTTGACTTTCTTTGGATATCCTTGCACTGAATCCTACAAGCCTAAGACTGAAAACACTCGACTAGGTATGGTGTCGGTCACAGGGGGTTCGTTGACGATCCCTCAACTTTCTAGGTAGCAGCAGCGTGTGGTTCCGGTGGATCAATATGTGTGGGATGTGCTGCAAGTTGGACATAATGTGTTCAAGGTTATGTTCCCATCCAAAGCTGAGCTTGACAGATTGAGGCTGTTCGGATCTTTCAAAATTCCAAACAGTGATTGTGAATTGAAGGTGGATACTTGGAAGGGCATTATAGAGCCACTCTGGTTGCTACCACAGGTATGGGTCAGATTTGAAGGGATTCCCTCTCACCATTTGGGAGACTATTTAGGTAATTGGGGGCTCGACACTCTCTTTGGTAAACCCTCAAGGTGGATATGCCTTTTACTAGACAGCATGGTATTTTGAGAATTCTGATAGGATGTGTTGATCACAAAAAGATTCCAAAGGATTTACCCTTGTTTATCAAAGATGGGTTCTATGAAATTCGTTTTTCGGTTGAGCCATTTGTAGTGGTAGATGGAGATGATATGGACTTAGATGATGGGCATGGCCCGGCTGGTGATGACCAGAATGGGGGTCAGGAGAAGCAGAATGAAAATGAGACGGTGGACAAGGTGATTGAGCCCACGGTGGAGTCGAATGTAACTCCAAGCACAAAGGAGAATGTTGATACTGGGAAGCAACACAAGTTCTTTCCAACAGTCACTTACTCCCCATCCGTCAGAAAGTCCATGTCTTTGGCGAAGAAGGCTTTGGCCGATCCATCGGCTGTTCAATGGGAGCCGAATACTGATCCATCTCAACGGGTTAAGAGTGTGGTGTTGGCTGAAAAGATGGCCTTGCGAGGCAAGGTGTTTGGAGTCGGCAAAGGCTGGTGGTTCTTTGTCAGAACCCTTTCCAAGAAGAAATATGCTGAGGTGGTAAAACTTAATTTTTCTAACTCGGTTGAGCTTGTTAAAAAAATTAAATTCCCTCCTAAAAATGATGTAGAGGTATTGTTGGATACCGCTGATAATCATTGCGTTTTACAGGACTCTTTTGATAACACTTTTGAGGCCTCTTGTGGGTCGGGGAAGGATGGCAATACTGGGAGTGCTTCGGATCTTCCTGTGGGGAATTCGACTCCCAAAAATGTGAGTAATTTGAACATGAAACATACTCATATTTCAGATTCACAGAGAAGCTCTGATGATATACTTGATATGCAGCACCCTGAGGTTACTGAGCCCGTGATGTCGGACGAAGCTCAGGCCTCGTTGACCTCGGTAGAGAAAAGAGGTGCCTCTGTCAACAATGTGCAAGTGCAGCACACGATGAGGTTGGCAGAGGTGGAGAGCCCTACTCTTGGGACGGCTTCATCTCCACTGACGACGCCGGTGTGTGAGCCGGCGGCCGAGACACGCGTGGCTAGGGATCCTATGAATGGGGCAACATCGCCGGCTATCCCGGTGTTGCGGAACGCAAGGGAAGAGATCATAGCTTATGGGGGAATCGCCGAGCCGAATGTGAGATCAAGCGCAAGGATCAGATCGCAGCCTAATGCTGATACGCCTCAGATGGAGAGGGCTATGTTGATGGCCCAACGTCGTGATGCTGCGGTCTTCTCAGGTACATTGCCGAAACCTAGCTTATCCTTTGCTTCTTTACCAAATGAGGTTATTGTAGCTTGGGCTTCTAGGTTGGGTGTAACGTTAGGCATTTCACCTTCTCAAATTTTGCATTCGGTTAATTCTTTAAAGGCGGTGGAGGAGTCACTTTCCTTCAAAATACTCTTAAGAATAATGATGATGAGGGACTCACTTATTTAGTGGTTAAGCGGGCAACAAATTTATCGGATGATTTGGGGAATGAGATAGAGGATAGTTCTCTCGACCACAATGATTTTCTACCAGTGGGGGGCCTTTGTGGCCGCAAGAGGGGAACCAAAAGGGCGCTGACCTACAAGTGAAGCGACGTAGTGCTAGAATTGAGAAGCTAAAAAATAAATCACAATGAAAGAAGTTATTTGGAATAGTGATGGGCTAGGAGATCCTGCTAAACACCTCACGGTTCAAGAAATAGTTAGGGAACATAAATTAGATTTGTTGGCCTTACTTGAGACAGGTAGATCTAATTTTACGGCACCCTTTTTAAATCATCTTAGTGGGGGGGGGGGGGGGGGGGTTGTGATTTTTCGTGGTATTGCTTACGTCCCCAAGGAAGATCAGGGGGCATCTTATGCGGTTTCAATAACATTTCCATTTCGGTTATCTCTATGGAAGCAGGTGATTTTTGCGTCAAATTCAAGCTGAAATCGAAGAATGATGGTTTTATCTGGAGTTTAGTTGTTGTCTATGGGGCTGCCCAAGACGAAAACAAGCCAGAATTTCTAGCTGAGCTAGTTAGAATTTGTGAAAAGGAGGACCTTCCAATGTTGGTTGGAGGAGATTTTAATATAATTAGAAGATAACATGAAAAGAATAATTCAAATTTTAATGCACGTTGGCCTTTTATTTTTAATGCCATCATAGAAAGTCTTGACCTTCGAGAGATTGATCTTTCGGGTAGACAATACACGTGGACAAGCGGAGAGAGGTTCCAACACTTGAGAAGTTGGATCGATTTCTTATGAGTGTTGATTGGGAACAAAAATTTCCATTAGTTTCGGTGCATGCTTTGACTCGTACGAGTTCAGATCATACGCCCTCCTACTTGATACAGGAAACCACGCGTATTTGGGTAATAAGTCCAGATTCTCGTTTGAGCTATCTTGGTTTAGACACCCTGATTTTAGAGAGTTAATTCGGAGAGAGTGGGAATCCATTGATGGTGGGTCGTCTCCGCTTGACAGATGGTAGAATAAAATTAGACATTTGCGCCAGTACCTTAGAGGATGGGCAAAAAATATTAGTGGGGAGTATAAAAGCTAAAGAAAAGTTGTCATTACTAATTGATGAATTAGACCTTAAAGCCGAGACTACCCTTTAACGGCAGTCGAGAGGGCTATAAAAAAGGAGGCGGATGAATGTCTTGCGCGGGCAAGAAGGGATGAAGAAACCAAATGGGCGCAACGTGCTAAAGTAAAACATGTTCAGGAAGGAGGAAATAATACGAAATATTTTCACCTTATTGCTAATGGAAAACACCGCAAAAAGAGAATTTTCCAACTAGAACAAGATGAGGGGACAATTGTAGGAGAGAATAACTTGAAAGTGTTCATCTCTGAATATTATAAAAAATTGTTTGGGGGCACCGGCCCCGAGTTGTTTTTCCATGGTTGAAAATCAAATTGAGGATATGCCTCAGATTTCACTGAAGAGAACTATTTATTAACTTCGGATTTTACTGAGAAAGAGGTTTTTGAGGCCATTTCTCAAATGGAACACAATAAAGCTCCTGAACCGGATGGGTTCCCTGCGGAGTTTTATCAGCAGTTATGGAAATTAATTAAAATAGATTTGATGGCTATGTTTAATCAATTACAGAATGGAGACTTGCCTCTCTATAAGCTGAATTTTGGGGTAATTATTTTGCTGTCCAAGAAAGATGATGCAAGTAGAATAGAACAATATCGGCCAATTTGCTTACTAAACGTGAGTTTTAAAATCTTTACTAAAGTAGGTACGAATAGGGTATCATTCATAGCTCATAAAGTTATTCGCCCATCACAATCTGCTTTTTTGCCGGGACGAAATATTTTAGAAGGAGTGGTTGTTCTCCATGAAACCATTCATGAACTTCAGCAGAAGAAAATGGATGGTGTGCTTTTCAAAATTGATTTTGAAAAGGCATACGATAAAGTAAACTGGTCCTTCCTTCAACAGACACTACGCATGAAGGGTTTTGACCCAAATGGTGTGAGTGGGTGGGCAGATTTGTTCAGGGTGGGAGTGTGGGAATACGTGTAAATGACGATATTGGTCATTATTTCCAAACTCTTAAAGGGCTAAGACAAGGAGATCCGTTATCACCTATCATGTTCAATATTGTGGCGGACATGCTTGCTGTCCTCATTGCAAGGGCGAAAGCGGATGGACAAGTAGGAGGACTGATTCCCCATCTTGTTGAAGGATGGGTCTCAATCCTACAGTATGCGGATGATACGATTTTGTTCCTAGAGAACGATTTAGAGAAGACAGTGAATATGAAATTAATTCTGTCTCTGTTCGAGCAATTATCTGGGCTCAAGATAAATTTTCATAAAAGTGAGCTTTTTTGCTTTGGAAAGGCTAAGGAGTTACAGAGCGAATACAGGACTATCTTCGGTTGCGAGATAGGAGCCTTGCCATTCAAATACCTAGGAATTCCAATCCATTGCCGCAAATTGTTGAATAAAGAGTGGAAAATGGTGGAGGATCGCTTTGAAAAGAAGTTGGGATGTTGGGCCGGCAAGTTACTTTCTTATGGGGATAGACTTGTGCTAATCAATTCGGTTCTTACAAGTCTTCCAATGTTCCTCTTATCCTTTTTTCTTATTCCGGTGGGCATAAGAAAGAGGCTAGATTTTTTCCGCTCTAGATTCTTTTGGCAGAGCGATCAAAAGAAAAGAAAGTATCGATTAACAAAATGGAATATCATTTGCCGACCAAAAGATCAAGGGGGGTTGGGTATTGAACTGTTAGAGATTAAGAATAAGTGTTTATTAAGCAAATGGTTTTTTAAAATTTTACATGGGGATGGTGTTTGGCACGAGTTGTTGTGCAATAAATATCTGAAAAATAAAACATTATCCCAAGTAGAACCGAAACCTACCGACTCGCCCTTTTGGAAGGGGATGATGACTGTCAAGAAAGATTTTTTTCAGCGTGGATCCTTTTGCGTTGGCAATGTACTTCAAACACGCTTTTGGGAAGATACATGGCTAGGTTCTAAGCCTCTAGCGCTTCAATATCCTACGCTGTATAACATTGTGCGACGTAGGAATGTTTCCGTCGCTCAAGTGCTGGCTCATAATCCTCTGAATATTGAATTTCGGAGGATTTTATCAGGAGATAAGTGGACTTCATGGCTTAAACTGGTAGACGGACTGATTAGTCTCTCTCTATCGGATGAGGATGATCTCTTTCATTGGAAATTGACTACAACAAAAAAGTTCACTGTAAGTTCCATGTATTCTGATTTAATGCATGGTCACACTCCTTTCTTACGTAAATACCTTTGGAAGCTGAAAGTACCCTCAAAATTAAAATCTTTACGTGGTTCCTCCACCACAAGGTATTGCTCACTAAGGATAATCTTTTAAAAAGAAATTGGACAGGGTGTAAGAAATGTGTTTTTTGTCAATCGGATGAAACGTTGAGCATTTGTTTATATCCTGCCCGTTTACTAGAGACATTTGGAGATTGATCCATTTTACCTTTAACATTGTACCTCCAACCAGCATTGCTAATTTGTTTGGCCACTGGTTACATGGAGTTGATAAGAAGACTAAAGCACGCATTCATGTTGGCACTTGTGCGTTTCTTTGGGCAATTTGGAATTGTCGTAATGATATAGTCTTTAACACCAATAGAGATGTTCATTTTTTGCAGGTTGTGCACCGAGCGGTTTACTGGATCCATATGTGGTCCTTCCTTTTACCACAGGACCAACGTTCCCTCATGGAATGTGGTTGCTCCCGATTAATGGCGGTCCTTCGAGCTATTTTCAACCGAGAGGGGTGGCGGCACACTAAAAGACTCCAGGATGTGTAGTCTTTTTTGCTGCGCGCTTTTTTGTTGGCTGGTTCTTGTTACCATGTTAGCCGACCCATGATTGTAATAACTTGATACGCATACTTTGTTTTACTTTTATATAAAACGGCTGTGTGCATCGTCACGATGCAAAGGCCGGTAACACCCTTTTCTAAATAAAAAACGTATCTACCGCCATAAGGTGTACAACGACCTCTGTTTTCCTTATAGAAAAATAAGTTAACGAGGCACTTAACAAGGCGCGGAGAAACTAAAGTTCCGTCAAGGACGGCATGCCCAATGACACGTCTCTGTTCCGGCCTCTATAAAATCCATCTGGATGAGATGCACAGCCTGATCACAAAGCGCAGCAGGGCAGCACTTGCTCTGCATTGGTCAGTGCCTCCCTGCATAATACTATCCACACTGCTTGCAGATTGATCTTGGCAGTCGATCGAGGAGGAAAAATGAGCACTGCGAAGAGTGCACGGCCGGAGGTGGTAGGCTGGCCGGCGACGGCCGCCGTGACGCGCATCAAATCCGACAGGCCCGACGTCGCCATCGAAGTGATCCCCGTCGGCACCCCCGAGGGCCCTGGGCCGTTCAACAACGAGCGCGTCCGCGTCTTCTTCGACGAGAATGGCCATGTCCACTAGTAGAAAATGGGCCTATGGTCCCGGTTCGGTTGGGCCTTCAGTCCCGGTTGCCCAACCGGGACTGGCCAATCGGGACCAATGCTGGTCCCGGTTGGGCCACGAACCGGGACCAATGGTTGTCCACGTGGCCTGGTCTGGCTGCTCGTGGGGGGAGACTTATTGGTCCCGGTTCTTAATACGAACCGGGACCAATGAGTGCTTTTTTTTTTTGGTATTTAGGGTTTAGGATTCGATCTCGCCGGTGCCCCCTCTCGCCGGTGCCCCCTCTCCCTCTCGCCGGTGCCCCCTATCGCCGGTGCCCCCTCTCCCTCTCGCCGGTGCCCCCTCTCCTTCTCGCCGGTGCCCCCTCTCGCTATCGCCGGTGCCCCCTCTCCCTCTCGCCGGTGCCTCCGTCGTCTCCCCTTCTTCGCATCGCCGACGAGCTCTCCATCGTTTCCGTACGCATATTATACGCTCTACTATATACACAGTACACGTTGATGCATATATAATTAATATTCGATCTCTTGCGAGAATACAACTATTTAATTACATGGAGATAGATCAAGCCATCAAGGCATATTTAGTTCATCGTCCGAAGCATAATGTTCTCCCTTTTCATCGATGGCCTCCCTAAGCAGAAATCCCGCCAATTCCTCTTGAATTGCTCCTACGCGCAGTTTTGGGTCGAGCGTCTCCCGCAGGTCGCTCAAATGAGTTGTTCTCCGCTCAGTGGTCAACTCGCGAATGAACTCGCAAACGTAGAATCCACATAAATTACTCCCCGGTGGCTGCTGCGGACATGTCACCGATTTATAAGTTAGCTCATCTTTGAATGGACCTTCTACCTTCTGTTTGAAATGTGTCCAACACCTGCTTTGGCAAAGAAAATGAACAAAGGAGTTATTAATTACTTGACATAAGGGAACGAACGAAAGAGGGCGATATAATGCGATAATGATTGAAATTACTTGTTGAGCATTTCTTTCATGTCGGACCACATGTCTTGGTCCCAACTTAATGAGTCGTGGACTTCAACTGTGGACTTGTCAGGTTGAATGCTTAGCAGAATCCAGTGGAACCTGCGGACGTTTACATAAAGCAGACATGCATAGCTCATTAATTACACTTAACATCGAGAAAGCCAAATAAAAATATGTACAAGACAAAAACACTCACTTGAAGTTGTAAGGAAATAGTATTTCCGTACAGAAATGTTGCATGGTTAAAAAGGTGGTCAGGTCATGCTCCACGTCTTTGGGGTGATTGACTAAGGTATGTGAATTCACGATATACGGGTCAACGAACCCGACCTCAAAAACTTTAGTTCTTTTGCATTCCATCATCTTCATTCTGCATAAGGTCTGCTCGGGCTTCTTTGGTGCAAAAAAAGCCTTATTGTAGGCAGCCACCTCCGCGGCGTTTTCCGCTACAGTCCTGTCATAAGGTCTAATGGGAAGATTCTTATGAGGTACTGTTGGGAGGGGCGACCTTTTACGTTTCGGTGATCGCTTACCCCTCATAGTACGAGCGGTGGGCGGAAACGGCTGACGCGGCGGCGGAGACGGCTGCGCTGGAGACTGGTGAGGCGGTGAAGAGGACTGTTGCGCTGGAGACTGGTGAGGCGGTGAAGAGGACTGTTGCGCTGGAGACTGGTGAGGAGTCAATGGCCTTGGCTGCCAGTTCGGAAGCACGATGACATATAGCTGTCCTTTCTCGTTTGGCCGATGCCATTCTCGAACGGTGATCGGGATGAAGTCCCTAACAAGAACTCCGCATTGCTTTACCATTTTATTTTTAACACCAGGGGGAGCAGTCGGTGTGCCGTCTTCAGCGACTCTTTCGATCGTGTACCTTTCTTGGTCGCCCAACTTTTTGGCTGGGCCTCGTTTTGTCCTTACAGAAGATTTGCTCGATCCGGAGGGCTAAAAGAAGAAAGAGCGTTAATATATGTATATAGACATCAGAGACTTAATTAATACAATCTTCGGCTTCATTAATATATGTATATGCACCTCGCCGGAGTTTGCAACATTTAATGTTCCACCGGAGCCTTCGGCTTCTCCCTCGTCGGCTTCTCCCTCGCTGACTTCTCCCTCACCCCGGTCGTCGGGTTCTACCTCACCGGAGCCGTCTCTTCGGTTGAGAGACTCATCTCCCTCACCGGAGTTGTTCAAAAACTCCGTGGTGACATCGACAATATCTTCCGGCCCGCGGATTATATCCTGGAGGATATTTTCCTGATCTTCGTCTCGTTCCATAGTTTCTGCAAATTAAGAACAATGCACAAAACTTTAGTTGGGTAACTTGTTCCATATGTCAAGATACATCTACAATATCATCTCATTTGCAAGAACAAATTAGAAACTTCATATGCTGCCGTATCGTAAACCCGTAAACTCGTAAACTCGTATCGTAAACCCGTAAACTCGTATCGTAAACCCGTAAACTCGTATCGTAAACCCGTAAACTCGTATCGTAAACCCGTAAACTCGTAAACTCATATCGTAAACCCGTAAACTCGTATCGTAAACCCGTAAACTCGTATCGTAAACCCGTAAACTCGTAAACTCGTATCGTAAACCCGTAAACTCGTAAACTCGTATCGTAAACCCGTAAACTCGTATCGTAAACCCGTAAACTCGTATCGTAAACCCGTAAACTCGTAAACTCGTATCGTAAACCCGTAAACTCGTATCGTAAACCCGTAAACTCGTATCGTAAACCCGTAAACTCGTATCGTAAACCCGTAAACTCGTAAACTCATATCGTAAACCCGTAAACTCGTATCGTAAACCCGTAAACTCGTAAACTCGTATCGTAAACCCGTAAACTCGTAAACTCGTATCGTAAAACCGTAAACTCGTATCGTAAACCCGTAAACTCGTATCGTAAACCCGTAAACTCGTATCGTAAACCCGCAAACAAGCTCTATTTCTTAATTGGAGATACTCTAAAATATATAATGCAAACATATTTGAACATTCAAATTTGGATTACAATCTAAATTTGGATTCAAACATATTTGTAATTTCCTATACAAAAAAAATCCTAACACTAACCTAAAATGCTATTTCCTATACAATAAAATTCTAACACTAACCTAAAATGCTATTTCTACCAAAAAAATCCTAACACTAACCTAAAATGCTATTTCCTATACAAAACAAAATTTTCCTATACAAAAAAATCCTATACAAAATTTTCCTATACACTAACAAAATTTTCCTATACACTAACAAAAAATCCTAACACTAACAAAATTTTCCTATACACTAACAAAAATCCTAACACTAACAAAATTTTCCTATACAAAAAATCATACATTTAATTTCATACACAAATTCATACACAATGCTAATTCTAATTCATACATTTAATTTCATAACACAAATTCATACATTTAATTTCTAATTCATACATTTAATTTCATACACAAATTCATACACAAATAAAAGAGAGGCTGACATCATGCTGACGTCAGCAATGGCTGCTGCTCTCTCTGGTTGAGCACGGGCTCGACGGACGGGAGCGAGCGGGGTTGCGCGGGCTGGCGCGTTCGACTTGTGCGGACGCGCGCTACCATTTGGTGGCGGCGCAGCCATCTATTCACCGCCGGAAGGGCTCCGGCGAGCACCTCCCGCGGCGGCGGACGATGGAGCACGGCGATAGCGAGCTACGGGGCACGAGGAAGAGAAAGGGAAGGTCGGGAAGGACCAGGAGCTCACCCTGAGAGTGATTAGATGGACGGTTAGGTCGGGGAAGACCGAACGGCGACGCGAGATTGCTCGACACGCGGCGGCCAGAGTTGGGGATCGGAGGGCCTCTTCCTCTCTGCAGCACGGGCGGCGCGGCGTGCGGGCGCGGCGGCGCGGGCGTCGAGGGCACCGGCGTCGAGGGCGAGGTTGGGCAGCCTGACGGCGTGCGGGCGCGGCGGCACGGGCTCCTTCTTCTTCTCCGGGGACTTAGGCGTTTCTGCAATGAATTGGGGAAGGAGAAGGCAGGCAGTTAAGTAGCAGGGGGTCTTTGGTCCCGGTTGCTGGCAAGAACCGGGACCAATGACCCTTTGGTCCCGGTTCTTGCCACCAACCGGGACCAAAGAGTGGGCAGTTAATGCCAGATCAAGCGCGGGATCCACGGACTCATTGGTCCCGGTTCTTGCTAGAAACCGGGATCAAAGAGTCCTTTTTCAAAATTATTTCGAACTTTTCAGTTCTGAAATTTTGTTCCCGCCTTTTTTTTTCTTTGTTAGGTGTTTGGATATGAATTTCAAATGGTTTTGAATCTGAAAAGACTTTCAACATGAAAAGTTTTTAAATTTGAATAAATAATCCAAAACCGTTTTCTGTTTTCTAAAATAATTATTCTAACTATACAAACTATTAACCATTTTGCCATTTTCAATTAAAAATGCATTACATAAAAGGTTTAATACATTATTACACATGATACAACGTCTCACAAGCGCTTGAAAGAAACACACCCCTGATCCAACATCACCAACATTATTCTACATAAACGGACTTGCTGGCTCGAAGGCCGTAGGATTAGGGGGAACGGCGGGAGGAGCCAGCCCCGTGGGCGGCCGCCCGGTTCTCGCGCGCACGTTTGCGGCGGAGGGCAAGATCCATGGAGGATGAGTCTTTCAGCGCCCAATCCAGATCGGAAGCCTCCTTCGCCTTGAGCTGGTAGGAAGTCTTGGCTCGCTGGACAGGGTAGTCGCGGACAGACTGGAAGGAGGCTTCCATGGCCTCCTGTATCTGCAACCCACAACCTTCTTCCCCGTCGTCGCTCCAGTCGAAGTCGTCGTCCTCCTCCTCCTCCGCGGGAGGAGCGGCGGCGCCTGGTGGAGGTGCAGCGGCGCCAGGTGGAGGTGCGGCGGCACCTGGTGGAGCAGGAGGCCGGTAGCTGGGCATTCCTCTCCACGCCGGGCTCGTGGGCATACGGCGGGATAGACTCCCGCGGTTGCGCCCAAGCGCGCTCTGCCGAGCACGCTCGACCTCGTCCAGAAGGCGCTGCGGCGGGCGTGGCGGATCCATCTCGTGGAGACGATGTGTTCGTGGCTAGGAATGGTGGATTAGGGTTTACCCCGTCGGCGACAATATATAAAGACCTCCAGGGCAGCGCTGGGGGAGGACACGTGCCCAGGGAAGCGCTGGGGGAGGACACGTGTCGTGACCGCAAAGCCCGTCTTTAGTCCCGGTTGGTGTTACCAACCGGGACTAAAGAAGCACACGGATCGTGTGTTTCTTTCAATCGCTTGTGAGCCGTTGGATCAGGGGTGTGTTTCTTTTGAGGGATTGTGAGCTGTTGGATCAGCAGTATCACGACCACTTCGTGAGCCACATGACCCGGTTGGTGTTACCAACCGGGACTAAAGATGCACACGGATCGTGTGTTTCTTTCAAGCGCTTGTGAGACGTTGGATCAGGGGTGTGTTTCTTTTGAGGGATTGTGAGCTGTTGGATCAGCAGTATCACGACCACTTCGTGAGCCACATGACCCGGTTGGTGTTACCAACCGGGACTAAAGAAGCACACGTACCCTATATATAGCCGCCCTCCTCAGACAAGTTACTCACTCACACAAAACATTCCAGCGTCACTCGGAGAGGCATCTTTGGGCAACCAGCGGCAAGACGTCTCTGATGACCTGCGACCGTTCCAAACGGTTGCAGATCATCAGAGATGTGTTGCCGGACGGTTGTAGATCATCAGAGACGTCTTGCCGCTGCTTGGATCGAAGTGGTGCTCAAACACAAAACATTCCAGCGTCACTCGGAGAGGCATCTTTGGGCAACCAGTGGCAAGACGTCTCTGATGACCTGCGACCGTTCCAAACGGTTGCAGATCATCAGAGACGTCTTGCCGGACGGTTGTAGATCATCAGAGACGTCTTACCGCTGCTTGGATCGAAGTGGCGCTCAAACTCACGAGCCACCGTCGGGCTGTATGCAGGGGGAACTGTGTTTGGACGGTCGAAGCTGAGGTTTGAGAGGTTCCCACGGGAGGTGTGGGAGCCGACAACCACCTACCACGCGTGTTTCACCACATAAAGGTTTAATACATTACTACACATCACATAAAGGTTTAATACATTACATTGATTTACATAAAAGCCATGAACCCTTCATCGCGTATGTCCCTGGCCTATGATCGCTTCAGCCGTAACCATGGAGCATCTTCATTATTTAACGGGATGCTTGGGTCAGTTCTCACTGTGAAGGGCGGAATTTCATCAAACTTATCATAATCTGCTGACATGTCTGTCTTGTCCTCGACTCCCACGATGTTTCTTTTCCCTGAAAGAACTACGTGACGCTTTGGCTCATCGTATTCGTTTGCTTGTTTTTTCTTTTTTTCGGTATTCGTTTGCTTGTTTTTTCTTTTTTTCGGTCTGGAGGACATGTCCTTCACATAGAAAACCTGAGCCACATCATTGGCTAGGACGAATGGTTCGTTCTTGTAACAACCAAGATTCTTGAGATCCACTGTTGTCATCCCGTACAGCTGGTCTACCTTTATCCCTTCTCCATTCATGTTGACCCAACTGCACCGAAACAAAGGGACCTTAAAAGTAGGTCCATAGTCAAGTTCCCATATCTCCTCTATGCGACCATAGTATGTGTCCTTTTGCCCATCGTCGTTTGTTGCATCAAAGCGGACACCACTGTTCTGGTTGGTGCTCTTTTTATCTTGGGCGATCGTGTAAAATGTATTCCCATTTATCTCGTACCCTTGGAAATTCAATACAGTCGAAGATGGTGACGCGGCCAACAAGTAGAGCTGATCTCCGACAGTGGTGTCATTCATGAGCTGTAATCGCAACCAACTGCCGAAGGTCTCCATGTGTTTTTCTTTAATCCAGGAGTCATCCTTCCCCGGGTTCTTGGAGCGTACATAATTCTTGTGTTCCTCGATATACGGAGCCACGAAGGTGGAACTTTGTAGAACTGTGTAGTGTGCTTGAGTTAAAGAATGCCCGTCCCTACATATCAGTGCTTTCTTTCCTAGCGTGCCTTTTCCACTCAGTCTCCCCTCATGCCGCGATTCAGGAACACCAATCGGCTTAAGGTCAGGAATAAAGTCAACACAGAACTCAATGACCTCTTCTGTTCCATAGCCCCTTGAGATGCTTCCTTCTGGCCTAGCACGGTTATGAACATATTTCTTCAAGACTCCCATGAACCTCTCGAAGGGGAACATATTGTGTAGAAATACAGGACCGAGAATGGCAATCTCGTCGACTAGGTGAACCAGGAAAGAAAGCACTGATATGTAGGGACGGGCAATCTTACCAAGAACCGGGAATGGCAATCTTACCAAGAACCGGGACCAATACCTCCCCTGCCTATGTATAACCCCCACCCCCCCTCTCTTCTCTCCTCTGTTTTTCTTAGCAGCGGCGGTCCTTTTACTTGATGACGTCTGAATAGAATAATTTTTTTGTAAAATTTGAAAAAGATTGAAAAAAGGAAAGAAGTTGGAGAGAGAATACTTATTTATCGATGTACGGATAGAAATTGTCATCTCGTTTGACATCTTTTTTGAAGGATAGTTGTTTCATCAGTGTGTCCATATAATTTTTTCGATATCCCGTAGCAACGCACGGGCATTCAGCTAGTATATATATAGATAGTCTCTACTCATCAACGACATTAAGATGAATCCAAATATTTCGGTCATTACATAGATATAGTTTTTGGAATCCGAATTTGACCGAATACATGAGAAGGACACGCACATCACTACATATAGTCTACTCATCAAGGACACGCACATTAAGATGATCGTAGTTGGTATTGTAGCCACGTAGACTGTCCCACTTCCGTGCAATCTCGAAGCCGAGGCGAGCGTCCAAAGCAGCATACGTGACTTGATCGTAGCTCAATGGAACTTTGCCCCATCCGAAAATTAGGTCTTCTTCCAACGGCGTCAACTCCTTGTCGTTCTTCTTGTATTTCTTCTTCATCTCAAGATTTGTCCCAATGATAGCATTGGAGAGAGCATAGAGACTCGGAGTAAGATTGCCGGTTGGGTTCCGGCGATCCCTCTGCAGGTCGACCGCGGACCGAATAATAATTCCGTAGTAGCCCAGCATCCGTATGTCATTGTGGATAGCCACGCCGTAGAACTTGATTGTCTCGTCACCTAAGAAATCCACGAGGAGCTGCGGCACCCGATCAGCCTCGCAGATTTGGAAGACAAGAGTCTCGGTCGCCACCGAGAGTTGAAGGACGGCGGCGCGCTGCTGAGTATCCTTCCGCCGAGGGTCGGTGAACTCGCAGTCGAGTCCAACGGCTTTTAACGGTGCGGCGTCGAGGAAGTACTTCTTCACGTCGCGGATCCACCTCTCCACACGCCATGCACGGAGGGTGACCCATACCTTGAACTTCATGCCTTCCTTCTCGTAGTAGTACAACCGAGACCGAGGCGGGCGCGCGAGTGGCTCCATTGGAAGAGAGGAGAGAAGGAGAGGAGATGGAGGAGAGGAGATGAAGGAGATGGAGAATAGTGTTCCATTTTTTATAGGGGCGGAGAGGGAGGCCGGCGGTCAGGGGAGGCCGGCGGCCGTGCATTACTCCGGCGTGCTGATCGCTCGTCTTCCGTGGCCGCGGTGATCGAAACGGCGGCCGCGCGTGTAATCAAAACGCGCGCTGGAATCGAACGGTTCACAGGTATTGGTCCCGGTTCTTGGTAAGAACCGGGACCAAAGCTCCGCGCCACGCCACGTGGCCGGCTCTGGAGCTTTGGTCCCGGTTCTTGCCAAGAACCGGGACCAATGCCCCGAACCGAACCGGGACCAATGCCCCACGGGGCCCTGGCAGCTCGAACCGGGACCAGTGCCAGGCACTGGTCCCGGTTTTTGCCTGAACCGGGGCTAATGGGCAAACAGGACTCCGGACGAAAGATCCTTTTTCTACTAGTGGTCGCAGCCGTTCCGGTGGTCGGTTAGGCGTCGTACCATATGCTTGCGATGCTTGTTACCAACCAGTGACTGTTTGACATATGCCCCATCTCGAAACGCAGCCTTGAATTGCTATTGGCCGAAAGGTCGTTCCTGCGCTTATTTAGAGACTTAAAGTTGTGGTTGTTCATGCGGTTGATTCAGTTGTTTTCAGCTTTGTTCCTGTCCCCGAAGAAGCTATTTGAGTTTGAAGTTCTAAACATAGGAGGTGTTTTAATGAAGAGGTTGGCACTTTTAATCAAAACTGTATAAATTCCAAGCTCCATGATTTTGCAAAAAATTATAGTCCGTGGTGTCCATTTGTGTTAATTCGAGAGTTGGGTGAATTGACCAGAAGCAGAAATCGTACTAGTAGTAAGCTTGCACGTGCAAGTCTTCGCTAATATAAATGCAATTTAATGTAAGAAAAACGGAGCAGGATATGCTACCCATTTAAAAATCATTTTAAACATATTTTGAGATGACAAAAAGTTCGGACAAAAAAGTCACAGGTACGTGTTGACATTATATATGCTCACAAAATCGTCTCATGGAAAACCGATATTTTTTATGTCCTGCCGTGTCCAATAAAAGACAAAGTTCGGTGCTACAAATAGGCTTCTCATGAAACATTGTTTTTTTTGTCCTTTTTACGCATGACAAAAAATGTCTTTTGGCCTGAAACTTAGCACGCGCACATAGACTTTCGAGAGGTATGCTCCAAATTATTGTTTAGAATTTTCTGACGTTACAAAATGTTATTAGTTAAGATTTAGAATTTCTGACGTTACAAAATGTTATTAGTTAAGATAAGTGAAATGGTGAAATGGATTTCAGTTTCACTGATCAATTGTTTCCTGGGCGGCTGAGCGTAACTGACAGGCAGTAATTTACCAGTTACTTAACGATTTTAAATAATTTAATTAATAAGAAACTAAATTGGAAAACTGACCACTTCACTAGTGTTAGCAGGTACGGGCGTGTTTGGTTGATCGTCGTGAGCAGCTCAAACAGGCCCGATGGATATAAAACTGACCAGTTTTGTTGTATGGGTCGCCCAAAATATAAGCCGCTAGGAACGGGCGAAACGGACGTTTCTCTAGGGCCAGTCTCTGACGGGCGTCGCGTGGTTCTGTCTCGCACACATTGGGAAGCCTGGAACCGGGACACGAGACGACATAATTTTCCACTCCCACTCCCCTCACTGCTCAGACCATCACTCCTGATCACCCTCTCCGCCCCTGAGGCCCGACGCTTCGCCACCCCACCCATCACTCCGTTTCCGGAAGGGCGCACGACCAATGGACCGCGAGTTGTCTTCGGAGAATTTACACGGATTTTCATGGCGCCCTTCCCCGTTTGCTTCCGCCGTCCTGTAGCTTCGGCGGCGACATTGTCGGCCGGGACTTCCTCGGCGGCGCCTGCGGCTTCTGCCACTCAAGCGGCTCCCGTTGTGGATCCAGTGGGTTGGTTGAATCCACGATGGCGCGGCCGATCGGGGAGATTTCCATCCTAGACACGCCTACTCTAGGGCCTTTTTCTTCGACGCCGGAGCCACTTGTTCCACCTCCAGAGCCCTTTGTAAATGCAATTTATCCCGACGTTCTTGTATTGTAGATGTAGGTTAGGGTCCGATTAGCATGTGGGTAGGATTTGTTTGTCGGTTGGGATTTGTGAACGGCAGTTGCGTTTTGTGGATGGCGGTTGCCGGCGGTGCATTGTTGGTGTTGTATATTCATAGATTTGTAATAGAGATTGATGCATCACCAGATCAGCGGTGATTTGTGAACTTCTTGATTGTTATTGGGTTTTTTGCACCTCATGCAGTGATCTTGCATTAGTAATGTGTGCACCATTGAACTTATTGTTGCCATTGCGGTTGCCATTGCCATGATTTGTGCTTCCACTATAACTCATGTCACCTTACTGACAAGGTGAAAACAAGTGGCATTTCATCCGTGCTGGCATCCTCCCATCACCTCCTGGCTACGAGGGTGTGCTCCCGCTCAACCGCTCGGCAGAGAAGCCCGTGGTGCTCGGAAGGCAAGAGGAGGTCGCGGCGCATGCTGTACATGTCCATGGCCGGCAACCAACGAGCACCACAGTCGGGCCGGTTCTATGTGCATCTCAACAGGGCTGAACTCCACATTCTCGTCGTCCCCAAGTCATTCCAGCAGGCTTTAAAGATCTGTCTCTAGATCCCTCTCTAGCGTTACATGCCGGTGTCAGCCTATAAGTTCTGCGACGAGGTCGTGCTCAATTATGACCTGGAGGAACACGTTGACATCGTCTTCAAGGTGGCTGCCAGAAGTTTCAAGCTAACGGTCCCAATTAGCTTGCCACGACTAAGTCCGGCGTGGTAAGTGACTAAATGTATATATTGATCTATATTTTGATGAGGGGCATGGGATGTCCCAATTAGCTGTTAATCTAGGGCACAGGAATCCCATGTTAGTTGTTAATCTAGAGCTTATGGATGACAAAACTTGTTTTGGTCAGGTTGTGTGAGCCCTGGTGTTAATTGCACAATGTTGTTTAATTATGCAGTTGTGCACTACCCTGTTAGGTATTTAAGTAGGCGCTACTGAAGCTGATTTAGTCCGATCTTGATTAAGCAGTGTGCCAGTACATGTTTAGTGCTGACGTGTGTATTGTACTGATGTGTGTTGTACTATATGCTAATGAGTTGTAAAAGAAGTGGTAAGATCACCACTTTCAAACGAATGAGCAGAAGACAAGGCCAATGCACAACCAAATATCATTACTGTGCATCTAATCACGGGAAATTCACTCCGGCTCATAGGTGCATCTATACCCACTACTTAAAAAACAAATTTTAAAATGTCATAAAATTTGAAACAAAAATTTCAGATCTACATATGAACATTTTATGTTCGTACAAAAAACAATCCGGATGAAAAGACATTTTGTGTGGCCGGTGTAAAAAAGACAAATCCCCGGCGTTCAAAAATACCTCTGCACGTAACATTTTTTTTTCTTTTTTATACCGGTCACACAAAATATCTTTTCGATGCGAAACCTTTTTATGTACGAATAGACATTTTTCATATGAACACCCAAAATTTTGTTTGAAATTTTTAACATTTTAAAATGCGTTTAAAATGCATTTTGCACAATGGGTTCATCTACACCCGTGAGCCAAAACATCATGTCCATCTAATCACCCTCTATTGTGTCCTTTACTTCGAAAGTTGCATGGGTAGTTCACCAGAGACCGTGGCCGGCGGTGTCGGGTAGGCGCCGTGGTAGGATAAAGAGATTGAGAAATTAGGATCGGGAGAGCATACAAGGCAGAGAGAGACTTTTGTATATTGTTTGACCATAACGATACAGTGGACCTGCTCTTATAGCGTTGCCTA
The DNA here is from genome assembly GCA_947311845.1 of Poa pratensis. Taxonomy (NCBI): domain Eukaryota; kingdom Viridiplantae; phylum Streptophyta; class Magnoliopsida; order Poales; family Poaceae; genus Poa; species Poa pratensis. The sequence continues at coordinate 20,197,159 of CAMZMU010000103.1, forward strand.
TGACTTGATTAACTAGTAGTAATAGGACTCTTAACTTGACAAGGACACGGGTTGTACTTCCTACCTTAACCTCTAATTCCCTACGGCTAGACTCCTCATGCCCAAAACCAGTGCAAGTATCCAAATACGGCCTAAGCGTCTTCTCATGTGCATTTACAACTAATCCATTGCTTGGTCTGGTGCATTTAGGCTTAATATGAGTGTCTTTAGTACCTCAATACTTCGGTCCGTATTTTTATCACTCTTTACAAAACTTTTAGCCACTTCGGGTACTGAAGATTTTTTTTTTGCGAGGAAACCACAGCAAGGATTACAGCTCAGAAATTACAGAAAAGGACATCACAAAGATCAAAATTACAGAGCAGTCCTTCTGCAACTCGATGTCGCCGGCGACGGAGCAGAACGTGCCGATGGCGCGCCGCCGCTGCATCTCCACACACGCCTTGGATTGGAAGATGTCCCCCTGCGGACGGGAAGTCGTCGGGCCTCGAACTCCGGAGAGCCTCCACCCTACTCCATCAGCAACATCACCGAGCTCATCCACTGCAGCTTCAAGATCAACATCTGGACCCGCCGCGTCGAGATCCAGCGGGGGAAGAGATGAACGGCGCCAGACCGCTCCGAAGAGCATCGGACACCGCCAAGGAGGCCGCTCGACAGCCGAGCTCCGCAGAGCCAAACCGCCGGAGAGGAGAGCGACCACCGCAAAACACCATGCCGACCGCGCGACCACCTCCACCACGCCGCCAACCGGTGACTTCCACGACCCTAGACTATGTACACGACGGGATCTGGTGTTCCCCCATCGTCCCGCCGCCGGAGCGGCCACCAGACGGTGAGGAAACGACCAGATCTCCGCCGGCGAGCTGGCTCGGGAAGAGGGGTTCAGAAAATCGCCTTCACTGCAGCGGGGAAGGGATAAGGACCAAGGCTCCTTTTTTCGAACTGCCGACTGGGGTACTGAAGATTACTCTCGACCACTTTGAACCCCACGAGGTCTGCAAATAGTGATGGCATTTCTGGTCAGCATAGATGACACGCCATTAAGGATGGCTGGACTCCAGGGACTTAGCCGATGTCATCACTAACCTTGTCCAATACACACCGCAGGCTTGGAAAGCAGTTAATTCTCTGAAAAAATCCAACCTAATTGGCTAAAAAACACCACCCTTCTTGGCGGAATTCCAAAGGGTTTGAACTAGTTGAAAGTTGTCCTAGAACACAGAGCAGGCTGAAGTTTTGTAAAGGGCATTTAGGACAAAAAAAAAACACTTGGTTATCTTGACAGTGCCTAATGCGCTCAGTGATCTTCTTGGAACATAGCAACAGTTCACTCCGAATGTTCTCACGCAACTCTATCTATTGTTTTGTTGCTTCTCTTGCAAGGTGCGTGTACTGCTGAGTCGGGTGAAGAGGCCTCTCAAACTTTTGTCGTCGAACACTTACACGAGTGTGGACGAAGTTGCTTCATCTACACCAACCGTACGACTACCACTACATTGTCTAAACCAAGCCAAGTACGGATAAATGGCTCCCGACCTCGAGGGAGCTTTTAAAACAAAATAAAAAAGCATTTTCGAGTTCTTAAAAATCATAAATGTAGACAATATTGTTTCCTATCAATGTGCAGCATCACAACTCGAAAATCTTGTATTTTGGCTACGCAATAATGACAAAATCTAACATCTAAAGTAGTGGACAATGCAAAATTCAAATCTCCAAAATCTGACATGTTTGTCATTTTTAGCCTAGAATACGATTGATTTTGAGTTTTGATTTTGCATGTTAGTAGAATGTATCATTTATACATCCAGGATTTTATTTTAATATTTTTTGAAACTTTAAAATTTCGATTTCGAGTATTTTAAAGGGCACCATGGAGTCGGGTTCAATTTGTGGTTTGCGAAGGTAAGCCACCATATCGATGAAGCAAGACATACCATTACTCTGCCGATGGCTGCTCCTGTTGTTGAGTATGTCTTTCTAACAAATGTTATTTTGGCCTTTTGTGTTGCTTGTTCTTAGTGTGTGTATGGACTTGTTGATTTCTAGTTTGTTAGAATTTCGCGTTTCTATAATATTGTGCTATTTTGATATGTTATATGTTCGATAGAATTTGTCTTGATTTATCTATTCTATTTTTACAACTATTTTTTTTTAAAAAATGCTTATTTATTTAACCTGAAATGCTTGATGTTGTTCATAAATACTAAATGGAACGTAGTACTTCCTCCGTTTCTTAAAGTAAGGCATATCTTTTTAGTCAAAAGTCAACATAGTGTAACTTTGACCAATTTTATTGATAAAACATGAATGCTTCAAATATTAAATCAATATCAATAGACTCATTATAGTTTATATTTTCATTGTAAGTTTATCAAATTTTATAAATGTTCATATTTTTGTCTATACGTTGGTCAAAATTAGACTCTCAAAACTTTTGACTAAAAAATATACGTCTTATTTTACGAAATGGAGGTAGTACCAAGCAATGTGGGGAATAAAATTCTCATGTAGCAAGAATCATATTGCGCAAAGGTTATGAAAATGTTAGTAGAGCTTAGAAAACTAGCTAGCGAATTAATATTGCGACCAAATGCATAATAGAGCAACTAGGACTAAAGCAAACAAAGCAGATAAATCCGAAATAAATCCCGCAGTTAACACGGAGAGAAAGGCAGAGAGAGAAGCGCAGCCATGTCGCGTCGCACGCGCGTCGTGCTCCTTTTGCTGGGCCTCCTCGCCGTCGCCGTCGCCGCCGCCGCCGCTGAGCCAACTATCCGGGAGGTGTTCGCGCGCGCTCGCCGGGCGCTGCGAGGGCAACCGGAGGAGGACTCGCCGTCGATCCCCACCTCTCCGGTCGCCTCCGCCCCCGCCCCCAACTCCCCCGCGCCGCGCCGCCCCGCTGCCCCCAGCAAGGCGCTGCCCGCGCTCCCGGCTGCGCCATCTGGGCACGACGACCCGCCGCAAGCTCCGCCCGCGCCGCCGACCAACCAGGGGCGCGCCCTCCCGTCAGGCCGGCCAGCGGCGCCCACATGCACCTTCGTCACCGATGCCGCTGACGACGGCAGCTCATCAGAGGATGAGGAGGAGGAGGACAGCGACGTCTTCTCCATCGCAATGGACAATTTCTGCGAAGCCCTGGCGTATGCTCGTACTCACGACATGATTAATTGGTTCGTGCAGTAGGCGGATCACCGGTGTGAAGCCTCGCTGAGGATTTGGATGTTTGTTTGTTTGCTTGGGCTGTAGGTTGTTGATCTCGTTCGTCTGTAGTCTGTGAAACTTATTGGAGAAAGCGTTTTCTTAATTGAAATTGGGAGGTTCAATTACGTTCGCTGTCATAAAGCTGCTATTGCCTATTAATACAGGTGTTGAGGAGGCAATGAATTGGCTCATTTCACACATTGATGATCCTGTTTGGTATGATAAGTTTGTGCTGTGTGACAGATTAAACTGCTGTCAATTTATGCAGATATTGGCGATCAAAAATCGCAAGGTCCAATGTCTGCTGAAGACAGCATGGACGAAGCAAATGTTCAAACTATGGAGATGTTTCTTTTAATAATCATTTATACGAGAAAAATTACATAGACTGAAATGTTGGCTTTCCTTTTGAAAGTTGTTGTAGCCTTGCAGTTTCGTCTTCTGGCCTTGACACCGTTGCTGTGTCATGTATTAGGGTGGGAACACAGAGAGCCACGGACTGGGTTTTCAACCACCCTGAAGCATCTAGCCCTGTATCTGCTGATTCTTCAACAAGCAATGTGAAAACTGATGACCAACACATACCACAGATGGAAGTGGCAGTAAGTTTCTCCAACACTTCTGCTTGCCTTTATTGTGAGCCACGATCTCATGCAAGTGAATAACGGTGCCCTGATCTGCTGAACTGTCAAACATCTAGCTATAGGAAGAGTAAACCATCCTCTGATCACACAGAGTCAGATTCTGATACTCCACAAGAAGTTGAAATAAGGCCTGTTACTCGCACAATGGGACGCAAGAAGCACCAGCAGCCTCCAAGCAGCAGGATAAGAGCCAGAGTGCAAATAAACCATTATTTACTTCACGTTCTGCTCCCAAGCAGAAAACAATGTGTTTGTTCTCAATGCGAAATGCACACCCAAAACAGTGAGGAAAACTGCAATTAATAACTCTGGCAGCTTCAGAAATTTTAGGAGCTCGAATAGGAAGGCTAAAGTGGATCTTAAGAAGATCCATTATTGTGACAGGATTTCCGACAAGACCACACAGGATGATAGGGAATAACAGCTACCACACAGGATGATAGGGAATAACAGCTACCTTCGAGGAATGCACCATCAGAGAATTAAGGGAGAGAAAACCGCCTCCTTTTCTTCTCCTGAGCTGGAAAAATTGCTAAGAGCCGTTCTAGAAGCTCTACAAGGGAAACAGCTGAATGAAATGGCTAAAGTTGTGCCTCGGAGGATGCAGTTTTCAAATAAGGTAGCCACGACACTGAACGAGGGTGACGATAAGGTCTCTTCCAGAATATTTAGTCAACGAGTAAGGAAAATTATTCTTCATCGCTACACCTGAAGGAGAATGCTAATTTGAACAAAGCTTCGGACAGAAGCCCCCAGGCACATACAGCGGCAGGAAATAATCTTAACACACCAGCATCTTGTGCTGCTAGTCCATCACCTGAACCAAAAACGTACCCATGGGATCATGATGTAAGTCCCCAGATAAATGATAAACTTGAAGAGACGTTTACCAGTCCATTGGCAGACAGATTCAGAGACATGCGAGATGACTTTGCAAGTCCTACTTTTGCAACTAATGGAACTGGTTACCACCCAAGAAGTAAAATGCTACATGATGACATATACAGCCCCAAATATCCAAGAAGTGTGAACAGGTCAAGATCAAGTTCCTATGCTTCTGATCCAGGGTCTCAGCCATTCGATGTCCTCCTTTTGACACACAACTGAAGATGGTAGAACCCTCAAATACATCTTAAAGCATGTGCACATGTCATAGTGTGTTTTGTATCAATGTTTTCTAGAGAATTTTGGGACCACCATAACGTCTCAACTAAAATCGGAGTGCCCATGGGAGTAAGCTAATTTAAAATATAGCATTAATTATTATGTCAATAACTTCTGTTATCACGTTAAGTCAGAAATCATCCTTTTAGGCTTCTCAAAGTCGTTGATATCAGATATGTCGTCCTTTAATTAGTTTCTGCCCGAGTGTAAATAAAAGAGCAGAATGTACAACCGAGAAAAAGGGAGCTAGGATCAGTTCACACTTGACATACCAAGATCATCAAGTGCCTTGGTGCTGTTGCCATTTCAAAGCCTGGGTAATCAGTGCCAGCTGGTGGGACACCTGAAACTTCGTCAAGGGAAATGAAAGTGGTAGTGAGGATCAGAAATACAGAACTTGCAGGGTAGCTTATATTGCAAAAACTAGCACTTGTCTATAGAAGGAGTGCATAGGTTTACATGAATACAACTTCTCTGCTTGCTCCCACCCAATGCCAACTTGACATGGACAAATAGCTGGAGGAGGCTACAATGAATCACATATCAAATAGTTTATATGTACTGTTTTCATAATTAAAGGGACCTAGAGTTTAGGAGTGTCTCATGTGACAACCTAACTTCGGAATCTCTGGATTACACCAAAGTGAGACCACATGCAGAAATTTGAGCTCCTGATTCCACCAACTGGGAAAACGACATTCAAACCTGCTCAAGTGCTACCTCAGAATTCAGATAGAGCATTGCATCTTGTAAGAAATCAAAACATGACAAGGCAAGAAAGAAGCAGTGCTTGAGTCCATCAATCAGGTAGAATGGACCAACTGGCATCAATGTCAATATGATTTGTGCACCTGAAACAGACATTCGCCAATCAGAAAATTAAGAAGCAGCATTACAAAAAAAACTCTAAGTTTTTCCGTCACCATGCCTAAAATTGTCTGCCACAAACCATCCCTGACTTCAAACTTCAGCTTGTGGTGGCGGAACACAATATTGATAGACGATTCTGCTTCCTCATCTTCCTTTCAATCTTGGCCAGCTTCTTTGTAACCCTTTTCTCCCACTTCTTCTTCTTCCTCTTCTCCCATTGCTCACACACTTTGTGGCCACCTTTCAGCATCAAGTTGACAGCACCACGAAACCCCAGAGATAGTTCGGACGCGGATCCAGGTGCAGATGCGGATGCAGACCCAGGCGCTGGTCCTGGTGAGGGCGCGGGTGCGGGGGGCGGGAGCGGGGGACGGGTGCTGGCGAGGGAGCGGGGAGGGGAGCATGTGCGGGAAGGGGCGCAGGCGTAGCGCGTGAGGCCGGCGACGGTGTCGGTGGCAGAGCCCCATCGGCCACTGCCAACGCCCACCCAAATTATCTCTCTTGTGAGAAAGTACCAAACTATGAAATCATATGTTTCCTCAGATTAATTAGTGTCACTTGTGTTCTACTAACCTTTTTTACTTGTTTATAACTCATTTTTATTTTGATTCATAATGATTAATTGTATTTTGTAATATAAGTTATATTAGTATTAATTCATTTGCCTTAAATACAAACCAAATTATGCATTTTGTGAGAAAATAACATAATATGGAATTATGTGCTTTGTGTCACTTGTATTTGAATATTGTATATATGCATATGTGTATCCTTAGGAATATCTTTATAGATGCTTCTAACTTATGATTAGGTATATCCGGTTATACAATTCTAAATTATATATGGTGTTTAATAGGATAATCTCACCCAATTTGGCATGTTAATATCATTTTTGGATCAAACGTGTCTTACATCATCTATTGATTATACTGATGACGTGCATCTTCTTTGTGCTTGTAGTGGAATGCATCGGTCTACATAAGATAGTCGTTAATACATCGTGTAGGGTATTCACTAGAGATAGACTCGTCGCCTAAATGAACCAATCGTCGTTGTTGAAACAATCATATAAATTCTTTCTATATGACTCAGACTGTCAGTTTTTGGTGTGAACTTACTCCTAGAAATTGGATATTTTGTGTTTCTACATAATCAATAGACTTTGGCATCATCAATATTTACTAGAGAAAATAAACAACACTCCACTCCAGCCGCCTTCCCTCCTCGACATACACATATGTGCCCAAAAATCTCACCTAGCGTTGCAGCAAATTGGCCGGCTGCCCGATGACTTACCGCTAGGAGTGTCGAATGCGTGCAGCGCCGGCTCTTTCTTTCCTCCCCGCCTTGTTAAGGTCACTGTCATTACTGCATATGGCATTCGGAATAGGTGTGCACGGTCCAAGGCTGGAGTTTCCCCAGCACCAACTTCTCCTCGACCTACTGGAGGTTGTGAATTATACCATGCATGCATATATTCATGTTTTTATATGTCAGATTTCACGTGTTAAAGTGTGTTTAGCAAGGCCAGAGTTGTTAGTATATTGATAGGGTGGTTATGTTATATTTGTTTATCCACTAGGCAGAATGTGTTATACTATTTTAATCTTTTTTACCAAACAATTGTTAGAATATCTTGTTAATACCAATGTCTCCCAATACCTTGTTAATTACGATGGTTTTGTTAGATGCTGTGACTATTTTAATTTTTTACCGGAAGGATTGATAGAACATGTCATTTCCATATTTAATTATGTTTCTTTCTTTATTTTATACTTGTGTAATAGGTATCTTATTTCTGACACCATAAAAGAAAATATTTAGAGATATGAAAATAAGCATACTCATATCCACAATTTTGCCATTTTTGTGTGGCTCAGAATTAAAAAAAAAATTTGAAGTTCATTCTTTACACATTGGTGGATACAAGATTGGCTACATCTAGATTTTTTTTCATATTTTTCTTGAAACTTGTAAATATTTTTTTGATTTTTAAAACATTAGGATCACTGATATTCGGGAGCAAGAAATCTCCACTCGTACTGAACTTCCTAAAATGCCCTATAAAACTCAGCTCTTTTTTAAATAAAAAATTCAACTCCCTAAAAGGTGAAAACCATACCTTTTTTGTGTCAAAAATTAATCAATGTGACGATACTTGATGCAGGATTGTACAGTCAAAATATATATACGGTGTAGTGTTGTACGTTAAAGTCCAAAAAATAGAAGAAGAAAAAATGTAGATCGGCTATTAGAAAATATACTCATCCAAAAACATCTACATGCTGGAGATATTCATCAGGAATAGGGAGTTTTGGGGAATGAAAGGAGCTCATGACGGACAAGATGGCACAAAGAATGAATGTAATCGTGGAGGGGAGAAGCTGCGAGATTCTGGGCTCTTTCTTATGTCAAACCAGAAAAGTTCAGATGCCACCAGCCCACCAACACTTTGGGTTCTCTCGACTGACAATTCTAACACTTCTTACAACATTGACAGGATCTGCATCTATCATGTGCATGCCTCAACATTGACATATACTTGACACTTCAGCAGCCTGGTTAATCCTCCTTTTGCAGTTTCAACCATGGGATAAAAACATTTGCTGCGAATGCTGATGAAAAAAGCTAATCATTTTTATGATCGATAAGGCCGATTAATAGGATTAGGGATAACACAAGGAAGGCAAAATATGTGAGCCATATGATTTTAGAACGTGATGATGCTTTTCCCTAACAAGGAGAAGCTCTAGACAAATTTCATGATCCCAAACCTAACAAGGAGAAATACCACAAAAGAGCACCATCAAGAGCATATCAGGCAACATTCAGATTGTGGCATCGAAATTAACACAACTATTCAGTGTCCCAGACATGCTTCAACCCAACATCAGCACATAGTTTTCGATGTGGACACTTCAAAAACAAACAAACTTCATTGCGCTTTCCTGGTTTCTGCTGGGGGCTTCCAAAGACCAAGACGGTACTTGTGCGCAAAACTCAAAATTAACTTTCTCTGCACCACGGAAAAGCAACCGAAATAAGGAATTTAGTAATTTAATTGAAACATAATTTTGTCATAAATTAACGACATGAAAAAGAAAGGGAATTAAACAGAGGAAACATATCTAGTAAGGATTCTAACAGTTGAACTCGCATTTACTGTTATAAATAACAATTAGCAGTTAGCAAGATGTGAATAATCTTTGAAAATGTATGTGGGTTAGCAATTTTGATATGTAGATGATCTGAAATGCCTTTAGTGAACACACATGCGCTTCTAGCTGCTGTTATCTATAACACTGCTCACAGTATTACTAGAAACTGAAACGTCTAACAATATTTTTGTGACATAAGAACTTGCTATGTTATGCACAAATTTACAAGCTACCAAACCCTAGGAAACATCATAATCGATTAAATGACACTACACATGGGTCAGCATTCTAGCAGTTAATTGAAAATGAATTAACTCAAAGGTGTGCAGAAACTACAAAAACTGTATTTTCTAGGCAATAAAAATGACTTTCCCTAGTTCATAATTTCAGTATTGCAGCCATACTGCATTTATTGGACTGCAGATGCATTCACCTCATTCTGTAAGTCCTAGTTCGACTTTTACATTTGTGAAATGTAACACAAAGCACACATAAGTGACTTCCCAATTCCCATGGCAACAGCCATGAAACTGAAGAAAAGATTTTGACCCATGCGCACTTAAAACTTCTCGAGGTATATTAATCTTAATTATTTTCAATTTATTTCAGCCAGTTTAGTGCATCTAATCTCTATATTCTCTTTCGAAGTGTTACAACTAAGAAAATTTCTCCATGGATTAAATCACAGAAGGATCACAACACTTATGGATGGGGAGGAAGGGGTTATCTTCGCAGGTCACCGAAGTAATCATAAATCTCCTACTCCCTCCGTTCTAAATTAATTGACTTGTGTTTGTCCAAATACGGATGTATCTATACTTATTTAGTGTCTAGATACATTCATTATTAGACAAATACATGTCAAATAATTTGGAACGGAGGGAGTACAAAACAAAATTCCTCGGTCTATGCGCAAATCTAATTTGATTTTAGTCAACGTAGGTACACATTACCATCAATACCAAACTAGCCCAATGAATACTATCATAGTATTGAACGAAACAACAGATACCACAAGAACTAAGATCAAATTGATGTCTCGAACAGGAAAGGGAGGAGACGCACATGCTTGCAGGGGACGCCGAGCTTCTTGAGGCGCAGCGTGCGGGTCTCGAGCAGCCTCTGGAGATCTCCGCCCACGGCCTCCTCGAGCTTCGCGGCGTGCGTCTCAACGCCCTTCCCGACCCCGTTCAGGAACTCCACCACGCCGACCTTGGCTGCGCGCGCAGGAATTCAGCCCCGCTCAGCGAAACGAACGGTGAAACATGAACCATTGGGATTCAAGTATCAGGAGGGAGATGGGTTTTACCTTGGTAGGGTTGGGCGTAGAAGGATCTCGCCGGAGCTCCGGCGCCGGGGTTGAGGAGGAGGCGGCGCACATGAGATGCGCACGCGAGGGCCATGGGGAAGAAAGAGGGCTAGAGAGTGCGCCTGTGAAGCGAGGGTTAAGGGGTACATGGGCTTATGAGTTTGGTGCTTCATTTGGGCCGACAATATAGGCCCAGAATGGTTGCACGTGTGAGCTTGTGATTGTTTTTTAAATGGTTGCAAGTGTGACCTTGTGATTTTTTTTTAAATGATTGCAAGTGTGACATCTGATGCATCTTGAATATTCGAAGATCAAACATTCAATAAGAACGCTCTCATTCTAACTGTTTGTGCAATATAAGATTCAAGGTGTGGTGTAGACAAAAGTGAACGGGGCGCCACTAACTCACATTTTTACGGAGTAAAATAAGAGATTTATTTATTTCACTTGACCACCGACAATATAAGATCAAACATTCAAGGTGTCTCGTAACAAAAAGAAAGCACCACTGGTAGTGGTAGGCGGTCCGCACTGGTCGCTTGTTAAATAACACCGCTTCCTACAGATTTTCTACAAGTCCATTTGTAGTGAAAGGCTAAGGAAGGATTATTTTGAGCACAATACTACACTGCTGAGTCCTGATTTACTGACGATTCAGCATTTCTCATGTGACCCCTTCTGCTCTCGCAACCTCTTCCTCTCTGCTTCTTGGTTCTGCCCTCAACAAAAACTCCATAATCATTTCAGTTACACGCCGACAGAAAAATGAGAGGTTTTAGCACAAAAACTCAATCGCTATTTCTGAGTTTACATGTAACTAATTTGACATGGGTATTTCTGAGTTATACATGTAATGACCAATTAAAACCAATAATAACTGAAATTTTTGAAAGATAGAAAATACCCCCCACAGATATATGGAGAAAATAGTGCTGAAAATTCCACGCCAATATGCCCTGTTAACATGTGACGATCTAATTAAAATGACAATGCAAATATTTCAGAGTGAGCAGCAGAGCAGGTAGGGTTACACTAAGAAGAAAAATGCAACTGGTTGACTATACTCAGGCATGCCATGGTTATGCCTTTCTAGTCGTAGCAGTCTCAGACGACCGACCGTACGTAAGCAATTCATACTTGAACAGCTGAACTCTGCTTTGAAGGCAAAAAAGTCAAATTACATTGTGAACCAGAACCCATGATGTTAAAAGCAAACAGAGAGATATTATCCAATCAATGACCGGTGGATACGTACCTCAGATTGCTCTAGCTTTTAGGTGAGAGGTCATCCTCAGCTAGGTTTCTTCCAGGATTGAAACAAAGAAGAGAACATGCCTGCACCAAATATATTACTTTTTCATTTCTTACAACCTCACCAACAATACTACCAGCACAGAGACACGCAATTGACCACTGTTAGATCATGTGACCTGTGAGCACGCCAAAACACATTATGTATAGTGAGGTACTGGATTATGTACAGGTCATGAGATCAAATCACATCAATCGCAAAACAAAACTGTGTATGATGCATCAATGATCCGGAGGCCAAAAAGAACTGTGCGCAATACAGAAAAGAGCTAGATCAAAAGTTATAATCTTCTGGGAACTAAAAGGTACATAAATACATCATATCATACACAACTACACACACAGAGATAGCGACCTTAACATGCAGCCTTCAGGTGAAAAATCATGGTCCATTGCTTGACACTTTTTGTTATCCTAACCAGGGTGGGTGGTAAACACACATAATTTAAGATCACCATCGTCAGCAAATCAATGCCCATAACTGCTGAGTAAGGCGCAAGTATTCCTGGTTCATTTTTACACTGCTGTGAAGCAATAGAATTGAGAGTGTTAAGCCGAGTCAGAACTTGTGATTAATTTGAGATCAAAACTTAATTTTCTTCCAACCATTGTATATAGCCACTTCACCATCTAGCTATAAGCTTTACGAGCATATATATTTGACACCTCTTACAGTTGCACCTTACAATCTGCATCAAATAGACTAGCTTGAACCAACACAGCACACATAATTCTTTGGGGTTCAATGCTAGGCCAGCGCCAGCAGAGGCAAAGCTCGAGCGGCCTATCTACCTATCCTAAGATCGTCAAGACATCCTTGCAGGCGCCACAAGATGATGAACACCTCCGGAACAAAACTCTAATCCTCGATGTTGAAGGAGGTCTTCTGAGGTCTCCATCTACCTTCCCATATTTCATGCTTGTTGCAATAGAGGCAGGTAGTTTCCTAAGAGGCCTCATCCTACTATGCCTCTACCCTTTGTTATGTTGCCTGCCACAAGAATTAGAATTACAGATCATGGTCATGGTGTGCTTCACGGGTTTAAGGGAGGAGAAGGTGGCTAGGGTTGCAAGGGCGACGTTGGCCAAGTATTTCCTAGAGGATGTAGGGAGGGAAGGACTTGAGGTTCTGAGAGGGGTGAAGAGGGTGGTAGGGGTTTGCAGGCTGATCCCTGGGGTAATGGTGGAACCATTTCTTAAGGAGTATATAGGGTTGGAAGTGGTGGTGGGAAGGGAGGTGAAGATGATAAGAGGGCGTTATGTTGGTTTACTGGAAAAGGAGAGTGAAGGAAGGCTAGAGCAGGCAAAGTTCGACCAAACAGAGATGATAGGGTTCGGAAGCAGCTCAAGCTATTTTGGTTGTGATCATCGCCAGCTTTTCTCTTCGTGCAAGGTTAGCTGCTTATGAATGGATATGATTTGTATTGTTGAAATATATACTGCATCATATCTTTTACCCCTTTTCTTTGTTGATCTATGTGATAGTTTTTTGTTGCAATTCCTAAAGCCCATTAGTCCATTCGACTGTTACTTGATTAGTTGAACACTAGGGCTGATCTTTGAAAAGATCATAAGGTGAACTAATATCACTTGGTGAAAGGTGTTTCATGGTCCATGAAATAACCATCCACAAGCTATCCCATTTCACAAAGTTATATACTGATTTTACAATGTACTGATTACTGAACATATGTGTGCTACTCTTGCAGTTTTAAACATTTTCGAAGTCAGTTATGAATACATATACCCACCATTTGCACACATAGATTTACACATGTATATCCTATGTACAGAACATCATCCTAGATCTGCACAAATTATATTGAATGTCTGAAACTAGCAAGGGGCTTACCAAATGGACCATAAACAAATCGTCCACCTAAGAATAATATGAGCAAAAGGAGACAGGAAGGACGCACACAGAGTCACTTGATAAATAACTTTACCTTAGTTTACCCACATTGAGATCAAAAGGATCACATCATGCACGACGTAGAAATGGCTTTCCTCACTGGAGAAAACTGAGAAGCTAGTTACTTGATACTTCTTGTTTGTAAGAATAAAACTCTTTCTTCACTTCCGGTATAATTAATATTGTTCGTGCATGAAGAAAAAATTAATGAAAATTTAGGGGCAGTACTCGAAGATTTCATAACTAAAGGGCTACTCTGATGTACACTCACTTAGTCACTTGGTGAAGAGAAGAATAGTTGAAGAGCTCATTACATTGACTACAATAAACCATGACTATTTATGATCTACCAAAAAATGTTAGAAAGCACAGAAGATTCCTAATATTGGTTGCAGTTCTTTTTTTACTCTGAAAAATATAGACACAAGTAAAATATTCTAGTAGAATCTTGCACATGAACATGTCTAGATACATGTGGGTCCAAAAATGCTAAAACATCTTATATTTTGATACAGAGGGAGTACTTCGCAGAGTTAACTAACAGTTTACCTTCTTCTTGAGAAAGTTTCTTCAGTTTTGTCGACTTCTAGTTTGTTGTACTTAGTTTGCAAATTTTTGGGAAAATATTTCTAGCTTAAGCCATTGGGGTGTAAAATCTGATATAAGGTTTGCTTTTGATTTGCAGGAAGTATACTTGGTGACACCGGAAGAAAAGAGAAAATGGTCACCCTTGCCAAGAGACCAGTACCCGAGGCCCCTGATCTTCCATGATGGCAGACTGGCCTTTAGGCCTACCCCTCAAGCCACCCTAGCCATGTTTATGTGGCTCCCACTTGCCCTCCCCCTCACCTTGCTCCGAACACTCATCTTTGTGAAGCTACCATATCCTATCTCCGTCGCAATAGGTTCAGTGATTGGAGTAACGACCCGAATCATCAACAAACCTGTCCCAACTGGTCAAGTGGGCTATGAACCACATGCCCAGCCCAGCCCACAGGGCCACCTTTACGTGTGCAACCACCGCACACTCATCGACCCGGTCTATATCTCAGCAATGCTGAACAAGCAGGTGTTAGCCGTCACATACAGTGTCAGCCGTGTAACTGAGCTCATATCACCGATCAAGACTGTCCGGTTGACCCGAAACCGAGATGAGGACCGGAGGAGGATGGAGCAGTCACTGAGGCAGGGGGACCTTGTGGTCTGCCCTGAGGGGACAACATGCCGGGAGCCATACCTGCTTCGCTTCAGCCATCTGTTTGTCGAGCTCGTTGATGAGGTCTACCCGGTTGCACTGGTGAACTGGTCCAGCATGTTCCACGGCACCTCCACCGGCAAGTTTAAGTGTCTAGACCACTTCTACTATTTCATGAACCCACGCCCAGCTTATGACGTTCAGTTCATGGACAAGATGCCAACCAGGATGGTGATCGACGGGAAGAGATGCGAGAGCTACGAGGTGGCTAACTTGGTGCAGGGTGAGATTAGTAGGACTCTTGGGTTTCAATCCACCAAGCTCACCCGTAAGGACAAGTACTTGAAGCTGGCAGGAAATGAAGGGCTTGCTGATAAAAATCAGTGAAGTCTCTAAATTGTAAAGGTAGCACATTTCTGGCTGTTGATGGCAACATAACATATGTTTGTACTATATAATATTTAAGATTTTTATAGGTTGATTTTAAGTTGAGCACATGTGTATAACTTATGTAGTTGAGTTAATACCATTGTCTGGTATTAGAGGGGCATGACTACCTTTTGTTGGGTCGTTCAGATAACTTGTGAATGCAGAAACATAGGTTAGTGTATTTTGTATACATTGATTTGCTCATGGATAAGTTTGACAAATGCAAATATTTTATGCATGTCCAGAACTATAATATGATTATGTGACAAGTGCATATTAGTAGCCTAAAAGAGCAGCCCTAAACGTACATAACATAACATATGTATGGAAAAATGGGACCTGGAATTCAAACTGTTGCTAGAGCAGCCATACATACTGAACCATGCGACCACCACCCACTGGAGAGTGCAGCGACAGAGCATGTGCTGCTTTATTCTCTATTTCACTGATTATTAAAGTTGTCAAAAGAATCAACAAATACTGAACGTAACATCTGATATCAATTCCGATGCCAGTTCAGGATAACCTGAATAAGTTCAGTTCTCAGACCTTTTTGCTCCACTTGAATCCTTATAACAAAATGAGAATTCCAAATGTAGACCCCCATTACGTTTTTTGCTTAGGTGCAAGTGAGGAAATCATAAAAAAGAAAAGGGAGCTCTGGTATAAAAATATTTCCTTGTGTTTCTTACACAACTACTTTTTTTTTGCGTAAGCTGAAATGTACCTGGAAAGAATGACACATTTCACAAGCTCTGGTAAAAAAGACCATCGACAATGTTGAACCGATTCATAGGAAAGAATGACAGACCCTGGAATCTCTCTTGTTTCACTCCAATCTTAAAATCGTTTTTCCATTGGCCCATGATAACAAATGCATGCAAGCAGCCTTACTTTTACCGACTTTTCTGTTTTCCAAACAATCTTTCTCTACTGCTCTTCTCTGCCATGTGGGCCAAGTTCCCCTGCCCCTCGTATGTTGATTCCTTTGAAACAAACAAACAATATGATTCACTTTTCTTTCTAACACCATGATTCACCTAGCTCCAAAGATTTGAACCGATTCCATGAGGCTTTCAAATTTTGCACCAAACAGTGGATGGTCTAACCTGAGTTTACAGTAGCTTAGCTCTGACCTCTGAACAGGTACCATCAGCGTCACAACCTGTAGTATTCATTTCTGCAAGTGTTTTGCTCCAACTAATGAATCGTCCAAGCACAAACTGATCATGTAACTCTGGAAACATCCTGAGAAAAATCAGTTCCAGCATCATGCATGTGTCGAGCCAAGATCTGCAATACCTCATCTGCCAAACTAACTTCATGGCTGCTACTGTCAGTTATGTTAAAGCTATACATCTTATGGTTTACGTCTATCCAGCTCATTCCAGCCTCCTTCCTGCTCCCTATGCCTCTCAACAGCCTCCTCATGACAGCATACTCACCCCATTTGCTACCTGCAGCATATATATTCGCAAGTAGGATGTAATTTTTTGCTCCATCAGGATTGAAATCGATGATCTTCCTTGCAACCAATCTTCCCAGCTCCACATTCTTGTGCATCTTGCAGGCACCAAGCAATGCCCCCCAAATAGATTCATCAGGAGCAAATGGCATTCTATCGATAAGGTCAAATGCTTCTCAGCCTCCCTGCACGAGCAAGGAGATTGATGACACACGCATAAACCTCTTTCTTAGGCTGCAAATTATACTTAGGTATCATTGACCTGAATAAGTTCCATCCTTCATCTACTAAACCAGCATGGTTGCAAGCACTTATCAGGGCCAGGAACACAACATGGTCAGGACATAACCCAGCATGGATCATGGAACTGAAAAGCTGGATGGCCTCATTGCCGTACCCATTCATCCCATACCCAGCAATCATTGAAGTCCACGATAATTTATCCTTCCAAACCATTCTGCTGAACATTCTTTTTGCATCTGCTATACTACCACACTTTGAGTACATGTCCACGAGGGCATTGCTCATTTGTAGGTCCTCGCCATAGTTTCTCCGAAGGACAGCCCCATGGACCTGCTTCCCGAGTCTCAGAGCCGCAAGACCAGCACAGGCCGATGTAATGCTAGTCAGGGTGAAGCAATTTGGCTGAAGATTCATGTCAGGAAAAAGCTGCAAGGCCATTAGTGGATTGCATTGGCTATACCCAGCAATCATGGTATTCCAGGTGACCAAATTCTTCTCGGCGATTTCATCAAAAAGCCTCCTTGCACCCAAAAGGCATGCACAATTGCAGTATAAATCAATCAGAGCATTGGCAACAGCAAGATTCTCACTGAGAGCTTTCTTTATGGACAGTACATGAAGCTGCCGTCCGATACATAAGTTGGCTATAGAAACACATGCATGTAGTGCAATAGAGCATGTAAATGGGCTTAGCTCAACGCCAACCTGCACTGTAGAAATAGAAGATGGTGGGCCATGAAAACAAATGTGTGATTGCCAGGAAATTCATCATGTGAACTACTATATCAAGAAACCAAAAGAAAAATTGACAAACATATCTCACCTGTATCATTGTTTGGAATAACTGTAGCCCCACGTGCTCCTGCCCCCACCGGGCATACCAGGCGATCATCGATGTCCAGGACGCAGCCGTGCGTCTGCTCCCCAACGCATCAAACAACATCCGCGCGTCGCCCACGCCCTCTTCGCGGGACGCATAGGCATCAATGAGCGTGTTGACTACGTAAGGCATGTGGTCCACGCCCCGCCGCACCGCGACAGCGTGCAACGATGATGGATCACAGCCGCCGCCACGGCACACGGTTAGGACGCTGGACAATGTGAACTCGTTTGGGCCGACGCCTGCCGCGAGCATGCCACGGAAGAGGTCCAGCGCTTCGCTGTGGCAGCCATTGGAGGCGTAGCCAGAGAGCATGGCCGTCCACGCGACGACGTCACGGTCGCGCATTTCGTCGAACAGCGCGCGGGCGTGGCACAGCGAGCCACCCGCGCAGAGGGACTTGATGAGAGTGGTCACGTGCTTCTGAGACATTTGGTTTCGTTTAGCTGTTTACTGGGTTCAGTTCAACGTCGTGGTGGATCTGGCGCCGTCGTGCCGGGTTGGGCCACGGCAGCGTGCCGACGCGGGCGGGGCCGAGCGCAGGTCGTCGCCGTGGAAGGGTAGGGGAGGGTGGGGTGGAGGAGCAGGACCAGAGCTCCGGGTGGCGCTCGCGTCGCGGTGGGGTGGAATAGCAGGGTCGGGGGAGGAGCAGCGAGGGCGGCGCCGGCGACGCGGTGGAGTGGAGTGGATTGGAGTGGAGCTGCAGGGGAGAGGGTTGGAGTGGCGCTTTTGCATTTGTTTTGTCTTTTCAAAACCTGCATGAATCGGATTCAGATTGCTCCTTTGCTAATCGCCACATAGTATATGGTTCAGACACGGCGGCATCCGCGTATGCGTGCTGTGAAAAAACCGTATATGAATTGTGACGGCGGCGCCGGTAACGACGGCAGCGCACACGATCTGGCCAACTTGACGCAGCGGAGACCTGCCGCCACCACCACCACCGTAACTGCACATGTCCGATCCTCTGACCTCGAAAGGCGCCTTCGCAGTTACAAAAAGGCGCCTTCGCCGGAACGGTAGCCGCCGGTGGCCGGAGGACACAAAGAGTAACTTGAGTTTGTAGGCGCCTGTTGAATGTTTGCCGGATCAGGAGGCACATCTTTCTAATCGTCATTCTTCAGCACATCAATTATTTATTTAGGAAGATCACACTCATCCATAATTAATAAGAACACATAGAACCGAGAAAAGAAGAATCTCCATCGAGCCAGGTCATCCGGAAGAAAGAATCGCCATCTAGGTCGTGCAACATGCAAACTCGAGCGCTGCCTCTGCCATTGTCAACACCATGGAAGAACGACGCAGGATCTGATCTTACTAGGTAAATTTGGTGCGGCGCACGCCGCACCTGTCCGGTTTAAAAATGTTGAAATTCGCTGAATTTTGTTATGTGAAGTATATTTAAATATCTAATGAATTGAAATGTTAAAATTATATTTTGACATTATTATTTAATTTAAGTACGTAGTAGTGAAAATACATATTTGTTGAATTGAATTTTATAATTAGAGTAAATTAATTTAGGTTGCATCCAAATAATTATTGAAATAGAATGTTCAATTTAAGCTTGTAATAAGAGGGAATGTATCATATGAATAGAATGTCCAAAAATATTTGTATTTTGGTGTAAGTATCTATCATGTATTTTCTTGGACGTTTTGATATCTTTGTCACATTTTTTATGATGGATACATTTTAAATTATTGATTTTGCAAATTTTTTTATGGGAATTGTGTAAGTAAAGTGAGCCCATATGTCAGGGATTTAGCAGTTTTTTATATTCTTGTGGAAAAGTGTTTGTATTTTGTTGTAAGTAGTTAGTATGTATTTTTTTTTTTGGACATTTTGATATTTTATGTCATATTTTTCTTGTGGATAGATTTTACATTTTTTTTCTCTGAAAACTGTGTAAAGCTAATTATTTATTTGACGCGTCGACACGCCGTTCCCGTGCGGTAAAATTTATATTTGAAAATGTTCGCATTTAAAAAATTGTTTAGTTTTTAAAATTGTTGAAATTTAAAAAAGTTTACGTTTGTTAATTGTTTAGATTTCAAAAAGTTGGTAAAATTGGGAAGTTATTTATGTTTGTTGAAATTCGAAAAAAGTTTACGTTTGTTAATTGTTTAGATTTCAAAAAGTTGGTAAAATTGGGAAGTTATTTATGTTTTTTTTCACGTTTGCAAAATGCTTAGGTTTGAAAGGCATTTGTAAGTTTAAAATATGCATTATTTTGTAGTTTTTGGGAAATTGTTTGCATGCCCTAAAACAATATTTCGTCAAACACTTCGTCAAAACTCATCTGATAAAGATCAATTTCTGTGTACAGTTGAAAAATATGAGAAACAAATTTCATTTTAAATTTATCTTAGTGGAATAAATATCGTTGAACATTTGTTGTTAGGAAGTAAAATTCAAATACGTAAATATGCATATTTTAAAATTGTTTAGGTCTGGATTTTTTTTTGAATTAAAAAAATTTATGTTTAAAAATTATTTATACTTAAAATATTGTTCAATTTGGGAAGTTATTAAGATTTGAATTATTTTAACATTTGTAAAATAATTAGATATGAAATATTGGTAAAATTTTAGAATGCTTAAATCTGAAATTTTGGATTATAATGATTAAGTATGGTTGTTATTTAAGTTTGAAAAATGTTCATATTCTAAAATTGCTTAAATTTGTAAATTGTTTGGAGAGTATGCAAAGTTGGTAGTTTCGGAAAATTTTGAAAATAAGATTTATAATTAATATAAAAGGTTATATTGGTTCTTCTAATTTAATTTTTTTAAAGTTGTTCAATTATGCATGGAAATGTGTTAGTTGTAAAGTTTAAATTTTTCTGCATATTTTTATATATTATTTGTTTTTCTATGAATTTCAGATGAAAAGTTATAAATTTCACAAATTTTAGTTTTTTTCTGCAATTAAAAACAAAAAAATATGACAGGTGGGCCCTCCGTGACATGGGCACTGACGTTGTGCGCGTCGGCGGCGGACGCGACGGCCGTGCGGGCGAGCTTGCGGTGGTGCACGCGACCACGCGCGTGGGCTCGGGATCGCGCGGATCCGCGCGAGGAGATGGAGGGGAGAAGAATGGGCGTCGCGACGATCCATTTGGTCACCGGACTCGCCGGGGGCGAGCGAAGCAGCCGTGGCGTACGGTCGAGCGCGGCGGCGTCGATTGCGGCGTGGATCGGCCGTCCTAGCGTGCGCCTGTTGGTGAAGATGAAGAGGACGCGGTGGCGGAGCGTGCCGTCTGCTTCGATTTGACCGGAGAAGAGCGCAGCGGCGGCGGTGAGCGGCGGCGACGTCGGTGGCTTCGGCCGTGCGCGAGAGGAGAGGAAGAGGATGATTTGTGAACATTTTGCAGAAAAGTCCCTGACGTTTGCCAAAATTGCAATTTAGTCCTTTGCAGTACAATGTTTGCTACAGTCGCGGATTGCGGGTTCGATTTTCTGATAAGTGAAGGGTTTTTTTGCTAAAGCGTCATGAACATGTTATCTGGACCGTTGGATTGCCGGTGAACAGCTCGGAGCGACGCACTGTAAATTGCAATTTAGTCCTTTGCAGTACAGTGTTTGCTACAATCGCGAATTGCGGGTTCGATTTTCTGATAAGTGAAGGTTTTTTTTGCTAAAGCGTCATGAACATGTTATCTGGACCATTGGATTGCCGGTGAACGGCTCGGAGCGACGCAGTGTAGGCTGCCACAGTGTACAACAGTAACACTGTAGCAGCTACAGTGCTCGGGTGGCTCTCAGGCCGGCAAAGTGCATTGCCTTAATATATTGAGTAATACGCTAACAGCCGTTAACTTCGTTTTCGATTACTATTTTACGACTACTAGTATGCCGCCATCCAGTTTTCACCTCTTTTTGGAGTGAAGGGTGAACTATTCCCCTATTCCTTCTTATTTTAACTGGTTGTATTCCATATGCAACTAGTAAAAGTGCACGTGCGATGCACGTCATGATTTATGACAGAAATTTAAAATAGGTTAAAGGTGATCACTCATGATAGAAAACCTCCCCCATCTAAATGAGACAATAAGAACAAATCAGATTATCAAAATGTGTTAAGATGCAACGTTTTGACATGCAAACGTTTATGATTTTGCAGATCCTATTCACAACAAGTGTGCAAACTTTATAACATGATAAAATCAGTTCAGATAACAAAATGACCCTATGGTCAAACTGAATGTGTTTAAAATTTGCCACACTTCCTTCGATCTAGATTTGCAACAACGCAAGCTTATCATAGATAGAACAACCAAGAGGCTCACAAATATTTTTGACCTTGAATCTTATGTATCCCATTTTAACAAAGGAAGCCACCAAAGGACCGGAACTAAACACTCTCCTTTTTAAAATAAAAATGGAAGTACATATGCATTTCTATCTGACCTATATAGCTCCAGAAATGAAAATCACTTGGCTATTACTCTCCTTAATTTGTAGGTTATCCTTGGACATGTGAAGAAGGTACCTGAAATATAAGGAGACAAAACTTGGTGCACTTCATGGCAGCATTTTACAAAAGCTACACAAGATGCATACGTAACAAGCTACACAAGATGCATACGTAACAAGAGAGGGGCGTTTTGGAGCCCGAGCGCACCTACTCTTGATATCTGGAGCGTCAAATGTTCGTTGGGATTGGGATTCTGTGTGTTGTCGGCATGTGCGAGGACCAGTAAAAATCCCTGGACGTGCGGTAAGTTTCTCGGCTCTCCGTGGTGTCCCGGTGGGACATGGCGCCAGAAAATCCTGGACCGTGGGACATGATCTTTTGTTGGGCGGCGTGCTTGTGAGTTGTGAGGGGTTGTCGACGTGGTGGGCGGAGATGAAGATGCTGGCCCATCCTAGAGCTAAAGATAAGTAATACTAATCTAGAGGATAATCAGAGAGATTAGAGGACTAATTCTGGTAGTGTCGGCGGCACAAATAGGAACTGAGCACCTTGTCGTTGCCGGCAGCTGCAGAATATTTTGGCTGGTGTCGGGTCGAGCGTTGCGGACAACCGGAGGTGCGCGACGACGGCGAGCACCGTCGGAACAAAAAACGCCCAACCAGGACACCTTGAATGAGGGCCTCGGCGAATCGGCTAGGTGCTCAGCCCGCTCATCGCTGCTGGTGACCGCATCCAGGCGTTGTCGCTTTCTAGACGCGCGTGCGGCGAGCGGCTCCAGCTCCGACATCTACGAGACAACGAAGGGCATCTATATAGCTGTTTTATCCATTATATGCGGCTGATGCTGGAGATCGTGGAGCACGTGAGGGCGCACAAGGAGAGCGTGCGTCTGCAGCTCATGGGGCACTTGCTCGGCGGCAGCCTCACGCTGATTTTGAGCTTCATGCTGGTGAGTGGTGACCGCCTTGTGCACGCCGGTGGTGTTCTACTGTGGGTACTGGGTAGTGCATGCTAGAGGCGCTCGACGAGAAACACACGTCCCTGCTGAGCAAGGAATGAAGGATGGCGGTGCGCCGCGGCGCGTACGAGCCGCCGGTCGCCGCAACACCACCGGTAACCTCGTAAGCCCCTGAGCATGGCGACGCAGGACGGCAGGACCGCAGGAGGAGGCAGAGAACGTGAAGGCCATCATGTAGGCGGACATTGGCAGGGGCGCGCGCCGCAGCTGCCACCGTCGGGGTTGACATCAGACAACGCGTGCAGCCTCCTTCTCGGCAGCGAGGTCCGAGACTAGCCTGTACCAGTGGAGGCTCTTGCGGCCGTTGCCTGGCCAGCTGCACATTAGGAGAATGCTGGGCATGAGGACATCGCGACGGCAGATCCACCGCACAAGAGCGCCATTGCAAGGTGCCCACCTTGCACATGCGCACCAGATATCGCAAGGATGAGTCTCATACTCTACCTGATGAATTTGCTGGTGACAGCCCTTCTCCTCGGTGTCGTGGTTGCCGGCGTGATCGGGCCAAGGAGCTAGGAGTGTGTGAGTCTGATTAGTGTTTGCTAGCAAATCCATGTATTATAAGTCTGCCGCGTGCTTAGTTATCGTAAGGTGTCGCTCTGTTAGACTTGTAGTCCAGTTTGAAGCTAATGATCTGTAATCAGCGCACAATATGTACTGTGCTAATGTAATCATGTGCCCTTAATATGTATCGGTCGTTGAAGCTGCAATACATTTATGACGGTTAGCTCCGTCGCCGCGCGCCATCGATCATGCACCCTGCCGTCAATGATGGTCCCGCAACACATGGTGTCCCCACCTTTTACCGCACCAAGCAGTTTTTACTGCGAACAGGCGCATGCAGACAAATGCCAGGTACACAATCTCAATGTTAGTTCCACGGTCCTGATTTCAGGAGCATGTGTGCTCGGGCACCAAACTGGATTTTCGAACAAGCAATTTACTATGGTGGATACTGAAGAAATTCAGTCATGACCAAACTGTAATAATACGAAAAGCTTTGACTCCCTTATGCATAAAATTTAGAAAAAATAATAGAAAGAATCAAAACCTGCAACAATGGGCCGTCAAGGAAATTATAGACATAAGACATTTTCGCCTTATAATTGAACACCTTGTTAAAGCTGAATATGACATCTTCCTCAGGCTCATCCTATCCCTAGTATTTTGCAACGCAGCACGGGAGGCACTAATAGTGCATGAGGAAACAAAAAATAATGTGCCTACAAGATCAAAGGGATTTCCCATGAATAATAAATGGGCAACAACAGGAAATACAAAGAAGGCATTTAGTCCTTAGTTTATTATCTATTGGTTCCGTACCTATGAATACCTACACAATCATTAGGTTGTTACAACTAAGCAGCAGCCTTAGCCAAATGTTTTGGAAATTTATAAGCACATGAACACCTCATGAGTACAGAAGCAACCATCCAGAAACGTTGATCAAGAAAGTGTGTCTTTGTCATCCCTGTAGACGGTAAGAAATAAGAAAATTCAGATATGAATAATGTGAACTCAGCAAGTATATTACCACTCAATAGTACTTCTGAATGTCTAATCTGAAGCAATCACGTATCTGCATTGTAGTTCAAAATGTGCAGAATTGCAACAAATATGTACCAATATAATGTGAACTCAGCAAGTATAGAATCACTTATCTGCAATTGAGGAGCCGTCCGCCGCCGAGCTGGGTGCAGGTGACGGGAGGTAGCGTCCTGGAACACGACGTGCAGGGCGGCCGGGACGGGCGCGCCGGTGACGGGCGGCGGCGTCATTGGAACACGACGACGTGGGGGAAGCGCGGCGGCGTAAGGCAGCTACGTCCTCACGAAGGGCAGGGCGGCAGCGCCCACACGACGGACAGGGCGGTGGCGTCCGGGAACACGCGACGTGGGGCAGCGCAGCGGCGTGTAGGCAGGGCGGCGGCAACGTCCTCACTGCGAAGGGCGGCGCGGTGAGGCTCCGGCGTCCTCCGGCGGGCAGTGCGGCGGTATGGCGTTCGTGTCCCTGGCAGTGGCGGCGGCGTGGACAGTGCGTGCAGAGGCGTTTGGGGATTTTTTTTTCAATCACGGGTGTCCTTGATTAGTGTTTAGCTCTACGCTCCGCTCCGCTCCGCTTACCGCAAATCACGGTTTTGATGTGAATGTTAGATTAGTAGTTAAACGTCTACGATTTGTTGGATCTGCCACCTCTCTCTCTTTTTACCTTTTATTTATATTATAGTAGTGGTGATGGTGATAAGAGGAGAAGAAAAACATTCCACGACCCCCGAGGGACCCTAAAAAAAAGCTCTTCTTTGAACTCCAACCAAAGTGGATTCCAAAACGAGTCACTTCAATTATCCTTTTAAGCTCTATCTTCTGTCTTTCCCTATTTCATCTCGTAAAGTTCCACCCTCGCAGTTTATTCAACACAGTTAGACCTAATCCAACAAATAAGACTGGTTGTACATATTCGGAGCGAACGTTAGTAGACGGTTTTTTCCAGTGGCCATAAACTCTAGTTGATCTAACGAAAAAGGAAGGACCAAAGTTGGAACCACTGTGAAGCCATACGGATAATTTGCAAATTGTTAGAGTCTTCACCCTTGTTAAAAACGATGTTAATTCTGCAATGCCAAATCGACCAACATAAAGTTGACACTCCTATGTTTATTCTAGCTTTAGTGCTCTTGTGAATTCCATTTAACCAATTTACAAACATATTTGTGATATTGGTTGGTGATGAAATATTTTATGTAAAATAAACAATAGGGCAGAGGCGTTTTGGCTCTTGAGCTCACATGCTCCTGTTATGTTAAACGAAATTACAAAATAGTAAAACATCTCTAAAAATTCTGAAAACATTTGGAGACAAACATGTACAAGTTTACAACACGTGCAAAATTTCAGAATGAAATGACATTTTGTGGGCTCTGTGGAAAAAAAAACCGGGACGGGTACCCCCTGCCGCCGGTCCTGCCAATCCCAGCCGACGACGGTGCATCGTCACCTTGGCCGGCGCTCCCGGTGCCGCGGCTCACCTGCAAGTAACGGTAACGAGCATGAGCTCGCTTGGGCGGTGCGCCACCTTATCGAGAAGGAGGATCTCAACATCGATCCGTAGTTCGGCGCGGAGGAGCTTGCCGGCCGGAGGAGGTCGCCGCGGAGGAGATGGCCGCCGCATGTACATCGATGAGTAGATCGCCGCCGCTTAGGGTTTCAATTTCTATTGTAGTGTAGTTTATTCTATGTTCTAGTGTACTATAGTGTAGTTTCAAGCGATGCTCTAGCTATGTAATTCTCGCGCGAACTTACAACCTGCTTTTTAATTTGAATATCCGGTTCCATTTCTGTATCTGTTCTGGCCGAGCTCCTCTCGTACCGGATAATGAGTATCCTGCATACCGTATACGATTTATCCGTTACGAGATTATCCAGTATCTGCGACGCTCTAAGCCAGCGAAATAGACGCACGCTAACAGACTATGAGTTCGTGCCAACCCAACGGCCGACGCCAAAATGATTGCAACATTCATTCATCATCTGTACGGGACCCGGCTGTCTGAAATGCTTTTCACTGTGAATGATCTTCAGAAGATTCTTGGCTAGTTTTCTAGTGGCCTCCACCGCAGCGCCCTGCGAGTGTGCTCTCCACTCGTAGCGTCCACTCACCCTGCTTGGCAGCTTGCTTGCTGTCCATAAGAGCAGGAGCAAGACGAAGCTGAGAGCTGAGAGCTGAAACATCTGACACGATGAATCAGGCTTTGCCTCTGCTTGGTGCAACCTTCTTCTTCTTGGTGGCGTGTGCGTCGGAGTCGGCGGCCACCGCGGGAGTTGACCGGCAATCATACATCGTGCAGATGGACGTGTCGGCTATGCCGACGCCGTTCACGACGCACGAGGGCTGGTACACGTCGTTGCTATCGTCGCTTGCGGGCAAGAATGGGGAGGCGGCGCCGGAGCACCTGTACACGTATGCGCACGCCATGAACGGCTTCAGCGCCGTGCTCACCGCGCGGCAGCTCGCGGGGATACAGGGCATGGCGGCGCACGTGTCCGTCTTCCCAGAGACGTACGCACGCCTCCACACCACGCGCACGCCGGAGTTCCTCGGGCTCGTCGGCGGCAGCGTCTGGCCGGCGTCCAAGTACGGGGAGGACGTGATCGTCGGGATCGTTGATACGGGCGTGTGGCCCGAGAGCGAGAGCTTCAGTGACGCCGGCATCACAAAGCCCGTACCGGCGAGGTGGAAGGGCGCGTGCGAGGCCGGGAAGGCCTTCAAGGCCTCCATGTGCAACAAGAAGCTTATCGGCGCGCGGTCCTTCAGCAAGGCCCTGAAGCAGAGCGGCATGTCCATCGCGCCGGACGACTACGACTCGCCGAGGGATTACTACGGCCACGGCTCCCACACGTCGTCCACGGCGGCCGGCAGCGCCGTCAAGGGCGCGAGCTACTTCGGCTACGCCAACGGAACGGCCACCGGCATCGCGCCCATGGCCAGGGTGGCCATGTACAAGGCCGTCTTCTCGGGCGACACCCTGGAGTCCGTGTCCAGCGACGTGCTGGCCGCCATCGACCGGGCGATCGCCGACGGTGTCGACGTCTTGTCGCTATCGCTGGGATTCCCGGAGACTTCTTACGACACCAACGTCATCGCCATCGGGGCTTTCTCCGCCATGCAGAAGGGCATCTTCGTGACCTGCTCGGCCGGGAACGACGGCCCCTACCATTACACGGTTTTAAACGGCGCGCCCTGGATCACGACCGTCGGCGCGTCGACCATCGACAGGGAATTCACGGCGACCGTCACTCTAGGCAGCGGCAGCGGCGGCGGCGCGAAGAGCATCCATGGCAGGTCGGTGTACCCGGAGGGCACGGCCATCGCTGGCGCCGACCTCTACTATGGGCACGGCAACAAGAGCAAGGAGAGGTGCGAGTACTCCAGCCTCAACCAAAAGGAGGTGAGGGGGAAGTACGTCTTCTGCACCGTCAGCGAGAGCACACGGCAACAGATAAACGAGGTGCAGGGATCCGGCGCCCGCGGACTGATCGTCGTCGCCCCCACCAGCGAGTTTCTTGAGACGACAGACTACACCATGCCGCTGGTACTAGTCACCTTGTCGGACGGCGCCGCCATCCAGAAGTACGTGACGGAGACGAAGGCGCCGCCCAAGGTGAGCATCCGGTTTGTCGGGACGGAGCTCGGTGTCAAACCGGCGCCCACCGTGCCGTTTTTCTCCGGCCGCGGGCCGAGCCAGATGAGCCCAGCGATCCTGAAACCCGACATCATCGCGCCGGGGGTGGATATCCTCGCGGCCTGGGTGCCCAACAAGGAAGTCATGGAGATCGGCACGCAGAAGCTCTTCACCAAGTACATGCTCGTCTCCGGCACGTCCATGTCGTCACCGCACCTCGCCGGCGTAGTCGCCCTGCTACGGTCAGCGCACCCCGACTGGAGCCCGGCGGCCATCCGCTCCGCCATGATGACCACGGCCTACGTGAAGGACAACGCCAACAATGTCATGGTCAGCATGCCGAATGGATCACCGGGGACGCCTCTCGACTATGGCAGTGGCCACGTGAGCCCCAACCAGGCCACGGACCCCGGCCTCGTGTACGACGCGACGGCGGACGACTATGTCAACTTCCTCTGCGGCCTCCGCTACAGCAGCCGCCAGATAGCGGCCGTAACCGGCCGGCGAAATGCCAGGTGCGCCGCAGGTGCAAGCGTTGACCTGAACTACCCGTCGTTCATGCTCATCCTTAACAACACCAACTCCGCCTCCCGGACATTCAATAGGGTCTTGACCAACGTCGCCGGCTCACCGGCGAAGTACAGTGTGTCAGTGACAGCTCCGGCAGGGATGAAGATGACTGTGACGCCGCCGACACTGTCTTTTGGAGGCAAGGGCAGCAAGCAGACGTTCAGTGTCACCGTGCAGGTCAGCCAGGTGAAGAGAGCAGGAGGGGACCTGAACTATATTGGAAATCATGGGTTCTTGAGCTGGAATGAGGTTGGAGGACAGCATGCTGTAAGGAGTCCAATAGTCTCAGCATTTGCTCAGTGACAATACGAAAACAATAACTATATATGGCCCTGATCAGAAGATGTAATACATAGACTGAAAGGAAAATAAAACACACACCAGGGTACTGATGATTTCAAGCAGATCTATAGTCTATAAATTAAAAGAGCGAAATGTATCGACCAGCGTCGTATTAACCGACATGGCAAGAGTTCAATGTAGTTTTCAGTGACTACTCGGTGATGGCCATATATTGCGAAATAAGATGTATATTTTATCAATACATGGATACAATTTTACATGAAAATAACGAAAATACAATCACAAATCACTGCATATTATGTCTATGAGCTGGTGACATATTTATTAAAACTATAAACAGGTGGCTCGCACCTTTTAGTTTGTTCGATCCAACCCATAAATTATGCATCTAGTTTCATGCGCAAAGTAAGTACTCCATCATCTGGTAACTAACAAGGAACAGATGGCATTCAAAATCAAGCAGCTGCCTCCCTTCTCTTGAGCCTAACCATCATCCCGTTACGCGTGTGCAGTATCACAGAACTCTCAGGCATCACAGCATGGCCTTCCACCAGCTCGACCTTGAAGTTGTATATGATGGAAGCAGCTGCGATCTTCATGTTGTTGAGGCCAAGGTCCTTCCCCAGGCAGCTCCTGGGCCCGGAATTGAAGGCCAGGAACTTGTAGCTCGGCTCATGACGTAGGCGCCCGCTCTTTGAAACCCACCGCTCTGGTCTGAATTCCGCGCAATCCTTGCCCCATATACCTTCGATCCTCCCCATGGCGTAGAGCGAGAAGATGATCCGTGTGCCCTTGCTCACCCTGGTACCGTTTGGCAGGACATCGTCGTTTAGGGCCTCTTTTTCCTCGAACGGAGTAGCTGGGAAGAGCCTGAAACACAGGGTGTGGTGCCTGGGTTAGTCAGATGGTTAGGAGGAGCTACACAAAGCTGAAAGATGTGTCACCTGAGTGTCTCGAGGAGTGCAGCTTGCAGGTAAATAGCAGGGCGGAGCATGTCGCACTCAAAGACAGAGAGGTTCCCTGGCCATGTGGTGCTCCGCAGGGCCTTGATCTCCTCGAGGATCTTCCCCTCGACATGTGGGTGCTTGCACATCATGTAGAAGAACCACGTGAGTGTGACAGCAATGAGATCCTTACCAGCAAAGATGAATCCCACCACTGTGTCACGCAGGAACTGGGTCTTCTGCTGCTCACTCATGCTGGGATCCATGGGCCATTTCATGTACATGGACAGCACGTCTCCCTGGCTTTCCTTGTTCACTTGTGCCTTCCGCTTCGAGATTTCCTCATAGATGAATTGATCAATCACCACCCTTGCGTTCGCCATCTTCTTCTCACTCCCAACTTTGAGCATCCTCAAGAGCTTCCACAAACTCGGTGGCACGATGTGCCTGAATAGCATTCCCTCCTCCACTTCCTTTGTGGCTTGGCCAAACAAAGGGATCGGGCGAGACACAGACAAGCAGTCAAGGTCAGTTGCAAACACAGTGGAGTACGAGACATCAAGCGAGAACCTCATGAAGACGCCCTCCAGCTCAACCTGCGAGCCGTGCTTAGCCATGTGGTCAAGGTAGGGTAACAAGACTGTGCCGGCCTTCCTCGTGATGGTGGACATGGAGAAGGACCGAAAGGCACGGCTAGCAAAGATTTGCATCGCCACACGGCGTTGGTACTCCCAGGATTCAGAGTCTGCCACAAGCAGCCCCTCGCCTAGGATGTCAAACATCTCGGCGAACTCACTGCCTTTCGGGTAGTTGTTGAAGTTAGTGTTGAAGCAGTGGTTGACAGTGGCTGGGTCGCAGGTTGCCAAGAA
Source organism: Poa pratensis (assembly GCA_947311845.1). Classification (NCBI taxonomy): domain Eukaryota; kingdom Viridiplantae; phylum Streptophyta; class Magnoliopsida; order Poales; family Poaceae; genus Poa; species Poa pratensis. Next base: position 20,228,252 of record CAMZMU010000103.1, read on the forward strand.
GTTCATGTTGAGGAACCATGGGCCAATGATCCTGAAGGTGCATCCCGCCTCACGGAGCATATCAGTGACCTTGTCATGAATGTGGTACAGATTCCTCACAAGGAAGGGAAGCATCCCAACAACAGGCCAGTTCACCGGGATGGCACTCTTCTGGCACTGCCGGACGAGGCGGAAGAGGGAGAGGCAGAGGAAGCAGATGAAGGCTAGGAAGACCTCAGGGTAGGACATAAGGAAGCTCCAGAAGAAGCCCATGGTTTGCACAAAGTTATGAGATGCAGAGGGAAGAAAGGCATGCAGCAATTTAGGCTTCACCACCGCTTGCTAATGTCAAATGCATGGTTTCGGTATTGATATAAAGAAACTGCGTATGAGCAGCTTCCCCATGGAATAGGTAATCAGTTTCCGAGGGTTAAGGATGCAGTGATTCACAACATCCATATGTCCTAATATAACTGCTATAATTCTGGAGACTAGAGGTGTCTTCTATCCCAAACAGCTTATTTTAAAAACATAAGATCCCAAGCAGCTTTATTCAGAATCTGATTTCTCAAGAACTAGACACTGTATACCTGTCAATAAGCACTTCATAAGCTCACCAGATAAACTGTGTAATTGTGTTCCAACTATATATGCATTCAAGAATCAATGACCAATCAGTGTTATATGTGCTCACAATGAAAACCATCTGATTGTAAATATTGTTTTCTTAAGACTGGATGACTGATTATAATAATTTTAGAGCGTTGACTGGCTGGGAACCAGCCCAGAGCATTTATGTAAGTCTTAAAACTAATCCTGGTCCTAGTTGTTGATTGATTGTTCTCCATGCAAACACCCAAAACGTGTGGGATACTGGGATTACACTCATGTAAAATTTGTGATGCCAGTACATCCGGTGGCAAGAGGGAAGCAAGCTGCTTGTTTGCATCATACCAACACGTTTTAGCTTCCTACCCACGGACATTACCTACGGGCAACCTTGTTGGAGTACTTATCCGACTGTATATCAGCCCCATCACTGCTGAGTCACTAGCTAGAAATAAACCTAACCGTTAATTCTTTTGCAGAACAACAGATATACGCATCAATTGACACAGTCATCATTTCTTTTGCAATTTCTCTTATTAGCAAGTCTGTAACAAACAGAAGATTCCAACTGAACCACTGAAGAACTGTGCTGTATAATAGCCTTAATAAACTTTGAAATAGGTATCACTCTTATTCTTAGCATCAAACCAAATTCCAAAGAAGACCATTTGTTTCAAACAGGCCCTGACTGATGAGGTAAGTCACTGCACATGCTAAAAGGGAAACAGGGAGCTAAATGGCTGCCGAAATCACATTACATAAGCCTAAATCAAGGTATGATACGACGAAATGAGCAGCTTGTAAGATGAAAGATAATCGCATACTTTGATTGATTAAATTCATAGGTTCCAATTTCATCATATGGCAGGTAGGAATACATCTAACAACTTAGAGAAGCAGTTCATGAACACACATAGAGAGAGAGGCACACATCTAAGTGACCTTCTGGAAGAATCCGTCGATGCGGCGGGTCCCACGTGGCAGCGGCTTCGGTGCTGCAGCTGCCGCGGCGGCCGGGGCACCATTGGATCCGGCGCGAGGCGCCTCCTCGGCGGCTGGGAGGCAGTCGAGGAGGAAGTCGGCGGTGGGGCGGTGCGCGCGGGCGGCGGCCCGGACGTCCGCGGCGCGCACCGCCCGTCGACCGCGCTGGGAGGCGGCCGTGTGGGCGCCGGCGGCGAGGGAGCCGAGGAAGAGCTCGGTGGCCGCGGCGATGAGCAGCGACGCCTCGGCCGTCACCTTCTTGATGTCGCGGTCTACCCGCATGATCTTCTTCACCCTCCCCAGCGGGAGCACCGTGCTCAGCGCTTCCGCCTCCCCCGCCTCCGCTTGGACATCCTCCGCCGCCGCCTCCGCTAGGACATCCTCCGCCGCCGCTTGGACCTCCTCCTCCTCTTCACCTTGCTCCATTTCCTCCACGTGACCTTCGTCGCTGGCCTCCGCCTCCTCCTCCGCTGGCGCTGGGGCCTCCGCCTCGCCCGCCGCTTGCTCCTCCTCTTCAACTTGCTCCATCGCCTCGACGGCCTCCTCCTCCGCCCCAGCTCGTCCTCTACGACTAGCTCCATCGCCTCGGTGTGCTCGTCGTCGGCGGCGGTAGCCATGGGTAGTGCTCGGGTATGACAGATCTCGTCGGGATGGTGCCTGGATTGTGGAGCGAATTGGCGGGGAGATTGGGGAATTTTCCCGCGCAACCGACGCAGATGGCGGCGGCGGCGGCGCTAGCGCTACCGCGCCCTGCTGTGGCTGATAACGTGGGCCGGTGTGGACGCACAAGCCCAACAAATATTCGCTCCTTGCCACCATGATAGGCCTATGGCGCTCGTCCGGCCCATAGAGTGTCGTCGGTATTTCACTCAAAACAAGTTACCCTAAAATCTTCTCAAAAAACAAAACAAGTTACCCTAAAAAAAAACTCAAAACAAGTCCACGGTAATGATGATCGCGTGTTTGCGTGTCGCCGACATCAGTAAACACGAGTCTTCTTCTTCTTATCACACCGGCTAATAATGTACATACAGTATAATGAGTTAATGACCCATCTTGTAAAGACCGGATACAAATAACACCCCATTCTGTTTAACAACGGCTTTTCTTAGCTGTTTAACAACGGCTAATCATTCGTGAAAAGGGCTAATCACGATACATCGAGCGAGTGGAGAATCGTTTATCTCATGGTCAACTATTTTGATCGATATCTGACAGCGAACACAAGGCTATATATGGTTAACACATGATGGACACCACTATTTTTTCACCAGATCGTGGCTTGACAAGGACCCTGAGTGATACGAACCTACAAGAATTCTCTGGCCGACAATCGTGCGTACGCCTATTAGTCAGCTAAGCTCTAGGGATTCAATATCGGTTTTGCTAATTCTCGGTCAACCGAGGATTAAGTTAGAATTCAATCCTTATCCACTGGATTCACGTTATGATTTGTGCTAGTTTATGAGTTGCACAAGAGTTGCAACTAAGAAAAAAGAGCACACGCAGTACAAAGTAATTATCCATGAGGCTAAAAAACATTTTCACACAGAACAAAATCATGGGTGACGTGATCCAACTTAAACCAAACTGGTTCTAAATCAACTAAGACAAGACTAGTAATATAGCCATCAGCCAGTTATATAAAACCGTCGTGTTATTAAAAGTCAACATTATAAATCACCTATACAATATTGTTGACTCTAAGTTGGCTATTAGGTAAGTCATTTTTATTTATTTCACACTTTCTCTTTTTTCCTCTCGTTTACTCCTTTTACCTAGGAACACAATGGCTTACCCCACAAGGCGGAGTATGGATGCCGCCCGAGCTAACGTATGCGGCAACCTATTGGTACTTGATGACCCACAAGTATAGGGTATCTATCGCAGTACTTTCGATAAATAAGAGTGTCGAACCCAACGAGTAGCAGAAGGTGTTGACAAGCAGTTTTAAGCAAGATTTCACTGTAAATACTAGCAAACAAGTTTTTATGCATTTTTGTCATAGCAGATAAATAAAATGCGAGTAAATAAAAGAGAGCAAGAATAGTTGCAGCGAGTGGCTCAATCCTTTTTAGCACAAAGGAGAAGCCGGTTGTTTTACTTATGATGACTAAAACATTCCTGGGGACACACGGGAATATCGTCTAGTTACTTTCGATTCATACATCTTATTAATCTTCAATGTTTGGATAAGTGTTGTGTGAGTGAACCTATGCTAATGCACCTCCCTTACTTGGACCAGTACATACTTGTGATTACACCCCTTGCAAGCTTCCGCAAATACAAGGAGTAATTAAGATAAATCTAACCACAACCTTAAACTCTGAGATCATGCATTCCCTCGTGCATTAGCTTACCAACGGGGGTTCAGGTTTCTGTCGCTCCGGCAACCTCACAATAAGTAAACTAAATACACAATGCATTCCCCTAGGCCCAGTGAAGTACCATGTAGTCGACGTTCACATGACACCATTAGAAGAATAACACCACAACTTCAATATCAAACTATTAAATATTACTCAACATAATGTCACTACTAGCAACTAGACTTCTCCCATGTCCTCAAGAACTAAACGAAATACTCACGAGACATCACATGGATTATGATCAGAGGTGATATAATGATGGATAATAATCTGGACATAAAAGTAATTCACCGATAAAACTCAATAGAATCAACTACAACAAAGTAATCAACACCGGTAAAGTAATCCCAACGAACTACACAAGGTAGAACCCTAGATGTCTCAGCGGAACGGAGTGGAGACGCGGGGACGATGGTGCTGAAGGTGGAGATGATGTAGATGATGATCCCGATGATGCCCGGCGTGATGACTGTGACGATGGCGGCGATTTTCCCCTCCGGAAGGGAATTTCCCCGGCAGATTTCTCCCTGCCGAAGAGCTTTTTCCGTCATTTCCGCCCCATGAAGGCGGCGGAATATTTCCTCGATGTCGCCCCCTTCAGTTTAGGTCAAGACGAAGATATATGCGATAGGGGAGTGCCCGAGGTGGACCAGGGCTGCCAGGTGGGCCCCAGACGTGGCCAAGGGTGGGGCCGCGCCTGGGTGCCGTCTGGGCACATCGAGGCCCCCTCGGGTCCATCTTCTGGCTCCTCCATCTTCTGATGAAATGATAACTTATGTATTTTTACGTAATTTTTGGAGCTCCTGAGATATGGTATCCTCACGATGTTTTTTCCAGCTGATTCCTGGCTCCGACAGATAAATCCCAATGAATTGGAAAACGTGCAAAATAAGATAAAATAACATAAGTATTGTATTCTAATATGAAATATATCAATGAATAAGAGTGAATTATGATATAAAATAGTGATGGAAAGTGGACGTATCAGTGCTCTCGCTCTATCTATGATCTATACATTGTTCTAAAAAAATGAGTGACATGTACAAATTAAATTTATATGTGTTAACGAGTATCGTGCAATCTCCATTTCTGTTTTTTATGTTATCTATATTTGTTATAAGCAAAACCCCACGAAATACAACTATGATTGTTTATTTTTCATGCATGTGATGAAACTGGCGGGGAAGGCAAGGAATTGCGATTGGCTTTCTTATCCGTCTAGTAAGCAAAAAAAAGTGTTTGCGTGTCAGGCCTAAAAACACAATCATCTATATTCCTCAACCACGTCGACATTAAATTGGTAAAGTACGCAACCATTTCACGTTGATAAATTTTAGCTTGTTGACTAATATGGTCAATTGAATTTTGCATATTTGTATTAGAAAATATATGTTAAATGTGTATTACATCCTTACCGTTGGTCAGGGGGCCATTGCCCCCCCCCCCCCCCCCCCCCCCGACCCCCCACTTCCATAAACAAATGTATATGTCTTCAGCTTTTCCATACTAAAACTTTAGACAGTCGGCCTCTGGTTGTGCTACTTGCAAAAGTAATTTGAACCTCGGCAGAAAGCCATAATGTTGCACCGGCCATTAATCACTACGGGAATCGCACAAGACGCCGACGGCCGTCTTATATGCCGACGGCCAAATGTCGGGGCCGTCGGCGTACAAGGCGAGCTAGGATAGCCGCGGCTTCGGCCGTCGGCGTAACAATCCCCGTCGGCGTATCCATACATGGGCCGACGGTCGCCGTCGGCGTACGACGCCCGCCGTGACGGTGCCCGAACCGGGGGGGGGGGGGGGGGGGGGGGTTTGCTGCGCTGCGACGCCGACGGTCGTCGGCGTATATATGTGGACTTAGACGCCGACGGCCATCGTCGGCGTATAATTGTTAATTTTTTCAACTATTATAAATGAATTTAGATTTATTTATTTCTCTATATAATATTTAATGTAGGTATAATTTATATATAAATTGGATCTATAATTTCCCTCCCAATTTCGGTATCCCACCCGCATAAAATAACGGTTTGAGTCTTCCGTTTGAGTCTTGTGCGATTCCTGTAGTGAATGAACATCAAACAAAGACAACAGCTTAACTGTCAGCATGGAACGAGTAGCTGAGTAGCAGAAATCGTCACAAGAGGAAAACCATCATGTTGCACCAACGTGTAGAGACAACATATGAGCAGTCACAAGAGGAAAGCCAACAGGTTCTTACCATTGAGCAACAGGTACAGAAAACAAAAGAGGAATTACTTCCACCCCCACTAGTCATTATGGGAGATGAGAGATAAAAGGTAGAGAAATAACCTTAAGGTTAGGACATCAAGACTATGGTGAACAAGTCCTTGGTGAAAATTGGCAGAGTATGCCAATTGGATGATAAACTTATGGGTTCAATACCAGGAATCAAAGGATGTTTACTTTTCATTCGCATTGTTCAAGTTATTAAGGTAGGTTTACTGGATATACAGTCGTTGAGATAGATTTTAAGCAAGCCCACAACTTCTTCTGGCATGAATTTCTCGAGGAGATTGTTGTTGTCTGATTATTTATTGTGGTTGAAGACGAGGTCTCTTTTCTGCATGATTACTACTATACATCTCTCCTTGTGTCCTATTCAAAGGTTGGCTACCCATAATTGGAACTATTACCTCACTCATGGTTATACAAAATGCCTCGAAGATGTTTGTGATGATAAAAACATATGAAACTTTTTTTTGCGAAATAAAAACATATGAAACTAAGATTGGTCAGTTTACTTGCGGAATTGGGTGCGTCGATGCTTCTATACCCAATGGAATAAACGAAGAAGACACGTGCAGAGTCCGGATTGGGAAGCTTGATTTTTGATATAGTGCATGTATTCTTATTTCTAGTACTAGTTCTTCTTGCGAGGGTATTGGTTCGACATCTTCTCCAACTGGACAAATGTAACTCTCATTTGCCAGCGTGTAGAAAAACATGACACTATGCAGCGACCTCCTGTCACTCACAGATGGTTTAGTACAGTGGCGGAGGACCCCACACGGCGAAGTATGATGGTCGCTCGAGCTAACGTATGCACCAACCTACTACCCTCTCCGTTCCAAATTAATTGACTTCCATTTGTCCACACATGAATGTATCTAGACATGTTACACGTATAGATACATCCACATGTGAACAAATATAATCAATTAATTTGGAACGGAGGGAGTACTACTCTGCTTCAACCCGGTTGAAGCGAGGATGGTTGACAAAGTGACATGAGGTGATACGTGCACGGGTTAGGTGGAGGGTGACGGAAAATAGGAATTAATGTGGTAGGAGAACGACGAGTGCGTGAAGTCTGGAGGAAAATTACTTCACCTCAAGAGCGCAGAAAGAGCCGTATCATGATTAGGATTTTTTTAGTGTTTCTCTTCTTCACATAAAAAAAGTGCCATGTAATCAGGCTTATAGTCCACTAGAGTGTTATACTTGCCCTAAGATCTAGTCGTTCCCATTCAGTGAGAACATATCTAGTGATATGGTACCAACCTTTAAATGATACCATGATAATAAACTCAAAATTTAAATTTACAAGTTCTGAAAATTCTAAAATAAATTTCTAGGTGTTCACAAGATGTGTGTTTACAATCCCTAATACTTTTTACAACCAAATCGAAATACACACAGATAAATGAAAATAACAAATTGCTCATGAATAATGTAGTTTGTGTTTTTATCTTTTTGTGACAGTATTCATGCATGTTGGATTTGTCTTTTTTGTTTCCTGGAGTATATTTTGAATTTGGTTCTAAAAAATTTAGGGATTTTAAACAAACATCTTGTGAATAACTACAAATTTATTTTTAAAAATTTAGAAACTTGTCAATTTCGTTTCTATGTGTGTATTTCGATTTTGGTTAAAAGAAACCTGTATCTCTTGGCGGAAGCTGCAGCCACGCGGTGACCTCGATCGGCCGAAAATAACTAACCGGAAGATGCTAGCTCTCACGGTCCTCGTCATCTAGAACGCAGCACTATTCCGTGGATACCTAGACCGTTCGTGACTTCGTGGTACATCAGTTTAGTCAATCGTGTTCTTTTCGGGTGACGGTTTCTGAAAGCGAAGACGAGGCTTGCGCCGGTTCATAAATTGTTTATGGGATAGGGTAAGCGTAAAGACTTACGGCTGAGGTACTCGCTTAAACGGCGAGTTAATTGCACCGGCGGTCACACATCTCCGCGTATGTGCGGTTAAGTCACAGATCTGGATAACGTGATTTTATGGTCACACAACTGAACATGTGGGTGCAAACTGGTCACAAACCCCACTTGTCAGTCTGTTTTCCGTTGTAGGAGGTCACGCGCAGGGCACGTGGCGCCAACGTGGACACGTAATATTTCAGAAAACCCCTGTATTTTTAGATATTTCGCAAAAAAAAAAATCGGGTCTAATCACAAATATTGACACCAGTTCTGACAGGGGGCCACTAGTCAGGCTGATGTGGCCCCACTTATCAGTACAATAAAAGAAAAAAAACTGAAGGAAAAAAATCTGAACACCCGTGCTGGTCGTGCCATGGCTGCGCCCGTGCGCCTCCGAGTTCCGCGGCGTGCCCGCGTCCGGCCGCCTAGCGCCCCGCTTGCGTTCGCCGAGTCCGCGCCGCCGTTCTGCCCACCCGCACGAGGTCCTCCACCCGCGCCTCGTCCGTGGGTGCCACGTTTCCGCCGCAACAATGCCGAGCGCCCGCACAAGGACGCCGCGCCGCTCGCCCTATCCGACGGGCTCGCGCGTCATGGGCGGCTACGATGGTTTCGTGATCTCCGGGAGGACCGCCTTGGACCACCAGCGGCGGATGGACAGCGACTCCGAATTGAGCCGCGTAACAGAACGCGAGCGACATTCGGTTCACGCCGCCGCCGGCGTCACACGTATTTCGCCCGCGCCTGTTCTCCGAGACCTTGTAGGAGTGAACGTCGAGGCAATAATCCCGGACATGCTGGAGAGGCGCGGGGTCGCTTAGGACGTCGACGGAGAAGGAGGCTGGCGTTCCAGAGCGCGCGCCCGTCGGCATCGTGCTCCTCGTCGTCGTTGTGGGTCTTACCGAGCTCTTATTTCATGTCCATTAGCTCCGCCTCGTCGTTCGGATAGTACATAGAGAACTAATCGAGCCAGTTCTCCAATCTCCGGCGTGGAGGTCGTCTTCCCCAACTCCAGCTTCGGCCGCCGCCACATCGATCTCCCCAACGACGTCGAATCGACCTTCCTCGTTGGTTCCTGGAGCTCTCCCGCCGGTGGACCGAGAGGATCGGCGACCACGAGGGTGCTCTGGCGCCCGCGGGCGCCGGCGCTGGCGAGCTGCTCTCTACATGGGAGGACGCCCGATCGGTGGTTGACTGGTTGAGGGCCTGTTTGCTTTTTTATTTCTGTTCAAGGACTTTTCTATAAAACTTTGGACCTACTTGTAATTTTAATTCGTGGGCTCTAGTCCACGTCGGCCTCACGTGCCCCGCGCGTGGCCTCATACAACGGAAAACGGACTGACAGGTGGTGGTTTGTGACCAGCGTGCACCCACATGTTCAGTTGTGTGACCAAAAAATCACGTTATCCAGATGTGTGACTTAAGTGCAAATACGCGACGAGATGTGTGACCGCCAGTGCAATTAACTCCTTAAACGGCTAAGGTGCAAGTGAGAACATGAAAAGTTGATTATTTAGTGTGGATACAACAAGAACCTAGCTTGATGGAATGGCAATGCCTTTTTCACCTTTTTTTTTGTCTTGTGCTATTGGAACTGATCATCGGTCAATAAGGTCGTCTTATGCACATGCAAAAAACACATTTTTTTTTTTGTTTTTAGAAATGGGAGCATCGCCCCAATCTCTGTATGCAAAAAAAAAAATATCCCTGAAGAACTGATCATCGATTAATCAGAAAGGTTGTCTTCTGCACATACGCAAAAAACACATACCCGTGCATGTATAAAGCGTGGTAATAGTTATATTTATATTAACTTATTTATTTATTTATTTTTTAGACGCGAAATGCAGCAGCCCTGCTCTCACTTATATGACTGTTACATGAAATAAACAGAGATGGATAAAAGAACATCTGCTAGAATGAATAAAATGAAATACATATCAAGGTGGTTTGAACCACTAAACTCTAGGAACTTCGGCGCGCCAACCCAGATATTGAGTCCATCCATGATCTTGTTAAAACAGCCAACGGGAAGGAAGCAACGGCATTAAATATGCTGGCATTACGTTCCTTCCAGATCATCCAGGCATCGAGCATTTGGATTGCGAGTCTTTGCGTCGGGAGTTTGCCATGGCAGTAGAGGAACACCACCGGGACGAGAAATTCAGGCTAGCGTGCGTAGTGGCCGTGGGTGCCAAGGCAGAGGGGAAACCAATTCTTGCGAGCAGCGCCGCTCGTAGACCTCTCTGGAGAAAGAACTATCGAACAACAGACGGGAGATGGTCTCGGGATGGATGTGGCAAAGGGCACATATGGTGTTATGAGGCCAACCTCGGTTGGCGAGGTTATCAACAGCAAGGCAGTGGTTTTACAGAGCCTATAGGGTTATCACGTTTCCTCTGCGTATATCTACTAAGTATATCAAAGACGGACGCTTTCGCGACCGGAGAGCGCTCCATGCACTGTACAACTACAGTAAAGAACAGTGATGAATAGTGCTGCGATCCACACCGTCGATCGGCGATCCAACGGTCCACCAGACATGCCCGTGACGTTTTTGCTAAAACACACCTTACTGATTCACAAATCAACCCCGCGGTCCACACTTCCCTGCAGACAGGGACCTGAGCGGAATTTCGGAAAACTCCGATGGCTCCGTGTAAAAACGACCGCAGATCGATCCCTCCCTTCTCTCTCCCGCACGCGGCCGCACGCCGCCGCCGCCGCCGCGCGTCCTCGCCGCTCCTGCCCTCCCCGTCCACATCCACGCGCACGGCGGGCTTCGCCGTCGCCGCCTACCCCTCCTCGCCGCAGCTCGCGTCCCGGGGCGCCTCGCCGTCGCGGGAATCGCCGCGGACGCGCTCGCGGCCCGCCGCCGCTTCCGCACCTCGCCGGCGCCGCTCCGGCGACCTACAGGGGGCGGCGCCGCCACCTACGCCCCCCCCCCGTCTCGGCGCGCATCCGTGCCAACCACGGACGCGTCCTGGAGAGCGCTGTCGCGCCGCCGGCGACCTCCACGCCGCCCGCGCCGCCGCGGCAGAGCGTCCGCCAGTGACGTCACGCTGACGTCACCGCGGGCTTGGGCTGCGCAGCTGGGCCGCACAGCTGGGCTGGCCTGCTGTGCAGCTGGACCGGGCAATTTTTTTTTTCTTTCATTCTTTCTCTTTTTTTCAAAACTTTCAGGACTTTCCAAATACAATTCAAAAAGAATTCAAACCAATTCCTAGCAATCCATGAAATACAAAAAAAAACATTCCAAATTCTTTGGGACCTTTTCTAAATCATTGTAAACTTCCAAAATTTGAAACAACTCAATTCAACTAAACTTCACAGGAAATTTTTAAAAATTTCAAACACACACACACTCTGCATAGTTGCAACAGAAAATACAAGGAAAAAACATAAACATTCCCAACCATCGTTTCAAAACTAAAACAAAAAATGGAAACATTTCCACAATTGACCATCCACAGAAATATTGGAAAACATTAAAATCACTAGGAGAAAACAGAATAATTACGACAACAAAGGAAGAATTTCAAATGTTCCTATTTTTTATATTTAATGAATTTGTTAGCAAGATGATTAGAAAAAAAAAACTATTTCTGCCATAACGCAAACACAATCGAAAATTTTAATTTGTCCGAGATGTTTAGAAAAGAAAAAAAAACTATTTCTGCCATAACGCAAACATAATCAAAAATTTAATTTGTCCGTCTAAGAATATCCACAAAATGAATGATATAATCTATCCACAAAAAAAAGAGAGAGAACAAAAAATATCACAACGATCACAAGAAAAAAATGCACCTACTTTCCGCATAGTGCAAACATATCTGAAAATTTAAATTTGGTGAATATGTGCAAAGCCTGCATAGTTTTTTTGTCTTCTCAAAGTCCACTTCTTCGTAATAAATTTGGGAATAAATCTGAATCGAACTAATAGAACATGCTTTAGATAATTTAAAACGCTTCATAGGTATTGTTCTATGGTGTTTGAACATTTTTCAAAAATGTATTAAATGCTGCAGAATCAGTAACTTTAAATATATCCACCGATATATCAGAGTGATCGTAAAATTAAATGCTAATTATTTACGACATACGACGAAATTCCAAATTTGGATACTTTAAATTTTTAAATGTCTTCCAAATCTGATCATTTTACGGATGTAAAAAAAACCTAATACGCAAACTTTTACATTTTGAACAAACTTCGAAATCTGAACCATTTTCAAGCGTGCGTTTTTTTTAAATTGCAACAATTTCCAACACTAAAAATATTCTTGGATACGTCCATTTCCAAATTTAAATTACTGCTCACATTGGTTAACATTTCTACATAACCATAATATACTTCCTCTCAATATGGTGCCAAATAAGAAAATTACAGCAAAATTAGACCATATTTAAACATATTAAAATCCGAAAACCTTCTGAATGTTCACATCTCCAAATTTCAATTATTTACACCACGATACTCACAAATATGGCTTCCTCTGAATATGGTGCTAAATAAAAAAATTATGGCAAAATTAAACCATATTTGAACATATTAAAGTCTGAAAACCTTCCGAATATCCACACCTCCAAATTTCAATTATTTACACCGCGTTATTCACAAGTATGGGGAAAAAACCTGCCTTCCAAACCTTAGCATTTAAAAACCGTAAAGAAGAAATCACGTACGAATGTTTTCTCACTATTAACAATGTAAAAAATTCAGATACTTACAAATGTAATTTTTTTAAAAAATTCAATACATTCAATTCTGAACCACTTTTTGCTGCGGCCATTTCCAAATTTAACTTTTTGCCACGACAGTATTTACAAGTATGACAAATATATGAACATGCACATAAAAAAATGCTCACTGCTTATGCCATCAATTTGCTAGATATTTGCAGCTCACACTTTTACGACATTTCAAAAATATGTATTTCACAAATTTCTTCTATAGTCAAATAAAATCAACAGAAATAACATCAGTAATATCATTCAATATGATAGACCGAATAATTTTTTTTGGTACAAACCATCCTACTTAAATATAGTTTACTAAATCATTTAAATACAAGCACCCATCTATACCATGAGCTTAAATATATCAAAATAAAAATACCACAATTGTAAATATCGAAAATAGATGTTTTACAATTATTTCCCAAGCCACTATATTTCGAAACCAAGTTCTAAAATATAACATGATTTACATAATTTAAAACACTTTATACATATTGTTTTACGATATTTGAACCATTTTGCGAAACTACTAAATGCCGCGAAATCAGTAGCTTCGACTATAACCGCCAGAAAAAATTGAAAAAATTCATCAAAAACGATCACCAAAAAAAAAAAATACAAATACCCATTTATATCATGTGTTCAAAATATTAACATAAAAGTACCACAAATGTAAATATTAGGAAACAACTGTTAAAAAAATCCCAAACCAATATATTGAAACTACAAATCAAATTCTAAATAGAACATGCTTAACAGAGTTTATAACACTTTAGACGTATTGTTTTACGGTATTTAGATAATTCTGCAACACTACTAAGTGCTGAATTGACTACTTATTGAATGTGACCAAATTACAAAAAAGAGTGTTCAAAACATTCAAATGCCTTCAAAATCCATCAAGAAAAACAAATATATTAATTCAGCAAGAATTTTCTGTTCAAATATACTCATCCAAAAAAAAATGAAAACATAGCAACATAACTACACGCACAAAATGCTAACATTACATGCCAGATTGCAGAAATTCAAATTCCAAAATTCCAAGCAAAAATGCCTTCCAAAAAATGGCATCAAGGGCGCGGCTCAGAAAAAAATGCTAAAATGTATGGACAAGACAAATATGTTTTAATATTTCCAACTGGTGAATAGTTGGATAAAATCTAATTGCCCTTCCTCTAATTACGTGGAGTTACATATATTAAATGCTCACATAATGCACTTCCTCTAACTGTGATCTCAAATTAAACATTTCAATTTGGTAAATATTTGGCAGTAATATGCACTCCCTCTAATTATATGAAATTCAATTGAATAAATGTGCGTTTCCCACATATGGAATTCAACTAACTACTAATAAAAAATAGAAACATTTTCCAACCATTTCAATTTTAGATGTACCAACATGCTCACAAAAAAAAAGTGAACTATTTAAGTCAACATACCAGCATTTTCAGACATTTCCAATTGCTTAATATTCCGATGTTCCACAAAATATAACACAATACTCGAAAAAAAAATACTCATAGCAAATTACAAAAATATTCAACATTTAATTTTGGCCAATATTTCGCCACCATACAAACTAACTTTCCGCAAATGTAGAATCAAATTCAAATGGATTTTCCTGATTTCACTTAAATATTGACGTCGAAATGCAAACATGTCTGACCATTTCGATCCACTGAATATTTGAACATTATATACAATATATCCGAAATGCACACAAAAAATGCTACCTATTCATGACAAAATAAAAACATGTTCCAACATACCAATTTAGCTAACATTTTAGTTAAAAAATATATATATACTGCACAAAAAAAAACACCAAGGGCGTGCCGCGACGGCACGCCAAATTCAACTAGTTAACTAATTATGGACGGTGCATCTTTTCTCTCACACAATTATGCAAGGACGGTGCTTTGATCAAGCTAGTTTTCGCAAAAAAAAAAAACTAGCTTTGGCTTTATTTTCTTCTAGAGGAAACGCGATGGCTTTTTCTGAATAAATTGGTAAGAGTGGATTAATATTTGTTAAGCCAGGACTATGCAAGAGCTAGCTAGCTTTGCTTAACCGAAAAATTTGGAACAGGCTATTAACTAAATCATGATATACTAATATGTTGCTATTATTATCATGTGGTATACATGATTAGCAAATAAAACCTGATAAATATGTTGCTATTATTAGCCGCCTTCATATTGGTCTGCACATACAATCAGCCTCTGGTCATTCTCATGCTCTTAATCTATAGGCGTCTAATCGTTGTCAAGAATAGTACACTTTATCAGGTGCTTTTAGCAAGACAGACCACATGCTTATTTCGTGTTGTACCTGTCTTGATTGTGGTAAGTTGTACGGTCCAGATCCCATGCACCATTCGTATTGCCTCTGATGTGTGGTCCAGCATGCATGCGGAATCTGAACCCGATCCGTTCTGCATGGTCCAGTCTTGGCTAACTAGTTGGTTGGAGCATACACGTGGAGCGTAGCCATCGGCGTGAACACGCTTGAGCTGAACGATGGAGACCAAGCTTAGCAATGGTGTGGTATCGGAATCTTGGCGAAAGAGGACCAGATATGCTCTGTGACTCTCAGTAAGTGTGGTATTGTTTTCACCAAATCTAGACCCTAGCCAAAACTAATATCGAATTTGGCCTCCTGATGAAACTATTTCGGAATTTGACCGCCTCTGGCTCGACACCACTGACCATGACACTGAAATGGTGCACGTAGGCGCTAGGTTAGTCCGGCGCCGAAGTGAGGCCGGCACCAATGCCATTCGCCGAACCCTTGGAACAGTTTTTGCAATTTTTTATTGGCGCCTACCTGCGCAATGTCGGTGGCGTCCTAGATGGCGCCGAGTCCAAGAGCCAGATGCCGAAATAGTTTCACGTGGGGATAGACTCAGTATTAGTTCGGTCAGGGGCTCTGGCCAAAGAATACGGAAGTTTGCTGGGCCAAGCTAGGGTGAAGGGCCGTTATATGCAGTGGCCGATGTAGGATTTAAAGGTTGCGGTGCCAAAATCAATATTCATACTTTACATATCATTTACAAGTTTTTAGCACATGTAATACACACCGAAATAAAAACATTGCTACGATATCAAAAAAATCTGCATCTTGTGCCATGGCACCCTCACTGGATCCACCCCTGGTTACATGTTTGGTTCTTATATACCCGGGCTTTATCACATATTTTCGGTGTGGTGAGAAAATAGATCTTCACGTCTATAATAAGATTTGAAAAGGTGTGAGCCTACCTAGAAAAAAAATGGACATGTGGAAAATAAATCATGTTGTTAAATAAGTGTGGCATGCCATAGTGGTAAGACAACAAACAATATACACAAATTGGTGCTGCACTTTATGATAGAGTTTGGCAAAAAAGTGGCGAAAAACACTTATACCTCCCAAGTCCCGAGTGGTCCTGTAAAAAACTAATTTTTTTAACTTTTGTGTCTAAAAAAATTCTGAGAAAACACATACAAGCACATATACATGTTTACATGTAAGGCCAAATTTTCCGCGAAATATATTTTATACGTTATCTGCAAAAAAAGATAAATGTATCAAATAAAATGAGTTCTTTCTTATCTTTTTCAGGGCCATGATTTTGTTATTTTATGTAGCCTAGAATATAATGTATTATCCAACAAAATTATGCAGATGTGTAGATAACATGTACTCCGTCCGTTTCTAAATGTAAGATGTTTTAGCATTTTTTTGGCCCACACATATCTAGACATGTTTTAGTGCAAAATTCATGTAAATCTTGCACTAGAACATATCTAGATACACGTGGGCCATAAAAATGTTGAAACATCTTATGTTTAGGAATGGAGTGAGTATATATATATCCACATAATTGTTTTTAGAATTTTTTAACTTAAAATACTTTTTTTTAAATACAAAGACCGGAGAGCCAAATATCCTCTCTCAATAAAAATGTGGCTACTAAACAAACAAATATGAACAACCAGTTTACTCATCTCACAATCCTCTCTCAAAATAGGCATTAAAGACCATAATGTACTTTCGTTTTATTTTGGTTCCCCATTGCATGGAGTATTATAATTCAAAAGGTGTATTTATAAGTTTTAGAAGGATAAAAAAACTAGCATGTACATGTCGGAATGTAGCATGAATTCGCTAAAATCCGTGGAAAGTATTTCAAATGTGCCATGTACATGTCTTTGGACGTCGTTCCCCTCCTTGGTGGTGTCGTCGTGGAGCGAAAACCACCCCTTTGTCACTCAATTCCCCGAGTTTCTTCGAGTGAAAACCTTGCACTGTCGTCGAAAGTGCGGGTAACGGCGGTGTTTTTCGGTTTTTTCCTCCTTGGGGGCGTCGTCTTGGAGTCTCGGTACCATGAATTCGCTAAAATCCGTGGAAAGTATTTCAAATGTGCCATATACATAAAAGAATGCCGCATTGTCCGGGGTTGCGGGGTGAAAGATTTGAGCTCTCTTATGCCGCGAGAGTAGACTTTATTCCCAAACCACTTGGCCTTCTTTTGTATCCAAATTTCTCCTTAATAAGTGAAATAGGCAAAAAAAGAAAAACTTGTTTCAGAAAAAAAAAATTGTTCTGTCTGTGCGGCTGAACGGTAAACAAGCAACAGCTGTCCCGAGGCGAATTTCGTCCAAGTGAATGTACGGATAGCAGATTAAGCAGAATTCTCGTAGTTTTATATATTTTTGGCAACAAGAATACTCGTAGCTTAGCCTGGCGATTCCATAGCTCTTAGTTGATCCTGAATTCCTGAGTAATCAATAATGGAGCTCAAACAGTGAGAAAGTGACGTGAAGAACAACTATTAAGAAGCTAGCTAGCAAAGAAAAAGAGATCTTAATTGCGTCTGTCAAGGGTCCGACCGACTAGAAGAAATCAAGGCACGTACACGGAGTCGATCGGTCAAGAATACACAGATGTACCTTCCATTTGGAGGACCTGCCGGGCAGCGTACACGTCTGTGCTTGAACTTGCCTGTGGCAAGATGGTTAGGTGGGTGGTTGTACCCCCAGCCCACCAGAGTTCAAACCCCAGGTTTGACGCTGGTGTTTCTCATTTAAGGCGGAATATTCTTCAGTGGGAGGCGACGTTCCCGTCGACAGCGAGGCGCCCGTGGTGACTTCGTCAATCTCAAGACTCGACCCGCCGGCTCAGTCTCTCGGAGGTGCTCATAGGGGTAGGGTGTGCGTGCGTGCGTTCATAGGGGTGAGTGTGTGCGCGTGTATATGAGCGCTTGCGTTGTACTGTGTTTCGCAAAAAAAAAACACAAGTACGTAGCCTAGCCGCGCGGTCAAGTATTTTTCGACCAATTCTTTTCCTTCTATAAAAACCTAACATGTGTACGAGTACGACCGTCGTCTCATCGGGGCGATGATCGATGGAGCATTGGCGGGTACTTGACAAGTACGTAACCTAGTCGATCAAGGACTATATATGCCCATCAGTTGAGATCGATCCGGCTTGGTAGCATGATGTACTGGCCCCATTGTGACCATCGGCAGCATTTACCTGCACCACGATGACGATTTTGTGACCATCGGCAGCATGATGTACTGGCCCCATTGTGACAATGTCATGTCTCGTTTGATCTCAACGGTACGGTGAGCGGGGCCTATCCGTCATTCCACTACCGTCACAGTGGCCTCCTTTTCAGTTCACATATGTATGATTCGATTTATATATATGTGTGTACGTGTGTGTTCACTCAGCTAAGTATGGATGTATTCAATACTGAAATACGTAGCTAGCAAGTCTTACATTAGTGAAAAGAGGAAGTAGCATTTTTCAATAATTTTATGCTTTGGACATAAAAAATCATTATGCGTTTCGATTACATCAGCTCAAGCACATGACGGGCATGGCTTGGTTACGGCTTCAAATACCATAGAGCGCCATGGTCATTTTTCTTACATTAACGATGACCCTGGTCTCCCGAAAATGGCAGCATACTGAAGCTGTGAAGCTCGACCACAATCCGATCTATATGTGAAGGAAATCTACACGTCTGTACGACCCGAAAATAGTATAATCAAAATTCGAGGCGACAAACCCGCGTGGTTGCCGACCGCCTCGTCAGGCGGCGGCGGGTTGAGAGGCAGGGGCGGCGACGCGGAACCGCCGCGACGGTGGGCTTGGCGGACGCTGAAGATGGCTCGCTGCTGGACACAGTACGGCGTGCGGTGGTTGTCCCACTGCCGGTGGTGGTCGGGCTTGATGGAAGCAGTGGTACAACGGTGTTGGTTTGCTCCGGGTGAAAGCCTAGCACCGATCTCGCTCAGTGCCGGCGGCGCCGGCGTCTTTGGACGTCGTTCCCCTCCTTGGTGGTGTCGTCGTGGAGCGAAAACCACCCCTTTGTCACTCAATTCCCCGAGTTTCTTCGGGTGAAAACCTTGCACTGTCGTCGAAAGTGCGGGTAACGACGGCGTTTTTCGGTTTTTTCCTCCTTGGGGGCGTCGTCTTGGAGTCTCGGTACCATGAATTCGCTAAAATCCGTGGAAAGTATTTCAAATGTGCCATACATAAAAGAATGCCGCATTGTCCGGGGTTGCGGGGCGAAAGATTTGAGCTCTCTTATGCCGTGAGAGTAGACTTTATTCCCAAACCACTTGGCTTGCTTTTGTACCTAAATTTCTCGTTAATCAATGAAATAGGCAAACAAAAGAACATGTTTTCGATTGTGCGTGTGCCTCCTCTTCCGCTGGTGGCTGCGGTGGTTGGATGGAGGATTTTGTGTCTCGGGGATCTCTGCATCTCTCGAGTTTCTGAGGTTTTCGATGGTGCTCTGCTGCTCCGACGTCGCTGGCCGGCTGTGGTGGCGAGGGGAGATGTCGGTGCGGCAGGAGGTGCTGATGGTGGAGGTGGTTTGCTTCGGTGGTTTGCTCCGGCTGGCCGTGGAGGCGAGGGGAGTGGCTGCCAGGAGCTTTGGAGTTGGTGGTGGTGGACCTGGTCGTTGCTGCGCCGGCGGGAAGTTCGGCGGGTTGGAGAAGTTGGTGCTCTGGCCGTTTGCGTTCATCGAGCAAGGTCTCCGTCGCGTGGCGGCGGGCGGTTCTGCGGCTGTCTACAACATGTGGAGGTGCTCTCTTCTCCAGGTTTGGTGGTACGGCGGCTCCGGCAGCGGCTAGGAGTTTGGGGTGCGGCGGCGGATCCGATCGTGATCTCTCCAGGTGGCTTAGGGTGTTCTGTGCATTTTTACGGGGTCTTGTTGTAATTTCTGTGTTATTTCGGGACCTTTTTGTAAGATGTACTGAGCCTCCTATTATATGTATCGGATCCTCTTAAAAAAAAATGTTTTAGAAAAAAAAAATCTTGCGCCACAACTGTTGTGTCTGTGCGGCCGAAGGCTAAACAAGCAACAGCCACACATGTGCGCGGCTTGTCCCGAGGCGAATTTCGTCCAAGTGAATGTACGGATAGCAGATTATGCAGAATTCTCGTAGTTTTATAGTATATTTTTGGCAACAAGAATACTCGTAGCTTAGACTGGCGATTTCATACCTCTTTGTTGGTCCTGAATTCCTGATTACTCAATAATGGAGCTCAAACAGTGAGAAAGTGACCTGAAGAACAACTATTAAGAAGCTAGCTAGCAAAGAAAAAGAGCTTAATTGCGTCTGTCAAGGGTCAAGCCGCATAGTTAAAATCATGCGCACCGATCACGACATCTCCCTCCATCATTCTTCGAGAATTTCAACCGGGTCCATGTTTCACTCGGTTATATGATGATGACCACGGTGAACCACGTTTAAAACGCAGAAAAATGTTTGCAACGCTTCCGCGTGGTTTTCACATGGAATTTGAAAGAAAAGGAGATATTGGAGTACACGCATACGAATGATTCACTTAGGCTCGAGGTCATTACGAGGTGACCTACCTGATTCCCTCCATCATGACTTCATGATGCATAGATTATGGTTGGTAGCAACAACCAAGAAGTATCAAGTATAGACATGCATCTTGTCCCAATCTCCAGCAGAGAGAACATGCACAAGAAAAAAAACTCTAAAAAATAAACAAGAAACCTCCGAATGCAACAGGTGTCAACGGCTCAAGACACGTATTGGTCCAAAAATTCGACATCGCTTCATCATTGTTAAGCCCATTTCTGTCGACTGAAGTCAGCTCTATTATATACTGTTAGCCAGCCACACGGTAGGATAGGATAGCCATATCATGTCCGGCCGGCTCAGATGAAACAGTCGGCGTTACCTTCCAGTTAAGCTACGCATGACACTAAATCCGGTCCATTCGGATGTTGATATGATATGAACAAACCATGGCATCACCGTGATGCAATGTCAACAACAGGTTAGGCTAATAATTAGGCAGTCGTGGGCGTAACTGCACGGTGAAGGCGCCGAAAATCAGGAAGTCCACACCACAGGCGTGGCCCAGACTGGACATCTCTCGTCTCCATTTGATTACATAAATGTCTCTCCCGCTTGGCGCCACCTGATCGAACCACCATGTGCCCTTGTCCTGTCTAAACATACTTATATCACCATTATCGCGGCTCACGGGAGCCCGTACCACCACAACGCAGAATTCAGATTCAGTTCGCAGGCAGCTCAGCTCAGACCAGTGGAGACGAAGAAGACGCAGGACTGAGAGGTGGATTTCTCTTCGAATTGTCCTCGAGTTTTGGCGCCAAGCTAGCTAGGGAGATGGTGGCGCAGAGCCAGAGGAAGCCAGGGGATCAGGTAGAGAAGACGGTCGATCACGCGTACGTAGGCCCTGTTCTGCTGTTTATTGGTGTTGTGGTGATTGATTTTGGGGTGGGTGCAGGTGTTCTGGCCCAAGGTGGTGCTGAAGAAGTGGCTCAACCTCAGGAGCAAGGACTACAGGTTCAACGCCGACGAGGACGATGATGACGGCGACGTCAACGGCGAGCAAGGTAGGCTCACTTCAATTCGTCGCCGAGCCTTTCTTTGTGGTCTGAATTTTGGTTCGCGATCGACTTGGCCTTACTGTTTTCTAATCTCTTGAGCAGAAGAAGAGAACTGCGGCTCCGACGGCGGCGAGGCGGACGGCGGCATGGATATCACCGGTGAGTTTCTGTTTCAGAATTTACGCAATGGATTGACGTCACTCTTGTGCTTCGATGTGTCGCGTGTGTGTTCTTCTTATCCGATCCTGGAAGGGGGGAAAAGTGCAGCTTTGGACTGTTCAGCCCTTTTGGGGAAAGATTCCTGGAGTACTATTCTACGGTCAACAAGTTAGCCATTGATGCTGTTTGACCTGTGCATTTCACACTGATCAATCGTTTGCTTCTGTCGATCAAACACTTGATCCAACCACAAAAACATTTTCAAGATTAGTTAGCTTTCTCTGATGAGATGAACCCCCCTGTGTTGTTGCAGACGACAGCCCGCTGGACGGCACGACGTACAGGCTGCGGCGGCGGAAGTCGGAGACGATGCGCGCGCAGTACATCAACACCAAGGAGCTCAGGTAAAGGCCTATGCGTAGCAGGCTAGAAGCGGTGGTGTGCTTGAGTCATTCAGTAACTTGTGTCAGTACCGTTGATGTCAAAATTCAGCTCGATCACGGCACACTCCCAAGTTTTTCTGCGGTTTCTTGCCATGGTCCTGATCCATCGATTATTGGCTCCTTGCAGGATCTGCATCGGTACGTACAACGCCGCCGGCAAGCCCCCGCCGGACGACCTGGACATCGCGGAGTGGCTCGGCACCGGCACCGGCGGCGAGCAGGCGGACATGTACGTGCTCGGGTTCCAGGAGGTGGTGCCGCTGAGCGCCGGCAACGTGTTCGGTGCGGAGGACGGCCGGCCGGCGATGGCGTGGGAGGAGCTCATCCGCGACACGCTCACGCGGACCCAGCCCTCCACCTCGAGGCCCAAGTACAGGTACCGCAGCCACCCGGCCTCGCCGTCTCGAGGGGGCGGCGCCGATGAGCTGTTCCCCGGCGGCACCGATACCGAGACCGACGACGACGCGCTATTCAGCTTTCCCGTGCAGGCAGAGGAGTACGTACCCTCTACCCCGAGGATGCTCGGGGCCGTGGAGTATTCACTAGGCGACCAAGAAGAGCAGCAGCCAAGCGCGCAACAGAGGACGCTTCTGAAGACGAAGAGCAAGACGGACCGGATCGGTCTCGCGTGGCCGGAGCAGCCGCTGGACCTGCTGGCAATGTCCACCGCATCGTCGTCCTTGTCATCATCATCGTTCAAGTCGTCGAGATCGCTCAGCGCCCGCAGATCGTTCATGAAGTCGAGGGTTGCCGACGAGCCACGGGACGATGGTGCGACGATGGCCGCCGACCTGGATGACGCGTTGCGGGGCAAGAAGAGTGGCAGCAGGTCGCCGTTCGTGAGGATCGTGAGCAAGCAGATGGTGGGCATCTTCCTGACGATCTGGGTGCGGCGCGGGCTGCGGAGGTGCGTCCAGAACCTCAAGGTCTCCACCGTTGGCGTCGGCGCCATGGGGTACATCGGCAACAAGGGCGCGGTGTCGGCGAGCATGTCCGTGTACCAGACCATGTTCTGCTTCGTGTGCAGCCATTTATCAGCAGGCGAGCGGCCCAGCGACCTCCTGAAGCGGAACGCAGACGTGCAGGAGATCCACCGCCGGACGCGCTTCGCCGGGCCCGGCGGCCTCGAGCTGCCCCGAGACATCTACGACCACGAGTGAGTAATCACGCATTGCATCGATCAATGCGTCACAAAATCTGACAAACATGTTCATTTTCAGGAGGATTTTCTGGCTTGGGGATCTGAACTACCGGATCGACGTGCCGTACGACAGAGAGCACGGCTTGGTCGCGGCCATGGACTGGTCTCAACTGGCCGAGAAAGATCAGGTAATTCACTTCTGCAATCTTCTTCCTCGTCTTGAATCTTGATCAACTGCGTCTGAATTTGTTTTGGCTGTTTCTTTCTGCAGCTGAAGCGGGAGCTGAGGAAGGGGCGGGCGTTCGACGGGTGGAGCGAGGGGGTGCTCGAGTTCGCGCCGACGTACAAGTACGAGATCGGGTCAGGAAAGTACATCGGCGACGACCAGAAAGGCGGCAAGAGGACGCCGGCGTGGTGCGACCGAGTGCTGTCCTTCGGGAAGGGCGTCAAGCTGGTCAGCTACGGGAGGTCGGAGCTGGCGCTGTCGGACCACATGCCGGTGGCGGCGACCTACGCGGCGGAGGTGGAGGTGTTCTGTGGAAGGAAGCTGCAGAGGGCGCTCACGCTCACGGACGCCGAGGTGGAGACCGGGGAGGTGGTCGCCGTGCCGGACCTCGAGTTTTGATCGAGGGGCACCGGCATGGAGAACGGGCACTGAACAACACACAGAACAAAAGTTCAGATGGTGTCGTGCTTTGACGAAACATGCGGTAGCCCCAGTTATAACCGAGTAATCTTAACTAGTGTAATCTTTGATCTCTTGGGCCGGATGGTGTTGTTTTTTGACGAACCATGTCTAACCGAGTTTTCGCTCCTGGGCAACATGGAGCCAGGATTTTGTAAGGAATTTTATAAGATCAAAGAAAACAAGATCATATTTTGAAGGTTAGTTCTAGTACATTTTAGGGGAAAAAATATTCGCTCCTGGGCAACATGGAGCCAGGATTTTGTAAGGAATTTTATAAGATAAAAAAAAACAAGAACATATTTTGAAGGTTAGGTCTAGTACATTTTAGGGAAAAAATACACTCTCTATGCAGATGTTCCTAGATAATTGTAAATTCGGATTTGTTAATTCTTCAATTATGACTGAGAATTAATTAAGTCTAAGTCGACTTTGTAACTGTTGATCTTTGATGCTAAGATTCGCTCTGCCATTTATCTTTTCTTGTCTTTTTTTTTGTTGAGAAAAATCACACCACTTTATTGCTCATTAACAGAAATGTGTACAGGTACAATATCAGGATCATGTGGAGTACCCAACCAGATATGTCTACCAGCCCCAAGAACTAAGGCAAACTTGGCTAGATTATGGGCTTCATAATTTGAGCTTCTTCCTTCATGAGCAAAAACACAAGATTCAAAATGTTTTGATCTCATCTGAACCTCTTTCACCGCAGCACCATGCTTCCCAAGAGAGCAGCTTAATATATCTCCAATCACCGTCTTACAATCTGAAGAGATCTGAATGTTTCTAGCCATCATGTCCTGTGCAAGGGCAAGCCCCTCTCGGCATGCCAAGGCCTCTGCCGTTTCTGGATCGTGAATTCCAATCAAAACAAGGGCAGATGAACCTAGATAAGTACCATTCAAATCCCTGCAAATAGCAGCAGCTGCACACACGCCAGCATCACTCGAAAATCACCATCAACATTAATTTTAACTCTGTCGCCTTGTCGAGGTAACCAGCGACGGACAGCTCGCCTTACCACTTGATTAGTTCGTGCCCCAGAAGGAGCTGTACTTGTGAAGTCCTCTATGAACCTATTGATGAAAATATGTGTCGAAAGGGTATTTTGAAAGACATTCTCGTGTATTGCCTTATGCCTCGCTGACCAGATAGCCCACAAAGTAACAACCATCCGACTGAAATCTGCATTTGGTAAGGACTCATTCAGCTCGAACAGCCAATTCTTCGCACTACGTTCGCCGCAAGCTCTCATTCGACCAGAAAGGTTATCCTCAGCTAGTGCCCACACACTCAAAGACATAGGGCAGTCAACTAACGAATGCCTCCATGAGTCCCTTCCTCCACACAGGCCACAAGCATCAGAATCTGCCATGTTCCTTCGGTGTAAAACATCCGCAGAAGGAATAGACTGTTCCGCTAGTCTCCAAACGAAAAACTTCAGCTTTGGTGGAACCGTGAGCTTCCAGAGAGACTCCACGATTTCGCCTCTATCCGAGAATTTGAAGATCCAGGATTTTCATCCAACCAGTTTTCTCTTGTGTATTTGGTTGCCACCAACATTCGATAGGCCGATCTTACACTAAAAATACCCTTCCTCTCATGTTGCCATGCCCAAAAATCTTGCATTGGACTGGTACATAATGGAATTCCCCGGATGATATCAGCGTCCATCGGAAGAAAAATATCATTCAGCCGATCCTCTCTCCAGGTCGCCGAGGTATAGTCAATTAACTCATGGACTAGCTGCGGTGGATTATCAATCCTGGATAACAACGGCCTCGGTTGGGTCTCTCGAGGTAGCCAATTGTCAGTCCAAATGTTGGTCGATGCACCATCACCAATCCGCCTTACCAGTCCTTGTTTCAATGTATCCCTACCATCCAATATAGCTCTCCAAATTTGTGACAGGTGTGAACCCAACTCTGCATCTAGAAACTGATTGTTTGGAAAATAGGCAGCCTTTAGGATTCTAGCACTCAAAGATGAGGGTTCCTGCAAAATCCTCCAAGCCTGACGAGCTAGTAAAGCAAGGTTAAATAACTCGAGATCTCGGAAACCAAGACCTCCCATGAACTTTGGCCTTGTCATCACTAGACCCAATGCACCTTTCTTTCACCTCTTTTACTACCCCACCAGAATTTCCGGATCAAAGAATTGATGTGCTCACACAAACCACGTGGCAAACGAAAACACGCCATAGTGAACACAGGTATAGCTTGGGCTACTGATTTGATCAGTACATCCTTTCCTGCTGCCGAGAGAAGCTTCTCCATCCACCCTTTGATCTTATTCCAAACTCTATCTTTGAGATACTTGAACGTGCCAATTTTTGAAATTCCCACCTCGGTTGGCATACCCAAATACCTTTCAGTAAGCGACTCATTTTGGACCTGCAATATATTTTTTACCTCCTCCCTAACTTGTTGCGGACATAACTTGCTGAAGAAAATTGAAGATTTATCCTGGTTAATACGCTGACCTGATGCTCCACAATATATTTCCAACAAATTTGATACCTCCTCCGCCCCTGAAGATCTTGACTTAAAAAACAGCAGGCTGTCATCCGCGAATAGGAGGTGATTCACCGGCGGAGCCGACGAAGCAACCTTGATCCCGCACAAATGAGATGACTGTGGTCTAGATTTTAGGAGGCACGAAAGGCCCTCTGCTGCCAATAAGAAAAGATAGGGGAAATCGGATCTCCCTGTCGAATACCTCTAGATGGACGAAACTCCTCCCGTTTCTTCCCATTAAATAAAACCGAAAAGGAAACTGAGCTTACCATATCCATAATCACCGAAACCCATGCATCCGCAAACCCCGGCTTATTCATGATTGCTTCTAGGTATGACCACTCAACTCTATCATAAGCCTTCATCATGTCAAGCTTTAGAGCACAAAAACTATTCACCTTTGCCTTACGTCTTTTCATAAAATGTAAACATTCATAAGCTGAAATAATGTTGTCCGTAATGAGTCTCCCCGGCACAAATGCGGACCCCTATACTGTGGTTTTTCTTTTCTTGTCTGATTCGTTAGTTTGGGTCCTAGGAATGTGGCCATACAGGGGAGAAAATTACAACAAAAAAACCACATTTCATGATAGGATATCGAAAAAACCATCAAGATGTGACTTTTTCGCAAAAAAAACACCACTATTCGGTAATAGCATAACAAAAAGTACTGGTCGACTAGTTCGAGCTGGCTAAGCGAGTTTCTGACAGGTGGGCCCCACTCCCATGCAGACGTGGCACGATGAAAACAGTCGAAGGAGTTACATGATAGACTGGTTATAAAATCGGGTATTTAATAGAATGCCCCTCTTTTCTGGGAAAATCCCCCATTGGCGCAACGCCCCATCCACCGCGTTCTCGAAGCGCGCGCCTCCGCGCGCGGCGTGTTGTGCGCCTCACGGTATGTGCTCGCCGTCGGGCCGGACGTGCTCTTGTTGTGCGCATCACGGTCGTGTTCGCCGTGCGGGTCGGACGTGCTGGTGTATAGTGCGCCTCACGGTTCGTGTCGCGCGCGTCGAAGGACTGGCGTCTGCGTGTTGTGAGATGTGACCTTGCTCTTCCCGACCATGGCGGCGGATGCGGCACAACCAGTGTGGCGTCACGCTTAAGCGTGCAGCATGGCCATGGCCCTTGGTCTGACTCCTGCCCGGCATGCTCATTTATTTGTGCGCAGTGGAACGTTTCTAATATCATTTGGGTTTCTAATTGTTTTTACCTGGGTTGTCTTAGAGTCAACAGTATGGTGTGTGCCTTGAATAGTCGAATATATGAGTTTTAGGTGATTAATAGATTTTAGTACTCCCTCCGATCCATATTAGTGAGCATAGCTTTGTCTAAATTCATATGTATCTAGTTAAGTATTTAGACTAGATACATGTGTATCTAGACAAAGTTGTGCCCACTAATATGGATGGATCGGATTTGTTGAAGGGTGTCTTTTTAACGTGTTAGCTGATTATAATAGTCTGTTAGTAAGAGTCCACGGGCCTTCATTGCACTGGGCCTTTTTCTTACAAAGAGGTTTTTATTTCTGTTTGTAGAAAGAGAATCACCTAAAAAAACGTAGCAAGAAGATAAAGAAGTTGAAGCAGTAGAAATATACGTTTAACTCCTCCAACACTTAAAGAAAGAGAGGCGGCGGCCTAGGGTTTCAACCCTAGCCGTCGCCGCCGTCGCCATCTGCATCTTCATCGTCGCCTTCGTCTATGAATTGATGGGTCCTCACCTCCTCTAGGTGCCGCTCTGGCACTAGCAGGGGTGGGGACCTCGGACCTGCGCAGGCCGCTATACAAATGTCCTTAATGTTAGAGTTTGGTTTTGGTTGTTGTCTTCTTCGTCAATGGAGGTGGCATCGTCTGCAATAAGTGATCTTTGGTCTACCGTTCGACGGCGAGATCTCCGTCCCGGTGTCAATGGTGGTGTCGAAAGATTAAATTTGTCTAGGTATGATACTTCAGATCTTACTTCGTCGGATCAAGTTTAGATTTCTTCTCATGGTTGCCGCGAGGAGGTTTGTCCTCGCAATATTTGTCCCGGCTGCTACGTCCTCAGCAATGGTGATTCGTATCGTCGGTTCCCTGCGGCGTCGACCAAGCGGTTCGGTTGTTTTTCCCTGACATACCGGTGTTGGTACTCTTGCCGATGTTTGTTGATCACTTTAATGGCTGCCTGCGTGCACGTAGCCATGGCATTGCGGCTCAAAATTAAAATTATGGGAGAACTTTCGTTGGTATTTACAGGTATATGCGTTGGCATCTATGTCACTTTACGGCTTCCTTCAGAGAAATACAAGATTGTGTCATGGAAGAAGAAAGAGTTTGAATATATCGAAGATTTGCTATTTTCTTTTAGACTTTATTTTGTAATCGCTGGAGTCAACTCTTGTATCTCTACCATGTACTATTTGCTATGAATATATATGGTATTGATTGTCAAAAAAAAGTTGAAGCAGTAGAAGGGAGAAAACGTGGGCTTTGTGAAGATGCTAGTCCATCTAACTGGTAATGCCCACGCTATTTTCACTTTTTTTTTGGCTAATGTTCATGTTGGACGTTCTAGATTCTAAGATTTCTCTTTACACCGTTTCTTTTTTTTTACTTGTTTCTGATCTCTAGTAATTTTATGTGTGTATTTTCTTGATTTACCAGGTTTTTCTCGACGTGCTAGAGTTTTCTCAACTGGCCGCCGCCGCCGAGGAAGACCATACGACAGGCTGCCCTTCGCTCCTCTAGACGCGGGAGCACCTCCCTCTCCATGCGACCAAGGTTTGCTCGCTTACATATGTATTCGAGTCTATATATCTTCTTCCTCTATTCTCACCGATTTTGTTCTTCAGTACAAAAGAACCATTCCTTACCGTGATTAGGCATGGCTGCGGCGTCATGCACGTGCGTGTCGAAGGGCTTCAGCCGGGTTGCCGCCCCGGTTACAGGCCGATCAATCGAGGTCGTAATGAGAAGAGAAGCGGTTAGTGGTGTTGCCTCGCGACGGAGGGAGCCAGACCACGGAGTGCCACCGCCGACCAGAGGCCGTGATGTGCCAGCGACGCCACTACCTTATGCAGCCCATAGTGTCTTCCTACATTAGTTAGCATGGAAAGCATTTTTAGCACATGTGTTAAAGTGTAATTAATTATATGAAAGCATTCTGCTACCCAATCCCAGCCACGTTCTTCATCGAAGATAACGTCACGGGTGATGCGGACAATTATTTTTAATTGGACTGACTTTTTTCTCACGCATGAATAATTTTGAATCTCACATTTTTTTAACCATACCGACATTATTCTCCACTCGTACAAATTTGTTTAAACTCATGAATAATTATGCGAATCTTGCAAAAAAAAACTCTCATATGAACATTTCTTTGAATCCGCGAGCCATTAAGAAATACAAATATGTTTTAAACCTCACAAATAATTATTTTAATTGGTCGAACATTTTTGTCTCCCGCGTGAACAATTTTTGAACCCGTGAACATATTTGTAAAATTATGCAGACATTGTTCTTCTCTTATATGAACTTGCAAACAATTTTTTGAACCATGCAAACTTTATTATATCATATGAACATATTTTGTTTACCTCATAAGTAATATTTTTAAACCATACAAACATTTTTTGAACCGACTACATATATATTAATATTAAAGCTCACAGTACAACATTACATGGCTCTCAAGAACAGAGCAATAAACTGAAGTGCCTAGCTGCACAAAATAAGAGTAAGATGGTCTACACTGAACAGAAACAGTAAACATAAAATCCCATATTGGGCTGGCCGAATGAACTGTGGTGAGATTTTCTCCATTCTCCTCCTCGCTCCCGCGCGACCGCCGTCCCCGCGGCGGCGGCGCGCGTTCCCGGCCCCCCTCCTCAGCCCTCTCCTCCCCCTCTCTCCCTCGTCGCCGCTGCCGGCAGGGGCCGCCGGGCGAGGCCCGGGTGGCGCCGGCAGGTCCTCCCCCGTGTCTTGCAGGCTGAGGCGGGGCTCCCCTCGCAGGGCGGCGGTGCATCTCGGGCGGCGGTGGTTCGGCTCCGGCCGGGTGGCGTCGTGGCGGCGGCGTGCATGGAGCTGCGGGCGGCGCAGCAAGGCGGGCGGCGGGGCATGGCGGTGCGGCTTGGAGGCCCTGTGGCCCAGATCGGGCCCATAGGGCCCCATCTGGGTCGGGTCATGCCGACCCAACAGCAGTGCTCTCGGCAGCAGATGACGAGGTGGAGACTGCAGGGACAACAGCGACGGCGGCTTGCTTGTTGCAGCGAGGCGGCGACTTCACCCGATCTGGGCCCGGCTGGACCCTATTGGGATTGGTGTGCCCCTGCGGGGGCTTTACGGACCCGTCGGGTCCGGCCGAACCTAGCGGGGACCGGTGTGCTCCGCGGCCGCGTCCGGTCGACTACCGTCTTCGGCGGTGGAAGTAGTTCCCTCCCGTGGCCACGGTTCTGTTGACCCTGGTGTATCTACTCTTGGCCTTTGTCTTGCTGGCCTCGTGACGGTGGCTTCGGGGAGACGACGATGGTGGCTTCGCATCTGTGGTGGCGCTTGTTGGCGGGTGGTGAGTCTGGCGGTGTCGGGGTTCGGCCTCGCGGGCTCCTATGGTACGGATCGTCCAGGATTGCGGATGGGGTTTTTTGGGAGAAATCCTTGTTGGTTCGTCCGATACCAACGCGGTGCCGCCTTCGGGTGGCATCTTTCCTTCCATAAGGGCATTGTGGCTACCCTTCATCTCCTTCCTTGTGTGCCGGGGGAAACCCTAGGACCAACTCTGGTCCGGCAGCAGCATGACTTTCCTTCTTGAAGGTGTTGCTTGGTACTCGTCGATTCGGTACTAGGAGCATGGTGGTACATCTTCGGAGAGGGCGCAGCGGGTGCGGGTCGTCGTCGCTTAGTCAATCCGCCTATGTCGTCTTTTATTTCTTCTTTTTCCTTTCTTTGGGTGCTTGTTGGCTGTCGCCCCAGCCGTGTCTCTCGTTGGTTGCATCGGGTGGTTGCTATATTTATATAGCGGGGCTACGACCTATTTCGTCTATATTGGGCTGGACCAGTTGCACACGCCGGTCGGCGTTGCCCCCAATTTGACGCAATGAACGTCAAATAGGAGCCCCCGCTCCCAATTCCCAAAGCTGAACGAGAAATCCCAAAGAACCCTAGCCCCCAAATCCCGCAGGGTAGTTGATCAGTGGCATATTTGCATTATTTCTGGCACCATTTCTTGACCTTTTGGCATCATTTGAAGTTGATTGTGGCTACAAACTGATTCCTATAAGTGTAATATTTGGTCAAATGAACAAATTCACAGTCCTGCAATATTTCTTGCAGATTGGTGCGACAAGGCACATGATCTTCTCATTCTGGACAAGCTGCTGGTGTACCAATATAAAGAAGGACCTGAACATGGAGAAGACTAAAGATCTAGGGGGCTAGCGGAAGAATAGAAGCATGA
The DNA here is from genome assembly GCA_947311845.1 of Poa pratensis. Lineage (NCBI taxonomy): Eukaryota > Viridiplantae > Streptophyta > Magnoliopsida > Poales > Poaceae > Poa > Poa pratensis. The sequence continues at coordinate 20,260,400 of CAMZMU010000103.1, forward strand.
TCTTGTGAAGAAAGAAGAAAAGGAAGAGGACCTATGTGCAAAAGGAGGGAAACAGCCGTGAGGGTTAAATCCCTAGCTGCTCCCGAAATCGAGCAGGGCCTGGTACTTCTCGTTCCCCAATCCCCGAAGCTTCTCCACCTCCGGCCGCCGCCGCGGCCAGGCCAGGCGTGGCGGCGCGCCACCACGACTCCACCGCGTCACCACCACTCGCCACTGCCCCGCGACCCGCTGCTCGACACCAAGGAACCGGCGAAGACGGCGACTCGAAGCTCTTCCGTATCTGCCCCTGTCTTCCTCCCTGCTTCCTCTTCACCAACGAACCAGCGAAGATGACGACGACCTGCTCTGGGAGCCTGCTGCACCTTCTTCTCCAACCCCAAGTGCTGCTGTTGATCTTCCCCAAGAACTGCGACCTGAAGCTGCTCTTCTCTGCCTCACTTGCTGCTCATCTGCACGGCTGCACCAACTCCAGCGCCAACGTCCTCCTCTCCACCAGCCTGAAGTTTCTGTTGGGTTGATTCCAATCGATCCATCTCTCCCTCTCTTTATTTCTGAATTTTCTGTGAACTAGTGCTGTGAGCATACTTGATTTGAGTACAGAGACCTGTACGTGTTGGTAGGGTAGCTGTTTTCTTGATCTAAATACTAGACTGTGACGGTGTGACCTGAATAATCTGTTGGTGTATGCGTACGTGCTTGTTAAGTTTGTCACTTGTGAGCTGCACTTGGTGTAGCAACGTGCTTATTTTCTATTTCCTGTTCCTTGTATTGTTATCTATCCCTGTCTCCTAAACTTGCTTCTTCCCTGTCTTTTATGTTTGCTGGTTAAAGTAATTTCATTTTACATATTATGTATGTGCTCGCAATTGTTTCTATCCCAGTCTTTGGTGTATGCTAGTGTATTTGTCCAGTGCGTTTGTTCAATCAAAATCACAAAAGGATGCATGTTATTTGTTTTTGTTAGTTTAGACTTATTTTCTTGCAAACTCAACCTTATCGTGTGACCTAGCTTTAACCGAAACACATTTGTCGTTGTCTAGTCCCTGTGGAAAGAACGACATCCGCTGTTTTGTGGGCGATAATTACGCTATATTTACAGTTGATCAAATTGGCGCCGTGCCGGGGACTAGCGTCGAACAATTGTGTTAGGCTGGAGACTAGGTTTAGTGTAGTTTCTTGTTTAATTTTTCTGTGATATTTCTTTTAGCGTGTTTCTTTCATCTTTTTCCCTTTTGTTGCTTCGGCTTATTAGGATACTAACCCTCTCACCGGTGGTTGTTGTCTGTGAGTGTGTGTAGGACATCTTAAGTGTTTGCAGGTTGATTGATAGTTGAACTTGAGCATATGGCCTTAGTTTGTGATCTTTGGATGCCAAGTTGCTTGGACAATATTACAGGGCCAATTTGGCCATCTATTGAAGCAGAAAACTTCGAGTTGAGGCCTGGACTTATTGCCCTGGTACAGCAGAATCAGTTTAGAGGATTACCAAGTGAAGACCCTCATGAGCACATCCGTAATGTCCTCGAGTATGCCAACACAGTTCAGTACCATGAAGTTTCTCAGGATGCTATCAAGTGTATGTTGTTCACATTTTCTCTCAGAGATGGTGGAAAATATTGGTACCATTCTTTGCCATCAAGATCATATACTTGGGGTGAGATTTCTCAAGCATTCCTGGAGCGATATTTTCCACTTCACAAGCACTCAGCAATTCGTGACCAGATCCTCAGTTTTGCACAAGATGGCAGTGAGAACTTGTATGCAGCCTGGGAGAGATATAAGGATCTGCTTAGGAAATGTCCTAATCATGGGCTGAAGGATTGGTTAGTGCTGCAGATATTCTACAGAGGGATGACATGTGCTTCAAGGGCTCTCATTGATATGTCAGCTGGTGGAACCATCATGAACAAAACAGTTGAAGGTGCAGTTATGCTCTTTGAGGATTTAGCCTTCCACCAATTTCAGTGGTATGGTGAGAAGCCCAGTTCAGACCTGTTGTCATGCAGCTGTCAATCTACTACACCTAAAAAGTCAGTTCTTGCTCAGAATCCTCATCCAGATGCTCCATGTGAGAAGATTGAGCTTGCTTGGGTCTTGTTTGATGATGATGACGTGATTCTAAGTGACACACACGTGGCAGCTCATATGGGCACTATTGCAACCAATTCAATTCTTCACTTAGCTGATTCTTTCATTAGCAAGCCTGAAGTACAGTCAGTTACTTTTGATGTTGAGGAGCTTCCTTCCATTGCTATTGATGATGTGCTGTTAAAACAGAGATGAATAAGTTTATCTTCCAGGATGTAAGCAACATTGACTCTTCACTATTGGAGCCTGAGATGGAGATCTTCAAGATTGATGATTATGAGGTTGCTTCAGATGTTAAGGAGTCGAGTTCTACTACTTCCATTGTTGACATCGCCTCTCAGGAAAGTTCTACTACTGTACCTCTCATTACATCTTCAGTCAAGGTAGTCCTGAAACTCTTCCTCAACCATCTCAGGTATGACTTTTCCTTCCTTGGCAAGACATGTAAACTCATTAATACTGCCTATGCAACTTGTGTTTCATTGTTGACATTCCTTCATGTTATCCTCTTTAGATATGCTTATGTCATAGGGTACTCTATTGATGACTTAGAGGGAATTGTCCCTATCACTTGTGTTGGCTGTTTTGTTCTGAGCTTTTTCAGGTTCATGTTTGTGCACCATCCATTGCATGTTGACCTTCGAGATGATATTCCATGGGATCCTGGTGGATTCATGGTATGGTGTTGAGGAGAATAGTTGGAGTAGAGTGTGGAGAAGTGTGAAGAGAGCATGAGGTAAAGAAGAAGGATGCAGAAGGTTGTGAGCTGCTACAATATGTGCCTGGTGAGCTGTTTCTTACCCCAACTATTTGTCACTACTTGTGTAAATTCTAAGTGTGGGGGAGATTCATTCGATGCATGTTACTAATTCTGTTGCATTATTCAAAATGTTGAAAATGGATTTCGTGCAAGAAAGTTTAAAGAAAGAAAGCTTGAGCCCAATTGTTTTAGAATTTTATGTCATATTGGCATCAATCTCTCTATGGATCATTCCTAGTGTTTAGTTTGTTTCTTTCAAGAACAATGAAGAGATCAACCTGTTCATTTTAATCCTCTCTCTCTGGCTGTGAAAAAACCCCAGGAATACTTTGATTCTTGATAGAGAAATTAAATTGGTTTGTTCAAAATAAACCCTTAACCACGTTTTGTTTGCATTAGCATTTCATGATCTAGGGATCGGTGGAATGTGACGCACTAACTTAATAACAGAGGCCCCCTCTAACTAAAAGTTTGGTTATGGTTGTACTAACTCTTTTTGCATTAGCGAGACATGATTCCTGGATCGGTGTCTTGTGACGCACTAACTTCCTTAACTTGAGTTCTTTTGGCATTAGCAAATCATGATCCCTGGATCGGTGGTTTGTGAAGCACTAACTGAAGTGATCTTTGAAATTTCCTGCTATGCATTAGCATGCCATGATCTCGGGATCGGTGGCATGTGACGCATCTTTTGATGAATGCTTTTCAGCAATAACAAATCTTTTGATTGTTCTAACCTGTGGGAGTAAGATTTCTGACTTGTGGCTAAGTCTTTATCTGGACAAATAAACTTGATTCCTCAATCTCGCATCCAAGTTGTTCATTGAATTTTGCACAGTCAGAGAAAGAAAGTTTCACAATGAATGTTCATTATCTTCTTGTTCTTGCACTAAATGTACTCAAATACCATAATGATCCATTGTTAGATTCTTGCTATATTTCTGGAAATTTCTCCGGTCATTGCTTTCTTGTCTTTGCTCGAGGACAAGCAAAAGGTTAAGTGTGGGGGATTTGATCAGTGGCATATTTGCATTATTTCTGGCACCATTTCTTGACCTTTTGGCATCATTTGAAGTTGATTGTGGCTACAAACTGATTCCTATAAGTGTAATATTTGGTCAAATGAACAAATTCACAGTCCTGCAATATTTCTTGCAGATTGGTGCGACAAGGCACATGATCTTCTCATTCTGGACAAGCTGCTGGTGTACCAATATAAAGAAGGACCTGAACATGGAGAAGACTAAAGATCTAGGGGGCTAGCGGAAGAATAGAAGCATGATCTTGTGAAGAAAGAAGAAAAGGAAGAGGACCTATGTGCAAAAGGAGGGAAACAGCCGTGAGGGTTAAATCCCTAGCTGCTCCCGAAATCGAGCAGGGCCTGGTACTTCTCGTTCCCCAATCCCCGAAGCTTCTCCACCTCCGGCCGCCGCCGCGGCCAGGCCAGGCGTGGCGGCGCGCCACCACGACTCCACCGCGTCACCACCACTCGCCACTGCCCCGCGACCCGCTGCTCGACACCAAGGAACCGGCGAAGACGGCGACTCGAAGCTCTTCCGTATCTGCCCCTGTCTTCCTCCCTGCTTCCTCTTCACCAACGAACCAGCGAAGACGACGACGACCTGCTCTGGGAGCCTGCTGCACCTTCTTCTCCAACCCCAAGTGCTGCTGTTGATCTTCCCCAAGAACTGCGACCTGAAGCTGCTCTTCTCTGCCTCACTTGCTGCTCATCTGCACGGCTGCACCAACTCCAGCGCCAACGTCCTCCTCTCCACCAGCCTGAAGTTTCTGTTGGGTTGATTCCAATCGATCCATCTCTCCCTCTCTTTATTTCTGAATTTTCTGTGAACTAGTGCTGTGAGCATACTTGATTTGAGTACAGAGACCTGTACGTGTTGGTAGGGTAGCTGTTTTCTTGATCTAAATACTAGACTGTGACGGTGTGACCTGAATAATCTGTTGGTGTATGCGTACGTGCTTGTTAAGTTTGTCACTTGTGAGCTGCACTTGGTGTAGCAACGTGCTTATTTTCTATTTCCTGTTCCTTGTATTGTTATCTATCCCTGTCTCCTAAACTTGCTTCTTCCCTGTCTTTTATGTTTGCTGGTTAAAGTAATTTCATTTTACATATTATGTATGTGCTCGCAATTGTTTCTATCCCAGTCTTTGGTGTATGCTAGTGTATTTGTCCAGTGCGTTTGTTCAATCGAAAATCACAAAAGGATGCATGTTATTTGTTTTTGTTAGTTTAGACTTATTTTTTGCAAACTCAACCTTATGTGTGACCTAGCTTTAACCGAAACACATTTGTCGTTGCCTAGTCCCTGTGGAAAGAACGACATCCGCTGTTTTGTGGGCGATAATTACGCTATATTTACAGTTGATCAAATTGGCGCCGTTGCCGGGGACTAGCGTCGAACAATTGTGTTAGGCTGGAGACTAGGTTTAGTGTAGTTTCTTGTTTAATTTTTCTGTGATATTTCTTTTAGCGTGTTTCTTTCATCTTTTTCCCTTTTGTTGCTTCGGCTTATTAGGATACTAACCCTCTCACCGGTGGTTGTTGTCTGTGAGTGTGTGTAGGACATCTTAAGTGTTTGCAGGTTGATTGATAGTTGAACTTGAGCATATGGCCTTAGTTTGTGATCTTTGGATGCCAAGTTGCTTGGACAATATTACAGGGCCAATTTGGCCATCTATTGAAGCAGAAAACTTCGAGTTGAGGCCTGGACTTATTGCCCTGGTACAGCAGAATCAGTTTAGAGGATTACCAAGTGAAGACCCTCATGAGCACATCCGTAATGTCCTCGAGTATGCCAACACAGTTCAGTACCATGAAGTTTCTCAGGATGCTATCAAGTGTATGTTGTTCACATTTTCTCTCAGAGATGGTGGAAAATATTGGTACCATTCTTTGCCATCAAGATCATATACTTGGGGTGAGATTTCTCAAGCATTCCTGGAGCGATATTTTCCACTTCACAAGCACTCAGCAATTCGTGACCAGATCCTCAGTTTTGCACAAGATGGCAGTGAGAACTTGTATGCAGCCTGGGAGAGATATAAGGATCTGCTTAGGAAATGTCCTAATCATGGGCTGAAGGATTGGTTAGTGCTGCAGATATTCTACAGAGGGATGACATGTGCTTCAAGGGCTCTCATTGATATGTCAGCTGGTGGAACCATCATGAACAAAACAGTTGAAGGTGCAGTTATGCTCATTGAGGATTTAGCCTTCCACCAATTTCAGTGGTATGGTGAGAAGCCCAGTTCAGACCTGTTGTCATGCAGCTGTCAATCTACTACACCTAAAAAGTCAGTTCTTGCTCAGAAACCTCATCCAGATGCTCCATGTGAGAAGATTGAGCTTGCTTGGGTCTTGTTTGATGATGATGACGTGATTCTAAGTGACACACACGTGGCAGCTCATATGGGCACTATTGCAACCAATTCATTCTTCACTTAGCTGATTCTTTCATCAGCAAGCCTGAAGTACAGTCAGTTACTTTTGATGTTGAGGAGCTTCCTTCCATTGCTATTGATGATGTGCTGTTAAAAACAGAGATGAAGAAGTTTATCTTCCAGGATGTAAGCAACATTGACTCTTCACTATTGGAGCCTGAGATGGAGATCTTCAAGATTGATGATTATGAGGTTGCTTCAGATGTTAAGGAGTCGAGTTCTACTACTTCCATTGTTGACATCACCTCTCAGGAAAGTTCTACTACTGTACCTCTCATTACATCTTCAGTCAAGGTAGTCCTGAAACTCTTCCTCAACCATCTCAGGTATGACTTTTCCTTCCTTGGCAAGACATGTAAACTCATTAATACTGCCTATGCAACTTGTGTTTCATTGTTGACATTCCTTCATGTTATCCTCTTTAGATATGCTTATGTCATAGGGTACTCTATTGATGACTTAGAGGGAATTGTCCCTATCACTTGTGTTGGCTGTTTTGTTCTGAGCTTTTTCAGGTTCATGTTTGTGCACCATCCATTGCATGTTGACCTTCGAGATGATATTCCATGGGATCCTGGTGGATTCATGGTATGGTGTTGAGGAGAATAGTTGGAGTAGAGTGTGGAGAAGTGTGAAGAGAGCATGAGGTAAAGAAGAAGGATGCAGAAGGTTGTGAGCTGCTACAATATGTGCCTGGTGAGCTGTTTCTTACCCCAACTATTTGTCACTACTTGTGTAAATTCTAAGTGTGGGGGAGATTCATTCGATGCATGTTACTAATTCTGTTGCATTATTCAAAATGTTGAAAATGGATTTCGTGCAAGAAAGTTTAAAGAAAGAAAGCTTGAGCCCAATTGTTTTAGAATTTTATGTCATATTGGCATCAATCTCTCTATGGATCATTCCTGGTGTTTAGTTTGTTTCTTTCAAGAACAATGAAGAGATCAACCTGTTCATTTTAATCTCTCTCTCTCTGGCTGTGAAAAAACCCCGGGAAGACTTTGATTCTTGATAGAGAAATTAAATTGGTTTGTTCAAAATAAACCCTTAACCACGTTTTGTTTGCATTAGCATTTCATGATCTAGGGATCGGTGGAATGTGACGCACTAACTTAATAACAGAGCCCCCCTCTAACTAAAAGTTTGGTTATGGTTGTACTAACTCTTTTTGCATTAGCAAGACATGATTCCTGGATCGGTGTCTTGTGACGCACTAACTTCCTTAACTTGAGTTCTTTTGGCATTAGCAAATCATGATCCCTGGATCGGTGGTTTGTGAAGCACTAACTGAAGTGATCTTTGAAATTCCCTGCTATGCATTAGCATGCCATGATCTCGGGATCGGTGGCATGTGACGCATCTTTTGATGAATGCTTTTCAGCAATAACAAATCTTTTGATTGTTCTAACCTGTGGGAGTAAGATTTCTGACTTGTGGCTAAGTCTTTATCTGGACAAATAAACTTGATTCCTCAATCTCGCATCCAAGTTGTTCATTGAATTTTGCACAGTCAGAGAAAGAAAGTTTCACAATGAATGTTCATTATCTTCTTGTTCTTGCACTAAATGTACTCAAATACCATAATGATCCATTGTTAGATTCTTGCTCATATTTCTGGAAATTTCTCCGGTCATTGCTTTCTTGTCTTTGCTCGAGGACAAGCAAAAGGTTAAGTGTGGGGGATTTGATCAGTGGCATATTTGCATTATTTCTGGCACCATTTCTTGACCTTTTGGCATCATTTGAAGTTGATTGTGGCTACAAACTGATTCCTATAAGTGTAATATTTGGTCAAATGAACAAATTCACAGTCCTGCAATATTTCTTGCAGATTGGTGCGACAAGGCACATGATCTTCTCATTCTGGACAAGCTGCTGGTGTACCAATATAAAGAAGGACCTGAACATGGAGAAGACTAAAGATCTAGGGGGCTAGCGGAAGAATAGAAGCATGATCTTGTGAAGAAAGAAGAAAAGGAAGAGGACCTATGTGCAAAAGGAGGGAAACAGCCGTGAGGGTTAAATCCCTAGCTGCTCCCGAAATCGAGCAGGGCCTGACACTTCTCGTTCCCCAATCCCCGAAGCTTCTCCACCTCCGGCCGCCGCCGCGGCCAGGCCAGGCGTGGCGGCGCGCCACCACGACTCCACCGCGTCACCACCACTCGCCACTGCCCCGCGACCCGCTGCTCGACACCAAGGAACCGGCGAAGACGGCGACTCGAAGCTCTTCCGTATCTGCCCCTGTCTTCCTCCCTGCTTCCTCTTCACCAACGAACCAGCGAAGACGACGACGACCTGCTCTGGGAGCCTGCTGCACCTTCTTCTCCAACCCCAAGTGCTGCTGTTGATCTTCCCCAAGAACTGCGACCTGAAGCTGCTCTTCTCTGCCTCACTTGCTGCTCACCTGCACCGCTGCACCAACTCCAGCGCCAACGTCCTCCTGTCCACCAGCCTGAAGTTTCTGTTGGTTGATTCCAATCGATCCATCTCTCCCTCTCTTTATTTCTGAATTTTCTGTGAACTAGTGCTGTGAGCATACTTGATTTGAGTACAGAGACCTGTACGTGTTGGTAGGGTAGCTGTTTTCTTGATCTAAATACTAGACTGTGACGGTGTGACCTGAATAATCTGTTGGTGTATGCGTACGTGCTTGTTAAGTTTGTCACTTGTGAGCTGCACTTGGTGTAGCAACGTGCTTATTTTCTATTTCCTGTTCCTTGTATTGTTATCTATCCCTGTCTCCTAAACTTGCTTCTTCCCTGTCTTTTATGTTTGCTGGTTAAAGTAATTTCATTTTACATATTATGTATGTGCTCGCAATTGTTTCTATCCCAGTCTTTGGTGTATGCTAGTGTATTTGTCCAGTGCGTTTGTTCAATCGAAAATCACAAAAGGATGCATGTTATTTGTTTTTGTTAGTTTAGACTTATTTTTTGCAAACTCAACCTTATCGTGTGACCTAGCTTTAACCGAAACACATTTGTCGTTGCCTAGTCCTGTGGAAAGAACGACATCCGCTGTTTTGTGGGCGATAATTACGCTATATTTACAGTTGATCAGTAGTTCTCATCCTCCTCAGTAGTGAATGCAAGTGTGAAGCCGATGTGATTGTGAATCGCACCCAATCCTCCATCCTTCCATGGATCTCAGCGTCGCTCGACCGAAGCTTTCCGATGCCGACGGCGGCGGCGAGGATCGCCTCAGTGCTCTACCAGACGATGTGCTCATACACATCCTTGGCCTGGTTCACGACGACGCCGCGGCCACTCGGACCAGCATCCTCGCCCGCCGCTGGCGCCGGTGCCGCCTCTGGACCCACCTCCCGCAGCTCAGCTTCGACTACATCGAGCACCACCGCATAGGCGCCGCGCTCGCAGCCCATGAAGCGCCGGACCTAACCCTCCTCGTCGCTGTCACCGAGGATGCGTCTCCAGAATCTTTGTCGGCTTGGCTACCTGTCGGCGCGCGCGCCCTCTCCGGCCACATGCACCTCGAGGTTGATCGGGAGGAGGCCCAGATCGAGGCCGAGGGAAGAGGCGACATTGATCTGCCGTGCTTCGAAAAGGCCACCTCCATGATGCTCAACCTTGGGTTTCTTGGCCTCACCTTGCCGCCTTCCGGAGTATTCGCGCGGCTCAAAAATCTATGGTTGGATAGCATCCAGCTACATGGTCAGTCCGAGCTCAGTGATCTTCTCTCCTCCCAGCGGTGCCCATCCTTGGATTCCCTCCGTGTCTGCGATGTCCGGGATCTAGACAGTTTCAACATACAGTCGGACTCTCTTCTACGTATGGAGCTGCTGAGTCTGCATCGCTTACAACAGCTCACTATCATCGCACCGGCACTCAAAAGTTTCAAAATGAACTGCTGCTTTACCGATCTGAATCCAGATGTCTCAGTTACCAACATCTCAGCCCTTCAACTGAGGACGCTCAACTGGATGAATACTGATGATCCAAGTTCTGTCCAGCTTGACAAGATAACACATCTCGAAAACCTGGGCATCCAACTTTATTTTCTAGAAGGAGAGGAGGAGGCTTTTGAAAACACTCAATATTGCATGAACCTTTTGCGGCGCTTTGAGCACATCCACAGTCTTGATATCATGATTATCTATCCGCGGGTTAGTTCTTTCTTATGCCATCATTGTAATGTGTCAATAGATAATGAGGAAACCATATGGTTTCAACTTAAGGAATATTACACAGAAAAAATTAAGGAATATATTTAGAAAGCTCTCACTTGTTTCAGTTTGCTCATGTCCCTGCAACATGGCTTAGTGCACCCAATCTCATTCTTCATAGTATTTGACATTGAACTCACATAGTAGCTTATTACACTATTAGTTATTCAAGTTGACCTGAACTCTTGGAAGTCAGGAGAATTTGATCAGTAGTAGTTCTTTGAATACCCCCAACCCAAAACCGTCCATGACACAAACAATTTGTGCGTGTTTCCAGGTTTTGAGTCCCTGTAGAAAATAAAATGTTTTATCTTTTTCCAACTATTATATATAATTTTTTCTGTGACCTTTACAAATCTACAGGAAATATGTAGTGGGACATACTTGATGGAACACATACCAAGGCTTCCAGGTGTTACATCATTGTTCCTAGGTGTAGTAGCATATGGACATTCCTTTGGAGCCAGCTCATTTGACGTTCTAAGGAGTTGTACAGGTGTGAAAAAGCTGGATCTTGATTTTGTGCCCGAAATTCAACTTGAGGTAATACTCTCATTCATTTGATTATCTAAAACTTGAGTTATCAGATAGGTCGTATGAAGGAATATGCGACTATGCATTTCTAAAGAATCGAAAAAAAGAATATGTATTTCTAGGCACACATAGGTTTGACATGCTTTATTGGTCTGATAGAGACATTTTACTCCATTGTCATGCCTGTCTTAAATATATTGCTTATTTATATCCAAATGAGAAACATGGCGAAGCTAGTAAAAATTTACCTGGGCGCACAAATTTTACATCGTTTTAACGATATATGTAATTGAACCAAAGATTTACTAATACTGTTGGGTCTAACAAGTTAGTCGATACTAGCAAAAGACAATCAAGTTCTTGCCAAAACGAATAAATACGGTATCTAGCTGGAACAACCTGCTCTTCCTTTGCTAACTATAAAGAAAAACAAATAACTACTGCTCATTTTCTTTCATCCATTTCAACCTGTCACCACAAATACCTCATAGGCAGCTTCTTTCTTACTGCTGCTGCCCCTAAACAAAAAAAAAATAAAAGCAATATGATTTGCTTTGTTTTTTGGCTCCATGTACTCCAACTACCAAATTCATCAAACCCTTCAGGATTAAGCCTTCTATTACTATCCCCAATCAGTGTATGCGGAAATACATAAATGCAAGATTGGCAAGGTTCATAACTTGATTAGTTTTCTTCTAATTTTAACCATATCATTGAGATTGGATTGCTATCTTCTATTTCTTTTTCCTGGATCATATTAAATCTCTTCCCAATTAATATCATCTGGATTTTGCGATGGCGCTTTTCTTTCGAGAATATACCTATCCATCTACCTGCATTTGACAGAAAGTAATTAACTAAACTGAATTCTTAACTTCCAACAAGCTTGAACGTGAAAATAAAGGGAATTAAAAAATTGGATCAAAGAATTACGGGGTTTCATTCCTGTACCTTGTCTTTATTCAAAGTGGCGGGCCATGCATGATAAGGTCGTCGCCATGGCGGCTCGGTGGATGCTCGATGGCTGGCAGAATGCTGAAGCGCAGGCCACGGCGACGCTGTTGTGGGGTCGCTTTTGGGGAGCGGAGGAGACGTCGACCGAAGTGCCGAAGCGTGTGGCTGTGCATGATTGTCAGATTGATCGATTTGTCTCGCCCTCCCGTGTGGCTGTACCTCTCCTACTGGGCCCTGCCCACAGCCTGCATGTTCTACTCAAAAGGCCACCATGTTCGAACAAGGCTGCAAGCGTGCACCGCATCTGCAATAACCTGCCTGGTGCACCGTATATGAGTCGATCGCTGGGGGTGGTGGTGTACGAAGCACACCTCTATGTATAATTCAATACCTGAGGAGGATCTGTGTGCATCAGTGCATGTTATAGAATTATAGTAGTGATGTCCATTGTACTTGTATGATCGTCATAATTTATGTCATAAACCATACAAGTTAATCTTATTCTGTGATATAACCCTTGCTTCAGGAACAAACTCCGTGCCCATCAGGTTGCATCTATGATAAGACACAAAACTGGAGAACGGAGGAGATTGTGCTGAATTGCCTGGAAGAAATAGAAGTCCATGGCCTGAGGGGAAGTGAACTTGAAGTTGCTCTTGTGCAACGGTTATTCCATTGGGCAATAGTACTGAAAAGGATGAAAATAGTTTTCCATGAATCAGTTACCAAAAGCAAGGCCATAGAGCTCGGCCAGTTATTATTAAGCTTCTCTAGGCCAGGCATATGCATGGATTTTAGCGTTTTTGTTCCATAATACTTGGACAGCAGTTCGTCGCTCACACTTGTTTCCAGTTCCAGCACCTTTACTTTTGTAAGAATGAACTCCTTTAACTTGTCTCCCCTGAACTCTAGTTATTTCATATGAACGACCACTGCAAAATATCGTGTAAGTGCCCTGGAATATATTGTTAATAATTGTTTTAGAAACGAAGGGTGAGTTGCTGACTTGCCGTCCAATAAATCTGTTGAAACTGGGCATTTTGAAGGTTTATATGATGTTGCTCAAGCGAAATTATCAACATGCTAGACTGGTTAAGAATTGTAGGAAGCTGAATTGTCATCTTTGTTCGTCAAGTAGTTGGTGGCAAGTTCAATGGACATGAAGTCAGGTTCAGTGCAGGGCAGATTGTTCTTGTGATCTATGGACTGATGACGCCTCCTCCAACCGAGAAATTTTGACTCGATTCTCAAGTTTTTCTTGTTCGAAATTTTTGGCTATTCCTGCCGGCTTGGTGACAGTATGGTGTCCACAGCTGCAGTGGCGGAGCGTGAACAAAATACAAGAGGGGGCGAATTTCATGAAAACCATAAAATATACATGAAAAAACGGCCAAGATTTTTTTTTTTGAAAGGTCACCGGGGGGAAAGGCTCCCCACCTGAATATATTTCAAAGTTGCCTTGAGACTTTGCAGACTCTACAAGATGGGTTCAAGTGAACCAGAGAGTACGGGGGTTACAAAGGGGAGAGATAAACGAAAAAGCACACACACAAACACAACACAAGAAAGGGGGAAGTAGCCACACAACGACCATACCATAAGAACAATCGCATGTGCAGCATAGAGGAGTGTCAATGGCACCATCGAAGGGTATCACAATATCGAGACTTTGCAAATTGCCACAACAACACCCGCACACTCGAGGCTGTCTTCACGGCGTGATACTGGAGCAGGAAGTCAACGAGTGTCGCCGGCAAACCGCGAACTCCGCCACAAGGGGGCATGATACTGGAGCATATGCAGTCATGAGACAACCGACAAACACGAACCTTGACTTCAACTCCGCCATAGATACAACCCGAGCAACCTGCAAGGTGAGGTGTGCATGCTGCGCCATCAAAGAGCAAAGATCAACCGAGACCGCTCCTTTGACACGAGCTCACTGCAACACAGCGACCACCACCATGGAAGGACTTGAGCTTGCACAGAAACACAATGAGGACTCCAGACCAAAGAGCACGGAACAGAACGGCCGACCACCGCCATCATCCCCACATACCAAACAGCAAAGCTCACGCCGGCCGGTAACACTTGGACGGAGACACCACACGACCAGTGAGGTAAAGGTGGTTCCAAGACGACGCCTCCAAGGAGGAAGCGACGTCGAAGACGCCGCCGTCGTCTGATCTAAATAAAGATCATTGGCTTTTGCCCGGAGAACACTTAGGGTAGTCGGGTGTGGCTGCACGACGACGCCTCCAACGAGGAAAACGACGCTCATGAGCGTCGTCGTCGTCGGTGCCAACAGAGTTGGCACAGAGCTTTCGCTCACAGCACCCAACCCGACACCACCACCTGACCTATCTGGCCACCGGGAGGTCCATACCTGGGTGTCGCCGGCCGTATAGAAGTCGACGAAATCCTCCTCTCCTCCGGGCAGAAGGCCGAAGAAGCTCCACGGCCATCAGTGTCGCGCCTAAAGTCCAGATCGCCACTCCGCCACAGCAAACCTCAACACCCGACCACCTCCACCTCCTCTGCCTCGCCCGCAGGACGTCGTCGCGCCAAGCCCGTGACGCACCACCAGGGCTGCTGCCGCGCGCCGAGGCCGCGGCCCGCCAAGCCCAGATCGGGCCCAAGGGCCCGCATGGTCGCCGCCAGAGCCAGAGGGCGCCGCCGCCGCGCCTGCTCCGCCGCATCTTCACCAACGCCACCACGGACCACCTCACCACACCGCTCGGCACCAGCTCGAAGGAGAGCCACCGCACCGCAGCTCTGCGCCTCTCGGCGCACGCGTCCACCGCTGCTCTCCCGGCGCCACCTTTTGGAGGCGGGGGGCCGCCGCCACCGCGGGGAGGCCGGCGGCAGCGGCGGCGGGATGGCTGCTCGGAGGGGGCTCTAGTGGCGGCGGCGGCTAGGGTTTCCCTCGAGCCGCCCGGGAGGGGCGACGCGAGGGACGGGGGAGGGCGGGGTTCCGAGTGAAAGTCGAAAACGGCCAAGAATGGAACAAAAATAGTGGATTATTAGATGGCAATTTCATGATGATTTTTTGTTTCACGAGAAAACCATATATATATGAAATAGAAAATTTGCATCAATTAAGCAACCTAATTGAGTAAACGACATATAAATTACCAACCAGGGCAGGTGCATGTGCATCAACTACATCCCAATCCAGCAATCCTTAATGAAGGAATCGGAAAACTTAATGAAATATTCAAAAAAGGGATCGACCTAAGTTGGATGGGGCCAGGGCGCTGCAGCCAACATGATTTGAGGTGCTGGGCAGGCAGCGTTGCAAGCAGGAAGCAGCCGCTAGGCATGGGCGGAGTAGTGCGATTGCCGGTCGCGACGCAGAGAAGACAAGAGGAAGGCGACTCAGGAGGAGGGCAGAACGGCAAGCGACAGATTGAGGATGCTCTAGACGGTCAAGAAGGAGGAATCCTGGAGGCTAGCGATCAACACAATCAGATCGCCATGGATGCGGGCGCCTAGGGTAGACTGATCGAGGACGTCTGTCGGTCTGTGTGATCGAATTTCAGGTGTAAAGCGGGGCAAATCATCAAAAATCCCGTGATGGAACAGGGGAGATGGAAGAGGAAATAGGCTGAGATTTGCTGATGGGCTGGGCCACAAGTTGTGAGCATACGTAGTAAATGAAAATTTGCACTTTAAGGGGGGGGGGGGGGGGGGGGGGTCGTGGCCCAGTTTCGCCTCCACTAGGCTCCGCCCATGGGCGTCGGGGTTGGTGGGGGACTTGAGGTGGGAGAGCTTGGTGGAGGCCTTGAGAGCTTGGGTTCGGCTGAGGCCGCAGAGCCGACGAGGTAATCCTCCATGGCGAAGCTAGGGATTGGGGAAACGGCGGGTGCGGCCGCGGAAAGGAGGCGGTGGATCGAGAAGGTGGGTGGGGAAGAGAGGAGGCGGACGAAGATGGAGCTCCGGAGGCGGAGCATGGCGCAGGTGGCAAGCGGCGGCGAGGGAACGAGCGCCGCCGTTGGTGGTAGAGAGACACGCGAAGACTGTGTGTGTTCAGGGGATGAAGACTGTGGCCCAAGTCTTGAGCCAAGTGGGCCTTGAGGCAACTGGGCTATGCGCCTCCCAGTTAAAATGCTCAAATCAAATTACGAAAATTTCCCAACTTATTAGGTATCCTCTTAATTTCAAATAAATACATGTCTATTTTTTCTGAAATAAGTCTAATTTGAAATGAATGATAAAAATCAAGCGTTCTAAATTCTTAATGAAAATCATATCAAGTACTTATGTGAATGAAGTTCTCACTTGCATAATATAGATGGGATCATGGGAACATCAAATGTTGGATGAAGTTTTCAATTGCTTTGTCTAAAATCCTAGAATTGTGACTACAAAAGTTTAGATAGAAAATAGGGCGCAAATAAAAAGCACACATGAACTTTAAGGATATTAATATGCATGAACTGCTCGTACTGAATACAGATATTTTTTTAAGGTTTGTCCCGGATTTTTTTTTGTTATGAATGGCCTGACCCTTGACTAAGAAATTCCAGAATATTCTTTATGAAAGTTCATATGAGAAATAAGGGATAGCAACAATATGCACATAACCGTAAGTATATGGCATGCAATTCTCATGTATACAATATAGATGAAACTTTCAAATGTTTGGCTTGGCATTTGTTATGATTCATTATGAAATAGAACCTTGAGTACAGAAGGTTAGATTTGTAATCACAAAGGTATCCATCTCTTCACTTTATAAAAAAGGTGCAACGATAAAATGGGTAGGTATTGTTACAAATAAACCTTTACATCAAAGAGCATCAATACAAAAATGTTGTTACAAATATATGTTCAATGGGAACGTTTTCAGTGGGAATGATAAGAAATGGCACTAATCATCATTCATGTGTTTAATTGGAACGCCTCCATTTTCATCACACCAAATGCCACATTAACGTATCGTCTTCGTCCGGTTCATTTCCATGTTCATCTGTGCATTTTCATTGTCCTCAAAGATGGGGAAAAAGCTATCATGGATGGTGATTTTGGAGGAACTATTGAAGAACAAGCCTAAAACTGACATGCTGATATTGCTCATCTTGGTGTGCATTTCTTAGGGTATTTATTCTTTTTTATCAGTAAGAGCATCTCCACCGGGGCCCTCCAAATCGATGTCCGGCACCCCCCAATGGAGGCGTACATATGTCCGCCTAACATTTGGTGGCCCTCCACAGCGGCGCACCCCAAAGGCCCACCCCCCAAACGGCCCAAATTTTGAGCAAACAGCCGAACACCTTGCGGGCATGCTGTGGTCGCCGCCGATCAACAGCACGCGGCGGAACAGGACGGCGGTGCATGCATTAATAAAAACGTCTCAAATGATTCCAGAAATCAAATAGTTTGGCCGCGCCGGAGAACAAGTCATAGACTTGGCATAGTTTCGACCGCGTCGGAGAACAATCTCCAACACCGGCCATCAAAAAAGGATCGACCGCGCCGGAGAACAAGTCTCCAAGGCCGGACATCAAAAGGGCGCCTCCCCGGCGCAATGGTTCATGCCGATCACGCGTCAGCCTCCTCCTTGACTTCTTCGTCGTCATCGTCTTCCTCTCCGGATCCCTCGAGCTCCGCCGCTTCGGCCTCCGCCTTCTCAGCCTGGATGCGCCTCCGTTCGTCCACGAAGTAGGCCTTCTGGTTGGGACTCATGCCGGTCGTGTTCGTGGCCATGAACAGACGCTCCTCCTTCTTCTCTTGGTTCCTAATCTTGCTACACTGCATCTTGAAGTAGAGCTTCCACTTCTTCTCGGCCTTGTCTTGTATCTTCTTCTTCTCGACAGTCGCCGCGGCCACCTCGGCAACGTATAGCTTCACCGACTCTTGGATGCTGCCTGAGGCACCTGAGGCCCCCGGCTTCTTGCCAGCCCTGGCGGCCGCCTTCACTCCCATCTCGGGACGATCGGCGCTGGCAGCCGGCAGCCTTCTTTCATCTCCCTCGGCGGTGGATTGGTCTTTGATATGGCTCTTCCACTTCGGGCAATTTTGAACCATCTCCCAAACATGCATGAACTTGTATGGCTTCTTCGAATCCATCGCCAAGTCAATCTACATGTACTTAGTGTCGGCCAGCTACACAAACAAAGGCCAAGTCAAGTATGCATGTAAATATGATGGGTTACAAGTTAAGATGACCGGCTAACCTTGTCGGCATCGTTCTTGCCACTCTCGTCTCTCATCAAGATTTGCTCATTGCAAACATGAAACTTGGTAGTGAGATTCGAGATGACGCCCCAACGACTCTCAACCGATTTGGCATTGCGGTTAGGCAAATCTTCATAAGGAGGATACGACCTTCTTTCGGTGTAGTCCTTGTGTACACGGCACCAATAGGCCGACTTCCTTTGGTTGGCGCCCTTCAAGCCGCACATGCTCACGTTCATCCACGCCCCGGCCAACAACGTGTCCTCCACCTTGGACCAAGTCTTGCCTCTGTTTCCCGGCTTCCGGACGCTATCCTCTTCCTTCCTGGCCCTGGCCGTCAATCCCTTCGCCGCCCTGGGCAAACTGATCTGTGCCGTTCTCGGCGTAGGCACTGGCGGCGTAGGTTGTACCGTCGTCGATGATTGTAGTCATGACCTCGGCGCCAGCATCCTACGCCAGAAAAAACCATAATTTGCATCTGGCACTTAATGCACAATACAACAATTTGCATCCGGCCAATCGCAATAACTGCGCCCAACAAACAATCGGCCGGGGAACACAATAAATGAGGGGAGATCAAGATTATAAATAGCACTCACCTGGCCGAGTTGGCCACCGAAGAGAAGGCCACGGGAAGCAGTCGCGTCACCGCTCGTGGCAGGTGTCCACCGCAACGCCGGCTAATCGCTGAACAGCGGCGTGATGGCCCTTCACGTAGTTACCTGCGTGAAAAGTAAATGGGTTAGGTTGAGACTCCAAGTGCAGAGTGTGTAGTATATGAAAGACAGTTTTCCCCACGAGGGGTGACTCGAGGGTTTAATATCGAACTCTCGGGGAATCAGTAGTGAAAGATTTATCTTCCTATCCTTCTCTTGGTTACCTACAAAACAAAGTAAATTGTTTTGGTCTGTCGTGGGTTTGTCACGTCAGATGTCATGGATGACTTCGTAGGTGTGGGATTTGCGCGAGTCAATCGTCTCCGAGCTTGGGATCACAGGAACAAGGACGAACACAGATTTACCCAGGTTCGGCCCCTCAATGTGAGGTAAAGACCTACTTCCTGCCTATCCTAGATTGGTATTGATATGATATATGTGGTGTTACAATGGAGGCGATCCGATCTGGAAACTCGCCGTAAGAGCTAGGGTTCTAGGGCTTGATAGCTTGACCCCGTCTAAGTCCTGCGAGTCCTCTTTATATGCACAGAGGCTCGTGATGTCTACGCACGCTTCTATTCTTGTAGACAGTGTTGGGCCTCCAAGAGCAGAGGTTTGTAGAACAGCAGCAAGTTTCCCTTAAGTGAATCACCCAAGGTTTATCGAACTCAGTGAGGTAGAGGTCAAAGATATCCCTCTCAAGCAACCCTGCAATTAATATACAAGAAGTCTCTTGTGTCCCCAACACACCCAATACACTTGTCAGATGTATAGGTGCACTAGTTCGGCGAAGAGATAGTGAAATACAAGTAATATGGATGATTATAAGTGGTAATTGCAATCTGGAATAAAATGGCAGCAAGCAAACATGTAGCAGAACTTGATGTAAACGGTGTTTCAATGCTTAGAAACAAGGCCTAGGGATCATACTTTCACTAGTGGACACTCTCAACAATGATCTCATAACTGAATAAGTAAAAGCTACTCTTAAACACTCTCTTGTTGGATAACAAACACCATTCATTGTGTAGGGCTACAAAAGCACACCTCAAGCCGGAGTAAACAAGCGCCACAACGTCATAAAGGAGTCACACACGGTGCACACACTGTCACCGTTACACCGTGGAGAGTACCGGAGTTCATATTAAAGTAACCTATAGAGTGCATAATAGATAAAGAGTAACATCTACATATTCAACTAGATTAGCACAACTGAACACAAGTAAATACTACTCGGGATTATTCTCCTTCTTGATGAAGCAAGAGTACTATGCGTAGGGCTGCAAAAGCACACCTCAAAGTCTGAGTAAACAAACACCACAATTCCCAAGAATAAGCCATGATAAATGTCTAAATTATTCATAGAGTCACACAAGTACCCACACTGTCACCTTGATACCGTGTTGTCACAATGACTCCAGAAACTAGACAAAATCACTTGAGTAGCATAAACATTATTAATGTATTCAGCGATACTAGCAATACACATGATCACATAAAGATCACACCATGGGAGAGAGAGATGAACCACATAGCTACCGGTAGAGCCCTCAGCCTCGGGGGAGAACTACTCCCTCCTCATCATGGGAGTCAGCAGCGGCGATGAAGATGGCGGTGGTGTCGATGGAGATGACTCCGGGGGCAATTCCCCGTCCCGGCGGCGTGCCGGAACAGAGATTCTGTCCCCCGAAACTTGTCGTCGATGGCGGCGGCGCTGCGGAACTCTTCGTGGAATATGGCTCGGTTTTTTAGGGTTTTCGCGTCTGAGGGAATAAATAGGCGAAGGGGCGACGTCGGTGGAGCCCGAGGGGCCCAAACCATAGGCTGGCGCGGCAGCAGGGGGCCGCGCCGCCAGGTGGTTTGGCCCTCCTGGCTCCTCTTCGTCTCTCCTTCGGACTCGTGTACGTGTTGGAAAAATAGGGACGTGGCCTTTTGTTTCGTGCAATTCCGAGAATATTCGCAGAAGTACTTTTCTGGAAAAAAAACAGCAGAAAACAGGGAACTGGCACTTGGCATCTTGTTAATAGGTTAGTCCCAGAAAATGCATAAAAGTGATATGAAGTGTATATAAAACATGTAGCAAATGGTATAATATAAGCATGGAACAACAGAAATTATGGATACGTTGGAGACGTATCAAGCATCCCCAAGCTTAGTTCTACTCGTCCTCGAGTAGGTAAAACGATAACAACAAATAATTTCTGAGGAGACATGCTTTCACACAATCTTGATCATAATATTGTAAGACATGTAAGCTGTGATCAAATCATTCAAGGCAAATGTATATAGTTGATATCAAAAGACAAAGCAAGAGTCAAACAAGCTAAAAGTTTTCATGAACTATTGCTTCAAAGACATGAAACCGTACAAGGTTCATTAAAGATGATTTAAGTATCCAGCATAGGAGTTCTATCCTTCAAACCAAGCATCAAGTAAATTTTCATAACATAGAAGGATTCAGCCAAGTAAACATAAACATGAACGTCATGAATCAACTGTTTCGAAGTCTACTCAACCGGTGAGCGCAAGCATTTGGTATTGGCACCATGATGTTATGGCAAAGAGAACATTAATGGGGGTTTGGAAGGCCAAAGGAAGAAAGTCTCACAAAGCTATAAGTGATCATTAGACAAGAGGAAGTCTTATAATCGAAGCTATGTAAGGAGTAGTGATTGCCATGCAACGGATGCACATAGAGCTATATGTGTATGAAAGCTCTCCAATGGAACTAGTGGGGGTGCATCCAACTTGGTTGCTCATGAAGACCTAGAGCACTTTTGAGGAAGCTCATCATTGGAATATACAACCCAAGTTCTATAGTGTAAATTCCCCACATAGTTATACAAGTAGAACATGAAAACTCTCTCACATGGAGTATAGGTGCTAAACATGAGCACAAATGATGACTATGAATAATGCAGGTGCTATAACATGAGCACAAGTGTGAACAAAGGATAGTAATGTTGCCCCCTTTTTCTTTATTCTTTTTTTTTCTTTTTTTCCTTTTTTCTATTTTTTTTCTTTTTCTGTTTCTCTTTTCGATGGCTCAATGGCTCTTTTCACATTCAGGGGCAACATCCTAATACAACAACACACTTTTTGGTACAAATAACTCATAATAAACTAGACATGATGTATGAAACTGAATGCCTCTGCCAGTGTAGCAGGATATGCAATGATCTAGCGTAACATGGGTAAACCACACATCAGCTGTATAGAATCATGCAAAGCAATATGTATGTGATGAATGACAACAAGTCATGTAATGTAAGATGGATGTTGCATGGCAATATATCTCGGAACAGCTATGGAAATGCTGTGGTAGGTAGGTATGGTGGCTGTTTTGAGGAAGATGTATGGGCTTATGTGTAGGAGAACAAGAGGAAGTTCTCCCACGGGGTTGGATGTACTGGCGAAGTATGCACAACTCTCAATGTGAGCAGAAGGCAATGCACAGCACCGAAGAGGCTAGCAAAATATGGATGGTGGAAGTGCCAAAAACCGTAGCTTAACATTAGTCAAAAAGAACTCACAAGCTTATTGCAAACAACTAGCAGGTTCAACATTAAGAGCATGATTAAAATTCACTCCAAGAAGGGCCGTTCACGGCGGTACAAGTACCCCGTTAGATCCCTCGACCTTCAGCACAACTTAGTTACTACGATGAACTTTCAGACATGGAAAGCTATCAAATCCAACTACACCTTCAACAATTTTAGTATAGTTTGTAGTACGGTACAAGCTCAAAGACAACAATCCACTAATGTTTTTAACTTAATTAACCAGCAAGCTTTACCATCTAATACCTCAAAACATTTGCAAAGAATCAAGTTATCAAAGTTTCAATGATCTACAAGACTATGCAAGTTTTTCATCATACCACTACCACATGTAGCATTTTCTTTTTCCAAGCAAACACCAATCAACTTATTTAAACATAAACTCTCCAAATGATAATATAATGCAGCAAGAGAGTGTTTATAAACACGTGCTAACAGCTCGAAGAGATGCATGAAAAACAGGAGCTAAAAGCACTGCAGTAGCTAGTTAAGAATACTCAACAAATATAAGTGAAGAACATGAGTATTCACATGAAAAAGCGGAGCGTGTCTCTCTCCCACACAAGGATTGCTAGGATCCGAATTTATTCAAACAAAACAAAAATAAAAGCACACAGACGCTCCAAGTAAAGCGCATAAGATGTGAAAGAATTAAAATATAGTTTCACTAGAGATGACCTGATAAGTTGTTGATGAAGAAGGGGATGCCTTGGGCATCCCCAAGCTTAGACGCTTGAGTCTCTCTGAATATGGTTGGGGATGAACCACGGGGGCATCCCCAAGCTTAAGCTTTTCACTCTTCTTGATCACATAATATCACCCTTCTCGCTTGATCCTTGAAAACTTCCTTCACACCAAACTCAAGACAGTTCTCATTAGAGGGTTAGTGCATAAACAAAAATTCTCATATTCTGTAATGAAACAATCATTCCCAAAGCTTCTGGACATTAGCTACAGCCACCAATGCTTTGTGGAGCAAAGAAATCCACACAAACATCGTAAAAGAGCGAATGCAAAACAAAAGGCAGAATCTGTCAAAAACAGAACAGTCTGTAAAGACGAATTTTTCGAGGCACTTAAGTTTCTCAGATGGATCTGGCCCAAAATAATGAAAGTTGCGTACATATCTCAGGAAGATGCGTGATTTTTCGTAGAATTTTTCGAATTTTCTACAGGGAGAAAAGCTCAAATTCGTGACAGCCAAAAATCTGTTACTGCGCAGAAATCCAAATCTTGCATCAACTTTCAATATAGAACTTTACTTGGCACAACAATGCGATAAAATAAAGATACAAAGGAGTTGCTACAGAAGTGACAAAACTCCTTGACTCAAAGAAAATAAAAATAACAGCAAATAAAAACGATGGGTTGTCTCCCATAAGCGCTTTTCTTTAAAGCCTTTTAGCTAGGCATAGTGATTTTGATAATGCTCTCATATGTATAAGAGTTGAATATAAGAGAGCATCAAAAAGCAAATACCAAACACATTTAAGTCTAACCCACTTCCTATGCAAAGGAGTCTTGTAAGAAAATAAATCAATAAAGCATAAAGTGACTAGCATAGGAAGGCAAAACAAGTGCAACTTCAAAAATTTCAACATAAAGAGAGGAGACTTAATATTATTGTGATATATGAAGCCGTGTCTCCCTCTCTCATAAGACCAGTAGGTCTTAAAGTACCCAGCAAATAAAAGCAAATCAAGAGAAAGCTCAAAACTTCATCATAAAGAGAGGTGGTTTAGTAACATAAAGATTTCTATAACCATACTTTCCTCTCTCAAAATAATTTTCAGGCATCATGAATAAACTCAACAATATAGCTATCACATAAAGCATTCTTATCATGATCCACATGCATAAAGTATCATTACTCTCCACATAAGCATAACATTATCATTAGTAATAGTGAGAGTAAAAGTATCACATCCATCATTGTAATCATCATAAATGGAGGCATAGAATAATCAATGATTTTATCCTCAATAGTAGATGGACTGAGAATATCATATTCATCATTGTAAACATCATATATAGGAGGCATATCATAATCAACATAAACTATATCCTCAATAGTAGGTGGACTGAAAATATCACAATGATTATAATCATCATATATTGGAGGCAAAGTATCATCAAAGCAAATTTCCTCCTTAAAGCTTGGGGGACTAAAAATATCATATTCATCACAACCAGCTTCCCCAAGCTTAGACTTTTCCATAGCATTGCAATAATGGTGTTCAAAGAATTTATAGTAATACCATTGCTACCATCATGCAAACAAGCCTCCATAGGTTTTTTAATTTTCTCTTCAAAAGCATCATGTCCTAATTCAATATAAAGTTCATAAAGATCTCTAATTTTTTTGTTGTTTTCCATTAAGCCTAACTAGTGAAAATAAAAACAAGAAACAAAAAGATATAATTGCAGAATCTAAAGGAAATACCTTCGAGCACTCACACCTAGCAACAACTAGAAAATAGCTTAGTAGCCAGAGGATGTGAATACCTTTTACCTTACCTCCCCGGCAACGGCGCCAGAAAATAGCTTGATGTCTACGCACGCTTCTATTCTTGTAGACAGTGTTGGGCCTCCAAGAGCAGAGGTTTGTAGAACAGCAGCAAGTTTCCCTTAAGTGAATCACCCAAGGTTTATCGAACTCAGGGAGGTAGAGGTCAAAGATATCCCTCTCAAGCAACCCTGCAATTAAGATACAAGAAGTCTCTTGTGTCCCCAACACACCCAATACACTTGTCAGATGTATAGGTGCACTAGTTCGGCGAAGAGATAGTGAAATACAAGTAATATGGATGATTATAAGTAGTAATTGCAATCTGAATAAAATGGCAGCAAGCAAACATGTAGCAGAACTTGTTGTAAACGGTGTTTCAATGCTTAGAAACAAGGCCTAGGGATCATACTTTCACTAGTGGACACTCTCAACAATGATCTCATAACTGAATAAGTAAAAGCTACTCTTAAACACTCTCTTGTTGGATAACAAACACCATTCATTGTGTAGGGCTACAAAAGCACACCTCAAGCCGGAGTAAACAAGCGCCACAACGTCATAAAGGAGTCACACACGGTGCACACACTGTCACCTTTACACCGTGGAGAGTACCGGAGTTCATATTAAAGTAACCTATAGAGTGCATAATAGATAAAGAGTAACATCTACATATTCAACTAGATTAGCACAACTGAACACAAGTAAATACTACTCGGGATTATTCTCCTTCTTGATGAAGCAAGAGTACTATGCGTAGGGCTGCAAAAGCACACCTCAAAGTCTGAGTAAACAAACACCACAATTCCCAAGAATAAGCCATGATAAATGTCTAAATTATTCATAGAGTCACACAAGTACCCACACTGTCACCTTGATACCGTGTTGTCACAATGACTCCAGAAACTAGACAAAATCACTTGAGTAGCATAAACATTATTAATGTATTCAGCGATACTAGCAATACACATGATCACATAAAGATCACACCATGGGAGAGAGAGATGAACCACATAGCTACCGGTAGAGCCCTCAGCCTCGGGGGAGAACTACTCCCTCCTCATCATGGGAGTCAGCAGCGGCGATGAAGATGGCGGTGGTGTCGATGGAGATGACTCCGGGGGCAATTCCCCGTCCCGGCGGCGTGCCGGAACAGAGATTCTGTCCCCCGAAACTTGTCGTCGATGGCGGCGGCGCTGCGGAACCCTTCGTGGAATATGGCTCGGTTTTTTAGGGTTTACGCATCTGAGGGAATAAATAGGCGAAGGGGCGACGTCGGTGGAGGCCCGAGGGGCCCAAACCATAGGCTGGCGCGGCAGGAGGTGGGGCCGCGCCGCCAGGTGGTTTGGCTGCCTCCTGGCTCCTCTTCGTCTCTCCTTCGGACTTCGTGTACGTGTTGGAAAAATAGGGACTTGGCCTTTTGTTTCGTGCAATTCCGAGAATATTCGCAGAAGTAGTTTTCTGGAATAAAAAACAGCAGAAAACAGGGAACTGGCACTTCGGCATCTTGTTAATAGGTTAGTCCCAGAAAATGCATAAAAGTGATATGAAGTGTATATAAAACATGTGCAAATGGTATAATATAAGCATGGAACAACAGAAATTATGGATACGTTGGAGACGTATCAGCTCGCTAGGTTACAAGAGTTCTACACGAAGCCGATTGCAAGCTTGTCATCCAAGGCAAGTTTTACCACCGACCTTCTGAGCCTTCCTTTTGCAGGCCGCGATCCTTGATCGGTCCATTTTTTACGTGGCCCAATAATAGCGTGAACATGAAGTCGCTGTTTTGGCCTTGAATAAGTCGCGGGTTAATTATTCCTCCGACATTAGCCCCCAAGTGTAGACTGAACTTCATGGAATATCTTGATATGTTTTCTTGATTTTGAAAGGTTCCTTGGACGTTTAGGCTGCACTTTTTTCTTTCTAGCTTGCACTTCCTTGCTCTGCGACTCATGATCACGTTGGACTGGCGTTTACTCGCACTTTTGGGGCGGCCTTGAAAATGCATCTGACTTCGTGGCTTCTTACTCTGTCAAGGTTTGCCTGATAGCTTCAACACTTGATGATGACCAATCTTCAAATTTTTTGATAACAATATTCTGTAGCCCCAAGGATTGAGCTGATGTGATTTGACAATCATCTCAATTCTTCTCAGGAGGTTTTGAAGATCATCACCTGTAGCTTGATGTCATAGATAAAAAACAATTGTTAAGATATAGCAATTGCAATTGGTGTTGCCGTACTATAAGCAGTACATTGACCTCTAGTTAGGCCTTTCTGAATCCATTAAGTGGGCACTCGCGCGACTCAGTATTTCCTAGAAACATGTGTGTTCAGGGTCGAGAGCGGCCATGATAGGCAATCAAGCTCGATTGATGCCACACCCCAGTACTTTGGACGCATAATGCAAGTTGCAATCCAACTTAAGGTAAGTTTGATAGTTGCCAGTAGGTTGGCTGTTTCAGGGTACAAAGCCCCCAAGAAACAAATGATATATAGATATAAGCAGATTTGTTTATGATGACACATAAGGTTGCGTCTTGGTGGCAACCGAGTGTTATACATAGGGTTGGGCACGTAGGCGGCGATCCCAGTTTGAGACATACGGCCGCGCCTAGGTGGCTGCCGATTTCTGATACATAAGGTACGGCCGCGCCTAGGTGGCGGCCGATTTCTGATACATAAGGTACGGCCGCGCCTAGGTGCGGCCGATTTCTGATACAGGTGTTGCAGGTCGCGCCTAGGTGGCGACCAATTTTGAAACAGAAGCCCTTAGTGGCTAGGATGATACTCAGCTATAGGCAGCTGGAAAAGATGAAACTTAGCTCTGATTAGCTTTTTTATGTGTAGTAAGGTCGCAGTTGCGCGACGTTCCAAGGGCGAGGCGCTTCTAGACGATCCTCGAAATCATGGCGATCGCTGCTTTCTTCTCTCACATCCAGCAGATAGTACGATCCATTGTTTAGTTTTTTGCTGATGATGTATGGTCCTTCTCCCATGGAGAAGATAGCTTGTGCATTCCCTTATGGTCTTGCTTGAGTCGCAGCACTAGATCTCCTTCTTGAAAGGTGCGGGTTCTGATGCGTCTGGCATGATAGCGTCGCAAGTCTTGCTGGTACACCGCTGACCTTGATGCTGCTAAATCTCTGACCTCTTCTAATGTGTCCACAGAATCCTGCCGAGCTGCTTTATTATCTGCTTCGACATAGGCCGCAACTCTTGGCGAATCATGTATGATATCGCTGGGCATAACCGCTTCTGCTCCATAGACCATAAAATATGGCGTAAATCCTGTGGATCTATTAGGGGTTGTTCTTAAACTCCATAGCACGGCTGGCAGTTCCTCCACCCAACATCCTGGAGATGCTTCAACCTTTTCAATAAGGCGCGGCTTAATCCCATGGAGAATTTCCTGGTTAGCTCGCTCAGCTTGTCCATTGCTCTGCGGATGTGATACTGACGTGAGGTCCAGCCTTATCCCATTGTTCGCACAAAATATTTGGGTAGCTCCTTCAGAGGTGTTGCTTCCGTTGTCTGTAATAATACTATGGGGATATCCGAAACGGAATATGACCTTCTTCAAGAACTTGACTGCTATTTCAGCTTCACAGTCTCCCACAGGTTCTGCTTCTATCCACTTTGTGAATTTGTCCACCACGACCAGGAGGTGAGTTTTTCCCGTTGAGGACCGTCTGAAGGGTCCTACCATGTCAAAACCCCATACGGCGAAAGGCCATGTGATGGGTATTGTACGAAGTGCTTGAGCTGGCATATGATCTTGCCTGGCGTATCATTGACATCCATCACACACTCTGACAATCTGCTCAGCGTCTGCTAGCGCCGTTAACCAGAAGAAACCATGTCTGAACGCCTTTGCCACCAAAGATCTTGACGAAGCATGATGGTCACAATCGCCTGCGCGAATTTCGTGCAAGATTTTTCGTCCTTCTTCTGGTGATACGCATCTTTGGAATGTTCCCACGACGCTGCGCTTGTATAACTCATTGTTTATTGTTGTGTAGGTCTTGGATCGCCTTGTTATCTTGCGCGCCTCTACTTCATCCTCTGGTAGCACTCCGCGACTTAAATATGCCATGTATGGCTCTGTCCATGCCGGCTGTTCATGCAGGGCTGCGACTAAAGTTGAATCATCCTCTGGCTCTGCTATGTCAATCTCTGCTGGAGGCTTAACTGATGGGTTATGCAACTCATCCAAGAAAACATTGGGCGGGACTGATTGCCTATTGGATCCTAGCCGAGACAAGGCATCTGCTGCTTCATTTTGTCTTCGATCAACATGTTCAACTTGGAAGCCAGTGAAGTGTCCAACCCTGTCCACCTCTCGTCTGTATGCAGCCATGTTTGCATCCTTACTGTCCCATGTTCCAGAAACTTGTTGAGCTACCAAATATGAGTCCCCAAAGCAACGGATGCGACTGACATTCATCTCCTTTGCTATGCGGAGTCCGTGAAGCAATGCCTCATATTCTGCTACATTGTTTGTGCAATTGAAGTGTATTTGGAGCACGTATCTTAGCTTGTCTCCCTTGGGGGAAGTAAGTACGACTCCAGCCCCCGAGCCTTGTAGCTGTCTTGACCCATCGAAGTGCATGGTCCAGTATTTTGTTTCTGCCATGGTGGGAGCGACTTGAATTTCTGTCCAATCATTGATGAAATCTGCGAGAGCTTGCGACTTAATTGATGTGCGCGGCTCGTAGCTTATATGGTGTGGACCCAGCTCGATCGCCCACTTGGATACTCTTCCTATTGCTTCTCGGTTGCGGATGATGTCTGCCAGTGGTGCCGAGCTGACCACAGTTATTGGGTGTTCCTGGAAGTAGTGCTTCAGCTTGCGACTTGCCATGAATACTCCAAACACTAGCTTCTGCCACTGTGGGTAACGCTGCTTTGAAGCCGTGAGCACCTCACTTACGTAGTATACTGGCCTTTGGACTGGGTACTCCTTGCCTGGCTCTTGTCTCTCTACAACCATCACGGCGCTTACGGCACGAGAGTTTGCAGCTATGTACAATAGCATGGGCTCCTTATCTTTTGGAGCTGCCAGAACTGGAGCATTTGTCAACTGAATTTTCAGGGCTGTTAAAGCTTCGTCGGCTTCTGAGTCCCAAACGAAGGTATCTGATTTTTTCAGCAGTCTGTATAAAGGCAGGGCTTTTTCTCCCAGTCTTGATATAAAGCGACTTAACGCCGTGACGCAACCGGTAAGTCGCTGTACGTCCTTGATCTTTTCTGGTTTTTGGAGGTCCATTACAGCCTTTATCTTGTCAGGGTTGGCCTCGATGCCTCTTTCTGACACTATGAACCCCAATAGCTTCCCCGCTGGTACTCCAAAGATGCACTTCGTCGGGTTGAGCTTCATGTTATATCTTCTAAGATTTGTGAAGTTTTCTTCCAAGTCACCGATGAGATCCTGGCCTACTTGCGATTTAATGACGATATCGTCCACATAGGCGTGAACGTTGCGACCTATCTGCTCATGCAAGCAACTTTGAATGCACCTCTGGTAAGTCGCACCTGCGTTCTTCAATCCAAAAGGCATGCTTACATAGCAAAAGGCCCCAAAGGGTGTGATGAAGGATGTCTTTTCCTGGTCCTCCTTCTTCATCTTGATTTGATGGTAGCCTGAATAGGCATCTAGAAAGCATAACAACTCGCATCCGGCTGTTGAATCAATCACTTGGTCAATCCTTGGCAAGGCAAATGGGTCCTTTGGACAGGCTTTGTTGAGACTGGTGTAGTCAATGCACATTCGCCATGTACCGTTCTTTTTCATAACTAGGGCTGGGTTTGCCACCCACTCCGGGTGATATACTTCTGTGATGAATCCTGCAGCCAATAGGCGAGCTATTTCTTCCCCTATTGCTTTTCTCTTGTCGTCGTGGAAACGCCGCAACGGTTGCTTTACTGGCTTGGCCAGGGGGTTCATGTTAAGACTGTGTTCTGCCAACTCCCTTGGCACCCCTGGCATATCTGATGGTTTCCATGCGAAGATGTCCTTGTTTTCCTGAAGGAAAGCGATGAGTACCCGCTCCTGTTCTTTCTCCATGTGGGCTCCAATGCTCGCCTGCTTGGATGAGTCGCCAGGAACAAGATCTATCTGCTTGGTGTCTTGGGCCGCTTTGAATTTCATTGGTGGTTCGGCAGATGGCGTGGTAACTACGCTCATATCATTGGGATCCACCTGCGACTTATAACTCTTTAGCTCTTCAGCGGCACAAGCTGATTCTGCGAAGGCTGCATCTCCCTCCTCGCACTCTATTTCTTTTTCTCTATCGCCGTGCACTGTGATGACCCCTCTTGGTCCTGGTATCTTCAGCTGTAGGTAAACGTAACATGGCCTGGCCATAAACTTGGCGAAGGCCTTCGTCCGAACAGGGCGTGATATGGGCTCTGAAATTTTACCACTTCGAAGCATATGAACTCGCTTCTGAAGTTTTCTTCCGTCCCAAAGGTTACTCCCAGGATTATCTTTCCCACTGGCTATGCTGACTTTCCTGGGACGATGCCGTGAAATACGGTCGTCGTGTGTTGCAGGCTGGAGTCCATGAGCCCCAAGCGCTTGAACGTATCGTAGTACATGATATTTATGTTGCTTCCCCCGTCCATAAGCACTTTGGTTAGCTTGTATCCTGCTACATAAGGTGCCACAACTAGCGCCAGCTTCCCTAGCTCTCGCACTTGCGGCGGATGATCGTCGCGACTCCAAGTGACTGCATGTTCTGACCATTTTAGCCAATTGGGGATTGCTGGTATCACAGTATTTACTTGCTGGCTTCTGCGACCTAATTTCTCTTCCCTCTTGGAGGTGTTGATAACTATTGTATGGTACTGCCCCACCTGCCTAGGGTTACTCGCGTTATGCGGTCCGGCGCCTGAACCATGGGTCGCACCAGGGCTTCCTTCGTGGTGGTTTCCCCTATTGTGTTGGCTTTCTTCTTTCCACTTCTTGTAATAATTACATTGCGCCTTGGTATGGTCTGCTGGCCGCCCGTCGCCTCCCGTGTGAAGATCGCACGACCGATTAAAAACTTCTTCCATGTTAATTGGACGAGAGCCGATTCCTCAGCCTCTTCCTCGTTGGCCCCTGAAATCTCCACGCGTGTTGGCGACAAGCCCGGAGTTTCCTTCTTCGCTCTTGCGCTTGTTTTGATTCGCATTGTTGTGGCCAGTTTGTTGCTATTGAGGCATGCTGTTATTTTTCTTTCCTTCAACAGCGGCCTTCTCCTCTTCTCCATCTGACGCATCTCGGGTCTTGTCTGAGCCAGCGTATTTGTTAGCCGCAGCCATTATCTCGCTGAGACTCTTGACTTTGCCCTTCATGCGACCTAACTTATGGATCAGCGGTTCGAACTTACAATTTTTCTCCATGACTAGGACAGCTGAGCTTGGAGGTATGTTGTCTGAGGAGTGTATAATTTCTGCCACCCTCCTCATCCAGTGGCGACTTGACTCGCCTTCCTTTTGAACGCAACGCTCTAGATCTTCTATATTGCAGAGTCGCTTGCAGGTTCCTTGGAAGTTTTTGACGAAACGTCTTTCAACTCTTCCCAGGTGTTTATGGAGTTGGGGGGTAGATTTTGTAGCCATATGTGAGCCGCACCCTCCAACATCATGTTGAGGTACCTTGCGCATATCTCTTCTGAAGCATTTAAAATACTCATCCCTATCTCGTAGTTGTTTAGCCAGGTGGTAGGGTCCATGCTGGCGTTATAGTTTGCCACCTTGCGTGGTCCTTTGAAATCTTCAGGGAAAGGTTCCGATCTGATCTTCTCAGTGAAGCATGCCGGACCTTTGAGTCGTGAGGACAAAGCTGTGGATGTGCCCGTAGGGTTGTTAACTTCCACGAGTCGCGTCTGCGTTGTTGGCATGATAGCCTGTGCTTCTGCGGCTTGTTCTTGCTGCCTCTGCGCGACCCTTGATATATCCTCCGGTGGCCTGCTTTGGACGCTTCTTTCTGCCGCGATCCCGCGGCCGGCCAGTACGGGGGATTGCTGCCCCTCGGCTTCTGCCCTATTGGCCTGTTGTAGGACAGCAGTGCTCAACATCTGTATCGCACGCCGTGCTTCAGTGTTGATCGGGTCGTCACCTGTTGGTACCATCTGTGTCAAGATATTAGCCGCTGCATACATGTTATCGACTGGGCTTTGGTAGTGGCCTTGTGGGGTATGAAACCTCCTTGGTTGTTGTGATGGTAATTGCTGGGCTTCGTGGACAACCGATGGTTCCAAAATCCTTGCGACTGGTTGGTCTCCAGCAAGTGGAGTGGGTGGAAGTTCTATTGTTGGCTGAGTCGCGCGCGCTTGCGCCTGCGAGTCAACTTGTCTTTGAGTCGCGGCTAGCGCGGCTATCCTTTGCCGTTCCTGTTGGATTCCTTGGTTCACCTGTTCGAGCCTGCAGCGCTCTGCTTCCATCCTCCGAACCTCGTACAGGAGCTCGGCCCTGGCGGCATCGATTTCCGTTGCGCGGACAGCGGCGTTTGCGGCTGACACCGGGATAAGTAGTGGGTTGCCGGGAGGTGTCGATCTTTCGGCTTCTCCCGCAGTTCCTGACGTACATGCACCTCCGGCCATGTAGACTCCAACTGGTGCCGCCTCTTGTCGTACCACTGGTGCGTAATCCCAGTAACAGTCCTCAAGAGCTGGTATGATGGACCCAAATTCTTGCGAGTCCATGCTCTCTAGAGACTCTTCTCCGTCACTGGCGAATCCTTCTGCTGAGTCGCCTTCTTGGACTGAGCTAACAGATCCGCCGCCAATGAAACCGACGAAGACATGAATAGATCCAAACGGGATGATGCGACCTGTCTCCAGGTAATTAGCTTCTGGTCCCCAGCTTGAATCGTCAATGAGAGGCGTGCCATCAACCATGATGATGTGGCCAATGGCGAGATCTTTAGCTCCTTCCATCGATCCTGCGCGGAACATGACGCTCTTGATCGCAGGCCCCACGGTGGGCGCCAACTGTCGTGGGTTTGTCACGTCAGATGTCATGGATGACTTCGTAGGTGTGGGATTTGCGCGAGTCAATCGTCTCCGAGCTTGGGATCACAGGAACAAGGACGAACACAGATTTACCCAGCTTCGGCCCCTCAATGTGAGGTAAAGACCTACTTCCTGCCTACCCTAGATTGGTACTGATATGATATATGTGGTGTTACAATGGAGGCGATCCGATCTGGGAACTCGCCGTAAGAGCTAGGGTTCTAGGGCTTGATTGCTTGACCCCGTCTAAGTCCTGCGAGTCCTCATTATATGCACAGAGGCTCGCTAGGTTACAAGAGTTCTACACGAAGCCGACTGCAAGCTTGTCATCCAAGGCAAGTTTTACCACCGACCTTCTGGAGCCTTCCTTTTGCAGGCCGTGATCCGTGATCGGCCCATTTTTTACGTGGCCCAATAATAGCGTGAACATGAAGTCGCTGTTTTGGCCTTGAATAAGTCGCGGGTTAATTATTCCCCCGACATGGTCCTCAATCTCACCTAGTGGTTGTCAAGCACAAGGAGTGAGAATAATATGAAAATAATATGCAATGCAAACCAGAAATAAATATGCAATGGTGGTAAATAAATATGCAAGGATGATGGAAACAATGATAAATGATATTTTTGGGTTTTATATGATGAATGCAAGATGTAAAAGTGTTTTTGTATTTTCGGATTTTTAAATGACAGAAAATGAAAAATGGATAAAAGTTGTTGGAAAGGTGTTTCTTATGATTAAAAATAGACCGGGGTTCATGGTTTCACAAATGCACTCTCTCTTTAATAAAGTGGTAGACAATGGAACACTAGAGTTGACATATGAGATTGCAACACAAAAGTTTAATGACAAGTTACTAATTATATGGGCATCACGTCCTAACATAGAGACTTTTTGTTTATTAGTCTCTCTTATACTCCACCAAGATGCGAACTAAATCATAACACCTCAGTAATTAAGATAACTCAGAGTATAGCTTTAAGTATCATGACATGAAGTTAAAATAAGAACATGCTAGATCTAGTCATGGAGAAGTGGCAATGGTCACACCCACACCTCCGGTAGCATGGTATTTTCTTTATCCCTAGTGAGGTAACAAAGTAAGGTAAACACCCAAGTGGATCGCGATATTACTGTGGTCAACTTACCGCACTAGCCACTCCTGAAAGGACAAAATCCGTTAATCTTGTTTTGAGGTTTGATCACAACACTTGAAAGAATTTAACACACCGCTAAGTGTCTACAGGAAATATATCAAAAGATACTAGTGGATCTCTCTCTATGCAAAAAGGGAAGAAAAGTAGTTGTCGGTTTTTAAAGGGTGAAGGGAGAAGGCGCACTGCAGGGAGGCCGGCCCCCAGGCCAGCCCAGGCTGGCCTCCAGGACGGATGCCTCGGGTAGCTCGCCGGCCCCCAGGCCGGCCCAGGCTGGCCACCAGGCCGGTTGCCACGGGCAGCTCGCCGGCCCCCAGGCCGGCCCAGGCTGGTCGCCAGGCCGGTTGCCTCGGGCTGCCCTCCGGCCTCCAGGCCGGCACCCAGGCCGGTTTGGTCGGTGGCTCGGTCAGCCCCCAGCCAGCCCAGCCCGGCCCCCAGGCCGGTTGTCACGGCTGCCCTGCCGGCCCTCAGGCCGGCCCTGCTTCCTGCGTCGACACTTACCCCTTCAACGGCCATATTTTGAAGGGGACTATAAATACCTCTTCACCAACCTTTGGACAACTAGCTTGACCACATTGAAGAACACCATTACTTGCAAGCTCAAGATTTGATAGATCTCCCAATCCCTCCACCCAAACTCGTTGATACTTGGAGGATTGAAGGAGAAGCCCCGGATCTACACCTTCACAAGCCGTTCTTCATTTCCCCCTCATTCACTTGAGGGACCCTTTGCTAGGATTTCCTTTGGGAAAACCTAGCCTCTTATTGTACTCACTTGTTGTCTTTGTGACAGATTTGTAGCTGTTCGGGAGCCCCAATCCTCTTGTGGGTTGTGCCCCGGATCGTTGTTGTAAGGGCTCCGGATTCCGCCTTGAAGGATTCCTATAGTGGAAGGTGAACCAAACCTTTGTGGTGCGGTTCATCGGAGAATAAGGTGACGCCTTTGTGGCGGTTGAGCTTTGACCTTCGTGGTAGCTCACACCTCTCCAACGAGACGTACTCCCCTAAAAAGGAGGAACTCGGGATTACATCCGTGTCTCCGCGTGCTTTCACTTCGGTTACTTCTATCCTTGTTTACCGCATTTACTTAGTGTACCTTGCTTAGTTGCTAGCTTGTCATATAGGTAAATTCACCATAGTTGCATATCTAGAGAATTTACCTTTTGTGTCAAGCCTAAATTTAAAAAGTACTAAAATTGAAGTAGCACCTATTCACCCCCCCCCCCCTCTAGGTGTCATACGATCCTTTCAATTGGTATCAGAGCCTCGGCTCTCTTGTTGGGCTTAACCGCCTAAGAGAAGTATGACACGAAGTGAGGGTGATCCCGCGGAGGACCAAGCCACTACGCCATCCATGGCCGATCTCAAATTGATGGAGACATCTTTGATATCGTCCATGGATACCAAATTTGCCGAGATGCGTGACTTGATCAAGCAACTCGCAAGTGGCAAGATTCCTAAGGAGACCACCCCACTGGATGACTCCCATCTAGCGCTGTTAAGCTTTTAGCTCTTGTTTTCATGTATCTCTTGTTCAGAGCTATTAGTTCTTTTAAAGAAAGCACTCTCTTGCTTCACTTATACTTGTTTGGAGAGTTATTTAAATAAATTGATTGGTGTTTGGTTGGAACAGAAAATGTTGCATGTGGTAAATGGTATAATGGAAAAGACTTACATACTCTTGTAGATTACTATCTGGGATAATTTGATACTTGTCAATTGTTTTGAGTTACCAAGTAGATCATGTTTAAACTTTTGCATCATGTAAGTAAATCCCATTAGTGGAGAACTACCGTAAAGCTTGTTGAAATTTGGTTTGCATAAGTGGTAATTCAAAGTCTAGATATTTTCTAGTAAAAGGATTTGGTTAACAAGGAAGACAGCGTGGAGTCTTATAATCTTTGCAATATGTTTGTCATATAAGTCTTGGTGAACCGGTTGATAGTCTGTGTTTGCTTAAATAACCTTGCTAGCCTAAACTCTGTACTGAGAGGGAATGCTTCTCGTGCATCCAAATCCTTGAGCCAAAATCCATGCCATCTGTGTCCACCATAACTAACTATATGTGGTATTTTCTTGCCACTCCAAGTAAAATTTTCATGTGTTATATTTAAACTATTCAAAACTGTTATTACTCCTTATTTGTGTCAATGTTTACCAGCTCATGAGGAAGTAGTGGGTTATTCTTTATTTCACTTGTCAAACAGACTTTACCTTCAGACTAGCGGCATATACATCCGCTTATCTATTAATTTTGCAAAAAGAGCTGACAACGGGATGCCCAGTCCCAATTAATTACAACTTTAACCGCTTAATCTCTTCACATTTTGTCAACTGAATACTCAGTGAAACAGCTGCATGTGTAAACAAAAGAGAAAGAGGGATGATCTGCCTTGCTGGTAGAAATAACGTCCTTCATGGGAGCCGCTCTTAAAAAGTCTGGTTGACAGGGGGAATATGTTTTCATCCGCTGCCATTCATTGACAATTAGCATACACCACTCAAAACTTATATTTTTTACTCTCTATATGATTTCAAAACCTTAAAAAGCTCTAACACATGATTTAATCCCTGCTTCCCTCTGCGAAGGGCCTTTCTTTTACTTTTATGTTGAGTCAGTTTTCCTACCTCTTTCTCTCTTCCACAAGTAAACACTAGTGTCAAATTTGGTACAACAATTGTTATATGCTATATATTGGACTTATTATATTGCTTTGTATTGACAATATCCATGAGATGAAAATGTTGAAGTTGAAGCAAATGCTGAAACCGAAATCTTCCTTTGTGTTGTGTAAATACCTTTTACTTAGAATCTATTGCTTTTTGAGGTAACTCTTATGCAAACTTGTGGATACATGTCTCCAAAGTACTATTCATGAAGAAGTTTTGCTTTTATGATTCAGTTGTTTACTCATTACTTTTTTGATAGCAAACTATAGACCATTGACTTGGATCACTTCATTCATTCATATGTGCTTTACATTATTATATGATCAAGATTATGATGGTAGCATGTCACTTCAAAAATTATTTTGTTTTATCGTTTACCTACTCGAGGACTAGTAGGAACTAAGCTTGGGGATGCTTGATACGTCTCAAATGTATCTATAATTTTTGATGTTCCATGCTGATATTATACCAATTGTTACATGTTTTATACACACTTTATAGCATTTTTATACATTTTCTGGGACTAACCTATTAACAAGATGCCACAATGTCAGTTCCTGTTTTCTGCTGTTTTTGTATTCCAGAAAAGCTATTAAGAAAATATTCTCGGAATTGGACGAAAATTAACGTGCCCCAGTTTTTCACCGATACAACCACGGAGTCCAAAGCAGAGACGGAGACGAGCCACGAGGCGGCCACACCAGGGCTCGGCGCGGCCCCCCTATCAACCGCGCCGAGGGCTGGCGTGGGCCCCTCGGGTGCCCTCCGACGCCGCCCTTTCGCCTATATATTCCTCCCGTCCAGAAAACCCTAAATACCCGAGCCATATTCCACGAAAAGTTTCAGAGCCGCCGCCGTCGTCAACCCTAGCTCGGGAGGATTCTGAAGCTCTTCCCGGCACCCTGCCGAAGAGGGGAAACATCACCGGAGGGCTCTACATCGCCATGCCTGCCTCCGGAGTGATGCGTGAGTAGTTCATCCTTGAACTACGGGTCCATAGCAGTAGCTAGATGGTTGTCTCTCCACCTTGTGCCATCATGTTTAGATCTTGTGAGCTGCCTATCATGATCAAGATCATCATATTGTAATGCTACATGTTGTGTTTGCTGGATCCGATGAATATTGATACTATGATCAAGTTGATTATCAATCTATCTTTATATGTTATTTATGATCTTGCATGCTCTCCGTTACTAGTAGATGCTTTGGCCAAGTAAATGCTTGTAACTCCAAGAGGGAGTATTTATGCTAGATAGTGGGTTCATGCCTCCAGTAATCTGGGCGAGTGACAACAACGTCTAAGATTGTGGATGTGCTATTGCCACTAGGGATAACACAACAATACTTTGTCTACGGTCATTTGTGTTGTTTACATTACGCGCTTTAATTAATGCAATAATCTGTTGTTTGCAACTTAATACCAACGGGAGACACGGATGTTAACCTGGCGGTGGATTATTAGTCATAGATGCAGTTGGATAATGGTCTATGTATCTTGTCGTAATGCCCAATTAAATCTCATAGTAATCATCTTGTCATATATATGGATTGTCATGCGCTCACTATTTTATCAATTGCCCAGCTGTAACTCGTTTACCCAGCATGTTAGTTATCTTTTATGAGAGACACCACTAGTGAACTGTGGACCCCGGTCCATTCTTTTACAATGATAAAACCACCAACTGCAATCATTGTTCTCTTTTACTTTCTGCAATTAAATACTGTTTTCCACACCATACATTTAATCCTTTGTTTTCAGCAAGCCGGGAAGATTGACAACCTTAATGTTTCGTTGGGGCAAAGTAGTTTGATTGTGTTGTGTGCAGGTTCCACGTCAGTTATCGAGTAACGGCGCCACTGACAACCTTCTGAAGTACTCCTAACTCCTCCTGGATTGATAACCATGGTTTCTTACTGAGGAAAATTGCTGCTGCACTACATCATACCTTCCTCTTGAGGTCTCCCAACGAACGTGTGTTTTCACGTCTTCAAGCACACCACCACCACTGACGATGGTTTGCTGCATAATGTACTACTCGGCCAGGTGCCCCCATGATAGTTGGAACAGAACCTCCCTGTTCGGGAGGTCACACATGGAGGCGGGGGGGGGGGGGGGGGGGGGGTACGAAAGTAGGGTTGGGGAGGCGGTTGACTAAGCTAGCTTGTAAGGCGGCCCGCATATCTGCGTGTGCTAGAGAGTCGGTGCAGCGCCGAGCTCCGTGAAGAAAAAGACCGACGGGAGAGATGAGAGATTTGGGGAAGAAACGAGAGGTGCGGAAGAGATAAGGACGCGCTTCACATGGTGGGACCGGGCAGAGGCGCTCTCGTAG
Source organism: Poa pratensis (assembly GCA_947311845.1). Taxonomy (NCBI): domain Eukaryota; kingdom Viridiplantae; phylum Streptophyta; class Magnoliopsida; order Poales; family Poaceae; genus Poa; species Poa pratensis. Next base: position 20,300,437 of record CAMZMU010000103.1, read on the forward strand.
TTTTTTTGTAGCCACGAGGGGACACGCGTCGCATGGAGAAGCTGGAGGATGCGAGACGTTCCATCGTACAGGGGAGAAAGAGTGTTTCCCTATATGCCTAAATATCTGGTGTCATGTGCAATCAAATTAGGTGTGTAAGATGGAAATTCTGAGTTTATACCCTCTACCTCTACTAATATTATTTTACTTACTTCAAGATGATATCATCATAATGGACATAATGGATATGTTGTAGTCGTTTGGTGCTATGTTTTAGTTGTTCTTAGCAATTGTGCTCTTTTGTTATTCCGTAATAATGCGGAAATGTGATGCAAAATTATTTCTTTCTGTTCATGTTTGTCTCTGACACGTAAGGGTATGCTAACTGCTCTCTAACGGGATCATGTCTGCAGCCTAAAATCAAATTTGTCAACATGTAACACAAATCTGATAGAGTAACAAAGGCAAATTAATTGAAAGAATGCAAATCCTTGTATAGGTAAGATAGAGAAACTATCACATGTTTCGTTTAATTAGAGGCGTTTTAAAAGTGTATCTCTCAATCTCTACTATATAATATCGTTAGAGGTGATGGTCGCCGGTAGGTCACCAAACTTACCCTTTAAGTTGATAAAATTTACATCAGATGCCACCTATAAGTGAAAAAACGATTCAAACGATACATCTTAAACCGAACGAAAATAAAACATGACATCCATCCGGTCAAGGACTCCCGATCCGGCCGGAACGCTACGCGCGTCCGTCGTAGTTGATCACCCCCGGTCTAAAGGAAGGCAAATGCTATGTCACGTAATCGATCCATAACCAAGCTCAAGCTCAAAGAAAAAAATATAACGGCATGCGATCCAATCAGTGCATGCGTGCACTTGTGGCAGATGTATGCGATCCATGATTATTTTCTCTCTCGGCTAGCTTATATTCTCTCTCTACCTATAGCAACTATTTCTAAAAACTGAACGTCCCATGTACACACGAAAAATACATGTATACTACAATTTCCACCACACCGTGACCCAGTAAAGCAATAAAAATGGATAGTTTATTATGTGTGTTCTTCCTCTTTCAGTTTTATGTGTGCTCCCTACAGTCGGTTTATAGGTGTTGTCCATATTGTTACGGAAAAAATGAGGTGCCTCGCATATCTTAAATTATCAGTTTTACCAATGTAGTGTATTTGATACGAGAAAAGTTAACTCATTAAAAAATATAACATCTAAAATTTCTAATGCTATATTTAATCTTTTCTATTCTTTACTATTAATTTTGAATCAGAGTCGATGCTATGGTATATCACCCACCTTTGCACTTGAACCCCCATGATATGGAAAATCAACCGAAAGGTATAAAAACGGTGACATTCTACCCTTTTACACTTTGGCACCTCAAGAAGTCAAACCACCAGCGATGTTCTTAGAGTGACGGAGGTGGCGGCGGGCGCACCAACTGCCATTTTGGTAGGAAAAATCGTGAAGGCTGACGCCGGCAAACGACTTCGCTCCATGCCCACAAGATCGTCGTCAAACACGTCATTAAACTGCAACTTGTTATGCATTGGTTTTTCGTCGGTGATATTATCCCGTGGCAACGCACGGGTATTGTGCTATATATAATCTGTATAATAAAGCTTTTAAAATGAAATAATTTTCTCCGAAAATTCACAGTTTCAGACCATGCCGCCCCTAGAATAATTTAACAACACGACGCAGCTCCTGACCTCTGGCGCGTTGACTATCTGTGAAGAACAAGGGCAGAACGCACTGCGGCGGGAGATGCCTCACCACCGGTCCTGCGACCTCAGAAAGCCCCACATGGTTCACATCCTCCCTTGCAGCAATGAGCACCCTCGTCGTCCTCCCCTTGCTTGGCCTGTAGAACAGCACCTCGTCGTATGCGATGGTGAACGACTCAGGTGGCGTCTTCTCCTCTACCGTCAGAGGGTTCTCCTCCCATGTTTTCTTCAGCATCGCCGCCGTCAGCCTTCCCCACCACATATCAGGCATTGGCCATGCCAACGGCACGACGCGTTCCTCGCCCGGCCGCGACCAGAACAGCGAGCGCTGTGACTCGCCGTCGTGCATGGACGGCGTCCACCACCCATCTGGTTGTCCGCCGCAGCTGTGGCCGTTGTCCTGGTCCAGGCCGTCGTTGTAGGAAGGCGGCCGGATGAGCACCCTCAGCTTCTCGCCTACACAATGTACAACCAAGACATGGTCTTCAGGAACGTTAAAGAGTCGCCATGGCTTGTGTTGCTTCATGTCCTGTGAATCCTGGCTTCTGTCTGGGAACTGTCAAATGCGTCACCGAATATTAATTAATGAGAATGTAAGGGGGGTCTAAAGTAAATATCCATCTGCAAACAAATTGAGTAGCTCGATCGCCTACCATGGTTTCATCTCGCTGGGGAGGGTCATCTTCTCCTTCATTAATTTTGCCGGGATCTTGGGATAACGTACTACTTGCCGAGTTACCCATCATCTCACTGCTGTGTTTTTCAATGTTATCTGAATAAATAGTCAACAGATGGACAGTTTATCAAACTCGTAAACCCAAAATACATTGAATTGCACTAACAGATCGATAGAATCAGCTACAGAAGTTACAATCTATATGTAAATTTAGATTGATCGATTACAGATTTCTGGCGTAGCAGTACTTACGGATGATTTGCTCCATGTGCGTTAGCCTTGCTTCCGTATTGTCAAGGTGCAAAGCGAGGTTCCTGTTGGTGGTGACGGACAAGTAGACAGTCGAGATTAGCACCACCGCCAGGACGGATAGGAGGAAGGCGAACGCCATCTGCATGGCTCTCCGGCGGGTCACCTCGGGTCGCCAGCCCAGTCCATTGCCGACTAGCCGGTGTACGACGGCGCCGGCTATCGCGGCGGCAATTAGCCCGAGGTTGTCCATGAGACGCCGACTTTTTTTTTTTAGCGGGGAGAGTACAGATATTACAGGAGCACGATTCATACAGAAAAGCCCAGCAAAAATAAGAAATTACGCACAAGTCCTCCCAGGCTTCGACTCGTTGACAATGAACAGCACGTACCGCCGACGCGCCGCCGCCACTCCTCCACAGACGCCTTGGATTCAGAGGAGCCCCTCCGCGGACGGGAAGCCTTCGGAGCTTGGCTCGAGAGAGCCCAGACGCCGACTTAGCCTTGGCGTGTTGGAAATTACTCTCAAGACGACGGCGTGCTTGATTTTATTGCCAACACATATGTGGTAACCGAATCCTGTTCTGATTCTATATTTACTAGCAAATTTGCCCGTGCGTTGCTACGGGTGATTAAAATCCGGCTTCCCGATCAAAAATCTTGTTTCATTCAAAACAGCTTCACAAATTATTAGGTTCCATTGTTCGAGTAGTAATGTACTCCCTCCGTCCAATAATAATTGTCTCAAGTTTGTCAAAAAGTGGATGTATCTAGACATAAAACATGTATGGATACATCCACTTTTTATCAAACTTGAGACGGATATTATTGGACGGAGGGAGTAGTATTCATCTGTAGTGATTATAGCTCATTCAACACTTTTGCTCATCATATTGCTGTCACTTTTTTCTTTTGAAAAATCAATATGGTAAGTTATTATTTAATTAGCTTACCCATGACATGTATTATTTAGATATATAAGGCTACAAGCAAACAACATCGGCAGCAGGCCCCCCGCAAAAAAAAACATCAGGAGCGGGCAATAGCAAAGTTAGAAAAATAACACTGCAGTTCTCCTTTTTACTGAACAAAAAGTTGCATCTATATACTATCTAGAGAACAGATCCAAGACTTATGATTTGGGTGCAACAAATAATTAGAAATTCATCGATGTAATCCGCATGTACCTGGTCTTGGAGCTAATGGAATAAATGGCAGCCCCTTTGCACTTGCCTTTGCTCAGGAAGCACAACACGTGGCCACTTCCTTTCCAACTGCAGTACCTTTAAATAAATATTATGTAGTAGAAGGACTAAACAGCTAAAATGGCAAGGAGATAAGGTTCTCCCGTGCGGTTTATGAGATGGAGGCAGTCTCCCCAAAATCAGAGCCGCCCTTCAAAAAAAAAAAAAAAACAGCGCCGCCCCGCGCAGAGAACCTCCACCGCTGCCGCTCAAGAGCGTGGGGAGCCGCGCGGGCCCCTGTGTCCGGCGACCCGTCGCTCGCGTCCGGCGTCAAGCACCGCTTCACGCTTCTGACTTCATCCAGCCGCGGTCGGCGCCTGCCACTTTACGTGCTGTTCGTCCCGCTGCAGGCTTCAGCTCTAGCTCTAGTGCCACCCGGTGCTCCGCCTTCTCGCATAGTCGCACACAACCATCGCCGTTCCATCGAGTTGAAAACCAGTGTAAACTATCGAGGTGGGATTAAATCGTTAGTGGTGGTTCTCGTTAAGCACCACCGTCGCCCGATTAATCGCTGCCCCTAGTGATTGACCCAGTCCACATACAGGCCCAGCTGAGCGATCGTGGGAGTCATCCCCCGCCCGCGACCGAACCGTTCACTTGGCGGTGGCAAGGCAATGTAATATCTCCCAAACTGGTAGGGTAAATCCGTCCAAAAGCGACCGAACCGTTCAGTTTCTACTTCGCGGTGGCAATTCAGTGTAGTTTCTCCGAACTGGCAGGGGCAAAACTGGAAATCTAAAAAACGTACCATGACCATCACCACCTCTAGGCATATTATATAGTAGAGATTTGCTCGAACACGTACGTACGTCATCGATTTCTTCTAATTAGTAACTTCAACTGCTTTCCTTATAGTCGTATTCCGCTAGGGCTCTACCTTCTTCTCCTGCAAATTCACCCCGTTTTTTTTATAGCAGACGTACATATATATTTTTTTAGCGGGTAGCAGAGGGTACATTCATGTTTTCTTTTAAACTACGTCACGGCGCAAGTTAATTATTAGGACCACTTAGTTTGATACAGAATTGCAAAATGCATCCAGGCGATTAGGTTTTCCTGGCCTCTCGCCGGCACCGCCTCTGATCTGCCCCGCCTCTGTGGCCTTCGGGCCATGGAGTCACGGTGGATCTCGGCCCCCGTTAGCGGGAGGGCTCCGTTTTCGGTTGTTAGGGTCAAAGTTTGTTGGCGCGGAGCTCAGATGGCGGTGGCGGCGTCTCATTTCAATAAGGTCTTTCCGGCTTCAGTCTCATCTCGGCGGCGACGTCGAGAAGCCTGTGGGAGTGGTGTGGTCTCAAGGATTTCTTCTGGCGGTGGCATTCTCCGGATCGTCAAGGAGTTTCATCGGTGGTTTTTCCTTCTTCTTCGTCTCTGGGACGGATGTGGTCTTGTAGACCCGTTCGGCGACTTCCCGTAAGCAACCGACAACGTCAGGCCGGCTCAGGGAGGAGCGGCAGCAGTGGCGCGCCGTCGACACGGTCTGGAGGACGAAGACGAATGGCATCTCAAGAATTTCGTTGTAGTTTTCGTTTTTATTGAGGTGTTTTGTACCGTTCGGTGTTTCTTTTAATGCCAGGGTCTTTTTCGCAAAAAATGCATCCAAAGCTAAGCTCAAATGAACATCCGCACAGAAGGACAATTGACAATTAATGGCGGCGTGGGCTGGCTCCGGCCGGTGGCGTGAGATGGATGTCCAGAAGTTTCGGGCAAAAGTTCACCCGGCTCTTGTCGGCTGGCGGCGACGATGGTGATGGGCGTCGTTTTCCTTCTTGGAGGCGCCAACATAGAGTCTTCTTCGACATCTTTCTTTTCGGAGCAAGATTTTCGAGTGAAAGCCTATAACCGGTTGGGTCGGGCGACGAGCGTCGTTCTCGACGTTGCTTTCCTCCTTTGGGGTGTCGCCTTGAAGATCTTGCTCCCAACCGCGCTTCTTGATGGGCTGGCCACTCACGACTTTGCAGCCGATATGTGTGCGGTTGGCGAAGTGGAGTTTCTGTGTGGCGGTATGCGCGGCAACGACAAAGTAGGTGAGGAATGGTTTGGTCGTGGCAAAGCCTTCGCAGTCGGCTCTGCTCCGGCGTGTCCGAGTGTCTTTGTTCTGGTCTCCCAAGCTGTGAATTTGGATCTTCTATGTTATCAAGCATCCACCTTTGAGCAGCATACGATGACCTGCAAGGGGTTGGCCGGTGGTGAAGATCTTCTTCGGTGCTGGTCTTCCGCATCACGTCTTTGGAGCTCATCATCAGAATCAGAGTTGTCTGCCCCTGCGTGAAGAGCCATCTGTTTGTCTTAGCCCGGCGTGGGCTTCTCGACGATACTTCGGCGATGGTCTCCTTGGTGGTCTTCTAGTGACGTCAGAGTTGCTGCAGAGTGATGACGATGACACGGGGGCAATGACCTCGACGACGACTCTGCCTTCAGTGGTGTGTGTGTGCAGCTTGTGTGGGTGGCCAGGGTGACTATGTGTGCCCTCGCTACGGTCGTGTTTCATGACGGTCGTCAAGTGTGTTGTTTCGGTTTTAGGTCAGTTTCCCGCTAATTAACCCGCCAATTCCCACTTCTTTTTAATAAATGAAAATGGCAAGTCTTTTGGCTCGGTTAAAAAATGACAATTAATAGGTTGGACGTAGTCTAGGATATATCTTATACATTATTGGAACTTGTGACTTGCGAGCACGGGTTTATCATCTCTAAGATTCTATTGAGTTAATGTATAAACTTTGCATCTTTGCATTTGTTTTTATTAATAATTATTTTCTTTAAATTCCAGGGCCATCATGTCATCTAGAAAATGCATCTGGCAACCGAGAAAAGGCAACAAAACTTTTTGTCTAAAAAAGTTAGGGTGAACAAGAGATGAAACTATTGGAAATGAATGTTGATTTGGCAAGCACTTCAAATATTCGTTGATAAAACAATTATAGACATGTATTGAGCATTATTCTAATAGTTATATTAACGAGCCCCTGGTTCAAGCTTCATCTAGACTCTCGAAATCTAAGAAAGACCCTGAGTGTTGTTAGGATCTCATCATCAAAGTCGGCGGGGTTGAGAACGGTGTGAGTCTCATACATCTAAAAGTCTGATCTAACATCACATGTTTCGCCATGCTCCATAAAATTTGAGGGCACATAGCAAGGAAATAACTCGATTTATCCAAGTGATAGTCGGTATGCCATGGACCAGTGGGCGGAAGACTATAGCGATGAGGCCTATTCATAGTGATTGTATTTTGTAATACAAGTTACATTAGTTTTTAATACATTGCGCCTTGAATACAAACCAAATTATGTTTGTTGTGAGAAAATACCAAAATATGAAATCATATGTTTCCTCGGATTTATTTATGTCACTTGTGTTCTACTAACCTTTTTTACTTGTTTATAACTCATTTTTCTGTCGATTCATAATGATTGTATTTTGTAATTAAAGTTACATTGGTTTTCAATACATTTTGCCTTAAATACAAACCAAATTAGGCACGTTGTGAGAAAATAACAAAATATGTATTGATTAAGTATATTCCGTTAAGAATATATGCATATATTGCATGTGTATATCCTTAAGAATATTTGTATAGATGATTCTAGCTTATGATTAGGTATATTCAGTTATAAAATTCTAAATTATACATGGTGTTTAATCGGATAATCTCACCAAGTCATTGGCATGTTAATATCATTTTCGGATCAAACGTGTCTTACATCATCTATTGATTATACTGATGACGCGCATCTTCTTTGTGCTTGTACTGGAATGCATCGGTCTACATAAGATAGTATTAACGTATAGGGTAGTCACTAGAGATAGACTACTCGTCTAAATGAACCAACCGTCGTTGTTGAAACAAACATATTAAGCCTTTTCTATGTGAGTCACACTGTCAGTTTTCACTACAGGAATCCGACAATACGCCGACGGCCGAAAGCGTCGGCGTATACACTCAAGCCGTCGGCGTAGGGCTACGTCGACCGTCGGCGTATCCCCGTCGGCGTATCACGCTGTCATGCCGTCGGCGTATGAATTGGCAGAATTTTGTTTAAAAACATTTCAAAACAAAAAAACTTTGAAAAAATTTCCCAATTTTTTTTGAATTGTTTAGTCACTTAATCGCACTAGAAACACATTTATCTCTAACCATTATTTATTGCAACCTTAATTACTCGTTTCTACTAACACTTCCCCACAGGTCACCCATCCTGAGACTACTCCAGTCCCAGCACGCTTAACTTCTTAGTTCCTTCCCTGTGAGCTACCTAGAAACAACATATGCTTTACTGACAATAGTAGTCTATCAATCCTATTAACTCATGGACTATGATGTCACACACCTTTATTTTATGAATCCAAATAATTATTTAAATAAAAAAATGAATCATTAATAATAATCTTGAATTAAAATATTCTTGAATTCAAATAATAATTAACTTATTTGCCTTTTTCCATTTAATATTGAATAATTCATATCTACAAATCCGTAAATCGAAATTTGACAAATAATATGTCTAAATCGATTAGAAAAATGAGATAAATCCAAATATGACATTCATATCATCCATAACCCAACTCTTGACAAGTTTCCCTCCGGCTTGTCCAATCGGGGACTATCACGCTATAAGTGCATGTAAACTCTAGAGAGACGTGGATGTCGGGGACTATCACGCTATAAGTGCATGTAAACTCCCTATCTATAAGTATATGGTATGAAACCCCTAGCTTGTGGTGGGAACCCGACGCTCCGGAGCCCCTCTCCGGTGAAACCGTAGCCCCACTGGAGAAAAACTAGACTTATACGACTAAAGTCGGTACCGACGTCAAAATGGAGTAGCAAAGTGTAACTAGTTGCTTGGTTGTGTTAGGCTAGGCCCTAGGAAGTCACAAGATAAAGGTATAACCCAACTCTTGACAAGATTTCCTCATGTTTGTCCGATCTGGGACTTTCAGGCTGTAAGTCATGAAACTCACTAGAGAGAGGTGGATGCCAGTGAAGCAGGTCACACCCCGGAGTGCAATCTTGGCCATCCAAAACCCATAACACACTTGTACACACATGTTATGGCACCCCCTAGCTTGTGGTGGGAACCCGACGCTCCGGAGCCCCTCTCCGGTGAAACCCTAGCCCCACTGGAGAAAAACCAGACTTATACGACTAAAGTCGGTACCGACGTCAAAATGAGGTAGCAAAGTGTAACTAGTTGCTTGGTTGTCTTAGGCTAGGCCCTAGGAAGTCACAAGGTATAACCCAACTCTTGACAAGATTTCCTTATGTTTGTCCGATCTGGGACTTTCACGCTATAAGTCATGAAACTCACTAGAGAGAGGTGGATGCCGGTGAAGCAGGTCACACCCCGGAGTGCAATCTTGGCCATCCAAAACCCATATCAAACTTGTACACACATGGTATGGCACCCCCTAGCTTGAGCTGGGATCCTGACGCTCTAGAACCCCTCTCCGGTTAAAACCTAGCCCCGCTAGAGAAAAACCAGGCTTATACGACTACAGCCGGTACCGGCGTCAAAATGGGGTAGAAAAGTGCAACTCTTTGCTTGGTTGTGTTAGGGTGGACCCTAGGAAGTCCCAAAACAAAGTTATACCCCAACTCTTCACAAGATTCCCTCCAATTCGACCGAAGTGGGAGTTTCCAGGTGTAAGTCCAGAAACTCACTAGAGAGAAACTGATGACGGTGAAGCCTCTAACATCCCGGAGTGGAATCTTGGACATTTACAACCCAAAACATACTTGTACCCACTTGGTATGGCACCACCTAACTTTTGGTTCGATTCCGACGCTCCGGAGCCCCTCTTCGGCTAAACCCATTTGAACATGGAATTTTTTCCCTTGCTCATGATTTTTTTTTGAAGAATATAGTTTGAGCAATGTGTATGATGATGCAGATCTACTTATCCTCTTCGAAACGAGCTAAAGAATATCAAAATCCGACTTCCAATGCAAAAGTTATGCTCAAAACGGTGAGTAAGTAAAAAAACAGAAAATATAGGCCGACGGCATTGCTGTCGGCGTATCTCAAAAAAAAAAAAAAATATATATATATATAGGCCGACGGCATGCCGTCGGCGTATCTAAAAAAACAGAAAATATAGGCCGACGGCATTGCCGTCGGCGTAGCTAAAAAAAAAGGAAAGACCAAGTCTAGCCTGGTCGGGGTCTACGCCGACGGCCCCGATATTTGGCCGTCGGCGTCTTGTGTCTTTCCCGTAGTGTTTGGTGTGAACTTACTCTTAGAAATTGGTTATTTTGTGTTTCTACATAATCAATATTTAATAGCGAAAATAAACAACACTCAACTCCAGCCGCCTTCCCTCTCAGACATACACATATGTGCCCAAAAATCTCACCTAGTCGGTGAGGCATTGCAGCAAATTGGCCGACCACCCGATGACTTACGCTAGGAGTGTCGAATGGATGCAATGCCGACTCTTTCTTTCCTCCCCGCCTGACGAGGTCACCGTCATTACTGCATCTAGCCTTCGGAATAGGTGTCCACGGTCCAAGGCTGGAGTTTCCCCAGCGCTGGTTTCTCCTTGACCTACCAGAGGATGTGAACCATAGCATGCATGCATATATTCATGTTTTTATATGTCAGATTTCACGTGTTAAAGCGTGTTTAGCAAGGCCAGAGTTGTTATTATATTGATAAGGTGGTTATGTTATAATTGGTTATCCACTAGGCCAAATGTGTTATACTATTTTAATCTGTTTGACCACAACAATTGTTAGAATATCTTGTTAGTACGAGTGTCTCCCAATACCGTGTTAAAGTGACTATTTTAATTTTTTAGGAAGATTTGATAGAACATGTCATTTTCATCTTTAATTATGTTTCTTTCTTCATTTTATACTTGTATAATGGGGATCTTATTTTGCTGACAACTTACAAGAAAATATTTACAGATATGAAAATAAGCATATTCAGATCCATAGTTTTATGTGGCTCAAAATATAAAAAAAATGAAGTTGATGTTTTACACATTTGTGGAATACACGATTGGCTACATCCGGATTTGTTTTCATATTTTTTTAAACTCGTAAATATTTGTTTTGTTTTTTTAAAACATCAGGATCACTGATGCTCGGGAGCAAGAAATTTCCACTCGTACTAAACCCCCTAAAATGCCCTACAAACTCAGCTTTTTTATAGAATAAAAATTTCAACTCCCTAAAAGGCGAAAACCATACCTGTTTTTCTGTGTTAAAAATAGTCAACATGACGATACTTGATGCAGGATTGTACCGTCCAAATATATATACGGTGTAGTGTTGTACGTTGAAGTCCAAAAATTAGAAAAATAAAGATGTAGGTCGGCTATTAGAAAATATACCCATCAAAAAACATGTACGTGGTGGAAATATTCATCGGCAATAGGGAGTTTTGGGGAATGGAAGGAGCTCATGACGGACAAGATGGCGCAAAGAATGAATGCAATCATGGAGGGGAGAAGCTGCGAGGTTCTGGGCTCTCCCTTATGTCAAACCAGAAAAGTTCAGATGCCACCAGCCCACCAACACTTTGGGTTCTCTAGACTGAAAATTCTAACACTTCTTACAACATTGACAGGAGCTGCATCTATCATGTGCATGCCTCAACATCGACATATACTTGACACTCCAGCAGCCTGGTTAATTCTCCTTTTCCAGTTTCAACCATGGGATAAAAACATTTGCTGTGAATGCTGTTGAAAAAGGCTAATAGTTTTTATGATCGATAAGGCCGATTAATAGGATTAGGGATAACATAAGGAAGGCAAAATATGTGGGCCATATGATTTTAGAACAATACAGTGATGATGCTTTTCCTTAACAAGGAGAAACTCTAGACAAATTTCATGATCCCAAACCTAACAAGGAGAAATACCACAAAAGAGCACCATCAAGAGCATATCAGACAACATTCAGATTGTGGCATCAAAATTAACACAACTATTCAGTGTCCCAGACATGCTTCAACCCAACATCAGCACATAGTTTTCGATGTGGACACTTCAAAAACAAACAAACTTCATTGCGCTTTCCTGGCTTCTGCTGGGGGCTTCCAAAGACCAAGACGGTACTTGTGCGCAAAACTCAAAATTAACTTTCTCTGCACCACGAAAAAGCAACCGAAATAAGGAATTTAGTACTCCCTCCGATCCATATTAGTGGGCATAGCTTTGTCTAAATTCATATGTATCTAGTTAAGTATTTAGACTAGATACATGTGTATCTAGACAAAGTTGTGCCCACTAATATGGATCGGAGGTAGTAATTTAATTGAAACATAATTTTGTCATAAATTAACGACATGAAAAAGAAAGGGAATTAAACAGAGGAAACATATCTAGTAAGGATTCTAACAATTGAACTCAAATTTAGAATGACAATTAGCAGTTAGCAAGATGTGAACAATGTTTGAAAATGTATGTGGGTTAGCAATTTTGATACGTAGATGATCTGAAATGCTTGTAGTGAACACACATGCACTTCTAGCTGCTGTTATGTATAACACTGCTCATAGTATTACTAGTATTACTAGAAACTGAAACATCTAACAATTTTTTTGTGACATAAGAACTTGCTATGTTATGCACAAATTTACATGCTACCAAATCCCTGGGAAACATCATAATCGACTAAATGACACTACACAAGGGTCAGCATTCTAGCAGTTAATTGAAAAGGAATTAACTCGAAGGTGTGCAGAAACTACAAAAACTGTATTTTCTAGGCAATAAAAATGACTTTCCTGGTTCATAATTTCAGTATTGCAGCCATACTGCATTTATTGGACTGCAAATGCATTCACCTCATTCTGAAAGTCCTAGTTCGACTTTTACATATGTGAAATGCAACACAAGAACACATACTTGACTACCGAATTCCCATGGCAACAGCCTTGAAATTGAAGAAAAGATTTTGGCCCACGCGCACTTAAAATTTCTTGAGGTATCTTAATCTTAGTTATTTTCAATTTATTTCAGCTAGTTTAGTGCATCTAATCTATTTATTTTCTTTCGAAGTGTTACAAGTAAGAAAATTTCTTCATGGATTAAAGCACAGCAGGATCTCAAAACTTTTATGGATAGGGCAGAAGGGGACAAGGGGTATCTTCTCAGGTCACCGAAGTAATCATAAATTTCCTACAAAACAAAATTCCTTGGTTTATGAGCAAATCTAACTTGATCTTAGTCATCGTAGGTACATATTAACCATCTAATACCAAACTGACACAATGACTACTGTATTATCCAAGCATCACAACATCAGAGAACAAAACCTAACTAAACTCTACATTTAGTCATTTACACAAGGAAATGTACGACACTAGCATAGCCAGCAACAGCACCAAGCCTTGAACGAAACAACAGATACCACAAGCACTAAGATCAAATGAATGTCTGGAACAGGAAAGGGAGGAGACGCACATGCTTGCAGGGGACACCGAGCTTCTTGAGCCGGAGCGTGCGGGTCTCGAGCAGCCTCTGGAGATCGCCGCCGACGGCCTCCTCCAGCTTGGCGGCGTGCGTCTCCACGCCCTTGCCGACCCCGTTCAGGAACTCCACCACGCCGACCTTGGCTGCGTGCGCGCGCGCAGGAATTCAGCCCCGCTCAGCGAAACGAACGGAGAAAAAGGAACCATTGGGATTCGAGGACCAGAAGGAATACCTTGGTAGGGCTGGGCGTAGAAGGATCTCGCCGGAGCTCCGGCGCCGGGGTGGAGGAGGAGGCGGCGCACATAAGATGCACACGCGAGGGCCATGAAGAAAGAGGAGGGGGATGCTAGAGAGTGAATGCGAGAGTTAAGGGGTACATGGGCTTATGAGTTGGATACATCGTTTGGGCCGACAATAGAGGCCCAGACTGATTGCAAGTATGAGTTCGTGATTGTTTTTAGAATGGTTTCAACTTGCAAGTGTGACTTTGTGATTTTTTTTTAAATGGTTGCAAGTGTGACATCTGATGCATCTTGAATATTCGAAGATCAAACATTCAGTAAACACGTAACATGCTCTCATTCTAACTGTTTGTGCAATATAAGATTCAAGGTGTGTTGTAGACAAAAGTGAACGGGGCGCCACTAACTGACATTTTTACGGAGTAAAATAAAAGATTTATTTATTTCACTTGACCACCGACAATATAAGATCAAACATTCAAGGTGTCTCGTCACAAAAAGAAAGCACCACTGGTAGGCGCCTATAGGCGGTCCGCACTGGTCGCTTGTTAAATAACACCGCTTCCACCAGATCTTCTACAAGTCCATTTGCAGTGAAAGGCTAAGGAAGGATTATTTTGAGCACAATACTACACTGCTGAGTCCTGATGAGTTACCGACGATTCAGCATTTCTCATGTTCTCTGCTCTCGCAACCTCTTCCTCTCTGCTTCTTGGTTCTGCCCTCAACAAAAACTCCATGATCATTTCAGTTACACGTCGACAGAAAAATGAGAGATTTTAGCACAAAAACTCAATCACTACTTCTGACTTTACATGTAATAAATTTGACATGGGTATTTCTGAGTTATACATGTAACCAATCTAAAACCACTAATAACTGAAACTTCTGACAGATAGAAAATACCCCCCACAAATATATCGAGAAAATAGTACTGAAAATTCCACGCCAATATGCCCTGTTAAAATGTGGCGATCTAATTAAAATGACAATGCAAAATATTTCAGAGTGGGCAGCAGAGCAGGTAGGGTTACACTAAGAAAAAAAATGCAACTGGTTGACTATACTCAGGCATGCCATGGATAATTAGTGTGACTCTTGGAGCTCAGCAGGCCGTATCAGCGGTCCATGGTTATGCCTTTCTAGTCGTAGCAGTCTCAGACAACCGACCGTACGTCAGGGGCGGACCCAAGTGTAGCTGTGTGGGGGCCTAGGCCCCCACTCAAATTTTTGAATTGCTGTAGTATTTGTTCATATTTTACAAGAATTTTTTCAGATTTTGTAAATTTATACAAAGAATGCCCCCAGTCACTTGTTTTGCCCCCACTCTTAGTTTTTTCTGGGTCCGCCCCTGCCGTACGTAAGCAATTCATACTTGAACAGTTGAACTCTGCTTTGAAGAAAAAAAGTCAAATTACATTGTGAACCAGAACCCATGATGTTAAAAGCAAACAGAGAGATATTATCCAATCAATGACCGGTGGATACGTACCTCAGATTGCTCTAGCTTTTAGGTGAGAGGTCATCCTCAGCTAGGTTTCTTCCAGGATTGAAACAAAGAAGAGAACATGCCTGCACCAAATATATTACTTTTTCATTTCTTACAACCTCACCAACAATACTACCAGCACAGAGACACGCAATTGACCACTGTTAGATCATGTGACCTGTGAGCACGCCAAAACACATTATGTATAGTGAGGTACTGGATTATGTACAGGTCATGAGATCAAATCACATCAATCGCAAAACAAAACTGTGTATGATGCATCAATGATCCGGAGGCCAAAAAGAACTGTGCGCAATACAGAAAAGAGCTAGATCAAAAGTTATAATCTTCTGGGAACTAAAAGGTACATAAATACATCATATCATACACAACTACACACACAGAGATAGCGATCTTAACATGCAGCCTTCAGGTGAAAAATCATGGTCCATTGCTTGACACTTTTTGTTATCCTAACCAGGGTGGGTGGTAAACATACATAATTTAAGATCACCATCGTCAGCAAATCAATGCCCATAACTGCTGAGTAAGGCGCAAGTATTCCTGGTTCATTTTTACACTGCTGTGAAGCAATAGAATTGAGAGTGTTAAGCCGAGTCAGAACTTGTGATTAATTTGAGATCAAAACTTAATTTTCTTCCAACCATTGTATATAGCCACTTCACCATCTAGCTATAAGCTTTAGGAGGATATATATTTGACACCTCTTACAGTTGCACCTTACAATCTGCAACAAATAGACTAGCTTGAACCAACACAGCACACATAATTCTTTGGGGTTCAATGCTAGGCCAGCGCCAGCAGAGGCAAAGCTCGAGCGGCCTATCTACCTATCCTAAGATCTCAAGACATCCTTGCAGGCGCCACAAGATGATGAACACCTCCGGAACAAAACTCTAATCCTCGATGTTGAAGGAGGTCTTCTGAGGTCTCCATCTACCTTCCCATATTTCATGCTTGTTGCAATAGAGGCAGGTAGTTTCCTAAGAGGCCTCATCCTACTATGGCTCTACCCTTTGTTATGTTGCCTGCCACAAGAATTAGAATTACAGATCATGGTCATGGTGTGCTTCACGGGTTTAAGGGAGGAGAAGGTGGCTAGGGTTGCAAGGGCGACGTTGGCCAAGTATTTCCTAGAGGATGTAGGGAGGGAAGGACTTGAGGTTCTGAGAGGGGTGAAGAGGGTGGTAGGGGTTTGCAGGCTGATCCCTGGGGTAATGGTGGAACCATTTCTTAAGGAGTATATAGGGTTGGAAGTGGTGGTGGGAAGGGAGGTGAAGATGATAAGAGGGCGTTATGTTGGTTTACTGGAAAAGGAGAGTGAAGGAAGGCTAGAGCAGGCAAAGTTCGACCAAACAGAGATGATAGGGTTCGGAAGCAGCTCAAGCTATTTTGGTTGCGATCATCGCCAGCTTTTCTCTTCGTGCAAGGTTAGCTGCTTATGAATGGATATGATTTGTATTGTTGAAATATATACTGCATCATATCTTTTACCCCTTTTCTTTGTTGATCTATGTGATAGTTTTTTGTTGCAATTCCTAAAGCCCATTAGTCCATTCGACTGTTACTTGATTAGTTGAACACTAGGGCTGATCTTTGAAAAGATCATAAGGTGAACTAATATCACTTGGTGAAAGGTGTTTCATGGTCCATGAAATAACCATCCACAAGCTATCCCATTTCACAAAGTTATATACTGATTTTACAATGTACTGATTACTGAAATATGTGTGCTACTCTTGCAGTTTTAAACATTTTGAAGTCAGTTATGAATACATATACCCACCATTTGCACACATAGATTTACACATGTATATCCTATGTATAGAACATCATCCTAGATCTGCACAAATTATATTGAACGTCTGAAACTAGCAAGGGGCTTACCAAATGGACCATAAACAAATCATGCACCTAAGAATAATATGAGCAAAAGGAGACAGGAAGGACGCACACAGAGTCACTTGATAAATAACTTTACCTTAGTTTACCCACATTGAGATCAAAAGGATCACATCATGCACGACGTAGAAATGGCTTTCCTCACTGGAGAAAACTGAGAAGATAGTTACTTGATACTTCTTGTCTGTAAGAATAAAACTCTTTCTTCACTTCCGGTATAATTAATATTGTTCGTGCATGAAGAAAAAATTAATGAAAATTTAGGGGCAGTACTCGAAGATTTCATAACTAAAGGGCTACTCTAATGTACACTCACTTAGTCACTTGGTGAAGAGAAGAATAGTTGAAGAGCTCATTACATTGACTACAATAAACCATGACTATTTATGATCTACCAAAAAATGTTAGAAAGCACAGAAGATTCCTAATATTGGTTGCAGTTCTTTTTTTACTCTGAAAAATATAGACACAAGTAAAATATTCTAGTAGAATCTTGCACATGAACATGTCTAGATACATGTGGGTCCAAAAATGCTAAAACATCTTATATTTTGATACGGAGGGAGAACTTCGCAGAGTTAACTAACAGTTTACCTTCTCTTGAGAAAGTTTCTTCAGTTTTGTCGACTTCTAGTTTGTTGTACTTAGTTTGCAATTTTTTGGGAAAATATTTCTAGCTTAAGCCATTGGGGTGTAAAATCTGATATAAGGTTTGCTTTTGATTTGCAGGAAGTATACTTGGTGACACCGGAAGAAAAGAGAAAATGGTCACCCTTGCCAAGAGACCAGTACCCGAGGCCCCTGATCTTCCATGATGGCAGACTGGCCTTTAGGCCTACCCCTCAAGCCACCCTAGCTATGTTTATGTGGCTCCCACTTGCCCTCCCCCTCACCTTGCTCCGAACACTCATCTTTGTGAAGCTACCATATCCTATCTCCGTCGCAATAGGTTCAGTGATTGGAGTAACGACCCGATCATCAACAAACCTGTCCCAACTGGTCAAGTGGGCTATGAACCACATGCCCAGCCCAGCCCACAGGGCCACCTTTACGTGTGCAACCACCGCACACTCATCGACCCGGTCTATATCTCAGCAATGCTGAACAAGCAGGTGTTAGCCGTCACATACAGTGTCAGCCGTGTAACTGAGCTCATATCACCGATCAAGACTGTCCGGTTGACCCGAAACCGAGATGAGGACCGGAGGAGGATGGAGCAGTCACTGAGGCAGGGGGACCTTGTGGTCTGCCCTGAGGGGACAACATGCCGGGAGCCATACCTGCTTCGCTTCAGCCATCTGTTTGTCGAGCTCGTTGATGAGGTCTACCCGGTTGCACTGGTGAACTGGTCCAGCATGTTCCACGGCACCTCCACCGGCAAGTTCAAGTGTCTAGACCACTTCTACTATTTCATGAACCCACGCCCAGCTTATGACGTTCAGTTCATGGACAAGATGCCAACCAGGATGGTGATCGACGGGAAGAGATGCGAGAGCTATGAGGTGGCTAACTTGGTGCAGGGTGAGATTAGTAGGACTCTTGGGTTTCAATCCACCAAGCTCACCCGTAAGGACAAGTACTTGAAGCTGGCAGGAAATGAAGGGCTTGCTGATAAAAATCAGTGAAGTCTCTAAATTGTAAAGATAGCACATTGCTGGCTGTTGATGGCAACATAACATATGTTTGTACTATATAATATTTAAGATTTTTATAGGTTGATTTTAAGTTGAGCACATGTGTATAACTTATGTAGTTGAGTTAATACCATTGTCTGGTATTAGAGGGGCATGACTACCTTTTGTTGGGTCGTTCAGATAACTTGTGAATGTACCAAAATCAGAAACATAGGTTAGTGTATTTTGTATACATTGATTTGCTCATGGATAAGTTTGACAAATGCAAATATTTTATGCATGTCCAGAATTATAATATGATTATGTGACAAGTGCATATTAGTAGCCTAAAAGAGCAGCCCTAAACGTAGATAACATAACATATGTATGGAAAAATGGGACCTGGAATTCAAACTGTTGCTAGAGCAGCCATACATACTGAACCATCATCATTGTGGTTCCATGCGACCACCACCCACTGGAGAGTGCAGCGACAGAGCATGTGCTGCTTTATTCTCTATTTCACTGATTATTAAAGTTGTCAAAAGAATCAACAAATACTGAACGTAACATCTGATATCAATTCCGATGCTAGTTCAGGATAACCTGAATAAGTTCAGTTCTCAGACCTTTTTGCTCCACTTGAATCCTTATAACAAAATGAGAATTCCAAATGTAGACCCCCATTACGTTTTTTGCTTAGGTGCAAGTGAGGAAATCATAAAAAAGAAAAGGGAGCTCTGGTATAAAAATATTTCCGTGTGTTTCTTACACAACTACTTTTTTTTTGCGTAAGCTGAAATGTACCTGTGCTAGGATTTCTGTAAGACCATCGACAATGTTGAACCGATTCATAGGAAAGAATGACAGACCCTGGAATCTCTCTTGTTTCACTCCAATCTTAAAATCAGTTTTTCCATTGGCCCATGATAACAAATGCATTCAAGCAGCCTTACTTTTACCGACTTTTCTGTTTTCCAAACAATCTTTCTCTACTGCTCTTCTCTGCCATGTGGGCCAAGTTCCCCTGCCCCTCGTATGTTGATTCCTTTGAAACAAACAAACAATATGATTCACTTTTCTTTCTAACACCATGATTCACCTAGCTCCAAAGATTTGAACCGATTCCATGAGGCTTTCAAATTTTGCACCAAACAGTGGATGGTCTAACCTGAGTTTACAGTAGCTTAGCTCTGACCTCTGAACAGGTACCATCAGCGTCACAACCTGTAGTATTCATTTCTGCAAGTGTTTTGCTCCAACTAATGAATCGTCCAAGCACAAACTGATCATGTAACTCTGGAAACATCCTGAGAAAAATCAGTTCTAGCATCATGCATGTGTCGAGCCAAGATCTGTAATACCTCATCTGCCAAACTAACTTCATGGCTGCTACTGTCAGTTATGTTAAAGCTATACATCTTATGGTTTACGTCTATCCAGCTCATTCCAGCCTCCTTCGTGCTCCCTATGCCTCTCAACCGCCTCCTCATGACAGCATACTCACCCCATTTGCTACCTGCAGCATATATATTCGCAAGTAGGATGTAATTTTTTGCTCCATCAGGATTGAAATCGATGATCTTCCTTGCAACCAATCTTCCCAGCTCCACATTCTTGTGCATCTTGCAGGCACCAAGCAATGCCCCCCAAATAGATTCATCAGGAGCAAATGGCATTCTATCGATAAGGTCAAATGCTTTTCTCAGCCTCCCTGCACGAGCAAGGAGATTGATGACACACGCATAAACCTCTTTCTTAGGCTGCAAATTATACTTAGGTATCATTGACTTGAATAAGTTCCATCCTTCATCTACTAAACCAGCATGGTTGCAAGCACTTATCAGGGCCAGGAACACAACATGGTCAGGACATAACCCAGCATGGATCATGGAACTGAAAAGCTGGATGGCCTCATTGCCGTACCCATTCATCCCATACCCAGCAATCATTGAAGTCCACGATAATTTATCCTTCCAAACCATTCTGCTGAACATTCTTTTTGCATCTGCTATACTACCACACTTTGAGTACATGTCCACGAGGGCATTGCTCATTTGTAGGTCCTCGCCATAGTTTCTCCGAAGGACAGCCCCATGGACCTGCTTCCCGAGTCTCAGAGCCGCAAGACCAGCACAGGCCGATGTAATGCTAGTCAGGGTGAAGCAATTTGGCTGAAGATTCATGTCAGGAAAAAGCTGCAAGGCCATTAGTGGATTGCATTGGCTATACCCAGCAATCATGGTATTCCAGGTGACCAAATTCTTCTCGGCGATTTCATCAAAAAGCCTCCTTGCACCCAAAAGGCATGCACAATTGCAGTATAAATCAATCAGAGCATTGGCAACAGCAAGATTCTCACTGAGAGCTTTCTTTATGGACAGTACATGAAGCTGCCGTCCGATACATAAGTTGGCTATAGAAACACATGCATGTAGTGCAATAGAGCATGTAAATGGGCTTAGCTCAACGCCAACCTGCACTGTGGAAATAGAAGATGATGGGCCATGAAAACAAATGTGTGATTGCCAGGAAATTCATCATGTGAACTACTATATCAAGAAACCAAAAGAAAAATTGACAAACATATCTCACCTGTATCATTGTTTGGAATAACTGTAGCCCCACGTGCTCCTGCCCCCACCGGGCATACCAGGCGATCATCGATGTCCAGGATACAGCCGTGCGTCTGCTCCCCAACGCATCAAACAACATCCGCGCGTCGCCCACGCCCTCTTCGCGGGACGCATAGGCATCAATGAGCGTGTTGACTATGTAAGGCATGTGGTCCACGCCCCGCCGCACCGCGACAGCGTGCAACGATGATGGATCACAGCCGCCGCCACGGCACACGGTTAGGACGCTGGACAATGTGAACTCGTTTGGGCCGACGCCTGCCGCAAGCATGCCACGGAAGAGGTCCAACGCTTCGCTGTGGCAGCCATTGGAGGCGTAGCCAGAGAGCATGGCCGTCCACGCGACGACGTCACGGTCGCGCATTTCGTCGAACAGCGCGCGGGCGTGGCACAGCGAGCCACCCGCGCAGAGGGACTTGATGAGAGTGGTCACGTGCTTCTGAGACATTTGGTTTCGCTTAGCTGTTTACTGGGTTCAGTTCAACGTCGTGGTGGATCTGGCGCCGTCGTGCCGGGTTGGGCCACGGCAGCGTGCCGATGCGGGCGGGGCCGGGCGCAGGTCGTCGCCGTGGAAGGGTAGGGGAGGGTGGGGTGGAGGAGCAGGACCAGAGCTCCGGGTGGCGCTCGCGTCGCGGTGGGGTGGAATAGCAGGGTCGGGGGAGGAGCAGCGAGGGCGGCGCCGGCGACGCGGTGGAGTGGAGTGGATTGGAGTGGAGCTGCAGGGGAGAGGGATAGGCCGATTCATGCAGGTTTTGAAAAGAAAAAACAAATGCAAAAGCGCCACTAGTTGGCAAAGCTGGCAACCTGGGCCCGTGCTCACGGGCTGGCCCGTAAGCACGCGTGTCCGGCCCGTGAGGGGCCTGGCAGGACACGCGGCTAAGCGGGCCGTGTCTGGCCCGCGCCACGTCTAAGGCACAGACCAATTCGGTTTCCGGTTTCTCGAACGATCGGAGCGATCGAATTTGATCCCGTTCCGGCTTTCCCAGTATATAAACAGGAGCTTGGCGTACGTACCTAGGTACCAAAAATCTTAGCTACAACGACTGCAGATTAGTTACCACCTCCACCATGGACAGCCGCTCCTCCCCGATAGAGTACGAGAGGAGGCTCTTGGCGATCCCCGGCTACTCCGAGCTGGGGCTGATGCACCCCGGATCCCCATCGACCCTGATCGAGACCTTGCACTTCCGCCGCCATAAGTGGCACGTCATGGTGACCCCCTGCGGCTTCAACAAGGGCATGCCCGAGTCCGTCGCCGTGCGTGTCTCCGTCATGCCCATGAGACACTCCGCCTCGGACACCAACATCTCCATAGAAATCCTAGACAGGACCTGGGAGCACACCGTGTTCCGCAAGGAGGAGATGCTTGGCAATGACACCTGGTTCAAGTCCCTGGTAGTCAGGAGGAGCGCGCTGGAGGCGGCGTCCTGTGTCCACAACGATAGCATCCCAGTGAGGTGCACTCTCAGCCGCGTCGTCGTCGACATGAAGAAGAAGCAGCTGCCTGTGGCCAACTGGTGGTGCCGCTTCAGAAGAGGCTTGCGACAGCAGCAAGCAGCAAGGTCCAAGTGGTGGCACCGGCTTAGAAGAAGCTCATGTAAGACTGAAGAGAAAATCTAACCTTGAACGACTTAGAACGACCTTCGAGAGCAAACATGGTGAGGAGAGGGCCAAAGCCTGACTAGGTTCTAGCTACCACGGTGAAGTGGTGGACAAGATGTTCCTGCGCCCCAACGAGTCATCAGATTCAGATGTTGCTCCTTTCCTAATCGCCACATATATGGTTCAGAGTTCAGACACGACGGCATCCGCGTATGCGAGCGAGGTCATCCGGAAGAAAGAATCGCCATCTAGGTCGTGCTACAGGCAAACTCGAGCCATACGGATAACCTGCAAATTGTTAGAGTCTTCACCCTTTTAAAAACGATGTTAATTCTGCAATGCCAAATCGACCAACATAAAGTTGACACTCCTACGCTTATTATAGCTTTAGTGCTCTTGTGAATTACATTTAACAAATTTCCAAACATATTTGTGATATTGGTTATTGATAAAATATTTTATGTACAATAAACAATATGGGCAGAGGCGTTTTGCCTCCCGAGCTCACCTGCTCTATTATGTTAAACAAAATTATAAAAATAGTAAAGCATCTCTAAAAATTTTGAAAACATTTGGAGACAAACATATACAAGTTTACAACACACGTGCAAAATTTCGAAATGAAATGACATTTTGTGTGCTCTGTGAAAAAAAAACCCGGACGGGTACCGCCTGCCGCCACTAGTGGAAACCATGCCTTTGGTCCAGAGCCACATTTGGCTCTAGTCCCAGGTGGCTTACGAACCGGGACTAGAGTGTGGCTCTAGTCCCGGTTCAACGGCTACGACGCGGCGCAGCTCCGGTCCCGGGTCGGTGGGCACCTCTAGTACCGGGTCGTGACACCACCCGGGACTAGAGGTCCGGCGGCCACAGAGGTGGGCCCGCGCGAGACCCTCTAGTCCCGGGTTGTAGCATAGCCCGGAACTAGAGGTGGAGCTTTAGTACCGGGTCGTGATACAACCTGGGACAACTGCTCTCACTATATCATCTTCCACCCCCGAGAGCAGCCCTCCATTTTTCAGCTCGTGTTCATCTCCATTTCCTCCATTGTTTCCTCTCTCTAGTTCGAGTTTATCCCCATTTTTTCCACGATTTGTCAAGATTAGCGGCACCCATCTATCCAATGGTTAGCAACTTGATCCTTTCATCCGGCATTGCTCAATTTAGCTCATTTCCTTACTAGCTTAGCTCATTTCATTTTTGTAGTGCTTGGTAGGTGTTTGATGAAATGGCTAAGTTAGCGAGTTCATTTGTTTTATATGCAATTTAAGCTAAATTAAAATATGATTTGTGTGTTCTAGTGCCGTGCTCACCGCCGTTGATCGCCCTGGTTGTCCCGTCACCGGCACCACCTCGGTAGCATCTTTTTTGAAACTTTTATTTAAAAAAATCTTAGTTGTATGATTTAGATGCATAATTATTATTTGTATATTTTTATTAGTTGTATAATTGTTTGTTATATATATATAGGGCCATGGTTTTGATATCCGTCCCCGTCGGCCCTCGTCCGGTGTATGATTCGGATGTGGTATGATTGTTTGTTATAACTATATATTTGTTTCGTTTCGTGTTTATGACAATCATGCCGACCAACTTGACATAGATATATTTTTATCTAGGAGGTAGTTGAACCGGAAATTCCAACCGACCCTATTGTCGAGTTTTTTGTAAAAGAAAACAATGATTTGAAAGCAAAATTGAAAAGAAGTGAAGATCTTCGTCTCCAATGCCTAGAAGAGAAGAGGAAATTGGAGTTCAAGCTTGCCGACATCGTCGATGAACACGAGTTTAAGCTTGCCGACGTCGCCGATGCTCACGAGATCAAGATGGATGCAATGCGCTTGAAGATTAAAAAAATTAGAAGTTATGCCATTAGTGAAGAGGCTTGGTATCATTATGTTGTTGGTTCAATAATTATCTTAGTTGCGATTTTGATCGCATTTGTTGTTGGATTTAAATTCTTTGGATAGTTGTATGTTGGTTTAAATGTATGTTTTATGAGAACTATGTATTACATTTGGTCACTACTCTACTTGGTTTTAATGTGATGAACTTGTATTAATGAATAGCGGTGATTGCTTTTGACATACTTATATAATGCAGATGAGCCATCCATGGATGTACGCTGACCGACGCTCTACCGAGTACATGCAAGGCGTGCAATCTTTTCTCAATGTGGCTGAGGCAAACAAGCGGGATGGTTTTATGTGTTGTCCATGCCGTAACTGTCGGAATGAGAAGGATTACCCTCGGTCACAAACCCTTCACATCCACTTGATTCAGTTTGGTTTCATGCCCGGCTATAATTGTTGGACCAAGCACGGAGAAAGAGGGGTTATAATGGACAACTACATGTACCCTGAATACGGTGGTAATGCAACGGGGGAAGCTAAAGATGAAGAGGTACCAGATGAGCCCATCATACATGATGATTTACGTGGGGTCATCGTTGATGCACAGACCGAAGTAGAAAGTGCACTTGAGAAGTTGAAGTTGGAGCGCATGTTAGAGGCTCACAAAAAAAAGTTGTACCCAACTTGCGAAGATGGCAACACAAAGCTCGGTACCACACTGGAATTACTGCAATGGAAGACAGAGAATGGTTTATCTGACAAGGGATTTGGGAATTTACTGAAAATAATGAAGCAAAAGCTTCCAAAGGATAACGAATTGCCTGACAGTACGTATGAAGCAAAGAAGGTTATCTGCCCTCTAGGATTAGATGTGCAGAAGATACATGCATGCATTAATGACTGCATCCTCTACCGCGGTGAGAAGTACGAGAATATGAATGAATGCCCGGTATGCGGTGCATTGCGGTATAAGATCAGACGAGATGACCCTGGTGATGTTGAGGGCCAGCCCCCAGGAAGAGGTTCCTGCCAAGGTGATGTGGTACGCTCCAATAATACCACGGTTGAAACGTTTGTTCAGAAACAAAGAGCATGCCAAGTTGTTGCGATGGCACAAAGAAGACCGCAAGAGCGACGAGATGTCGAGACACCCGGCTGATGGGTCGCAGTGGAGAAAAATCGATACAGAGTTCAAGGAATTTGCACGTGACGCAAGGAACTTAAGGTTTGGTCTAAGTACGGATGGCTTTAAT